>JAGPOW010000268.1:6065154-6280115 GCA_030014935.1 Caiman crocodilus | reverse complement strand
ACTACAGACCCCCTGGGGCATATAATTTTTAATTTGCTACATTTTTTTGGGGCCCCATGCGCCCTCTAGAATGGCCGTCCGGGCTGCATCTGGCCCCCCCCCCCCCCCCAGCCACATTTTGCCCATCCCTGCCCTAGTGGATTTTGCGGGGATCTTGAGATCCAGGTTCAAGCTTTACTGCCTGGCTAAAGTGCTGAGTTGTTGATCTCCCTAACTGTGTATGTGCAGCATGTGCTAAGAATGGTTTTATGGACTCTCACACTAACTGTAACACAGGGTGAGTCTGAGAGAAGTTTGATGAGGGGAGTGGGCTGGGGCATGGGGGCAAAGAGCCCTTTGGGGGAAAAGGAGGAAGGCTCATGTTTCTTGAAATCAACCAGGGCTTGTTAAATCCTTCCCTGTATCATCTTCCAGAAATTGATTCAGGGGGCTTCTGTTGATAATTCTGCACACCAGATGTGGACTGCAGCTGGAGTAGGGATAGTGGGAGACTCCCAGCCAGAAGTTGTTGGGGGAGGCTAGGCCCATGTGGATGGGTGGAGGAGAAAAGGAGAATATGAATGTAGGGTTGCAAATCTACCCCCACACACCCTCCTCTTTTTTCCTTCTCAACCTCTACTCTCACTGGCAGAAAACTTGTCCTTTAACACTTTCTGGTTTACTTTGCAGAGTCGGAAGGACAAGGAAAGACCTAAACAGAAGCACAAAAAGCGGCCAGAGTCTCCCACCAGCCTCACCCCATCTTCTGTGCCCGTCACTACTGAGAAGGTACCAGATACAGCAGATGCTGGGAGTGGCTGGGGGGCAGGGAATCTGCACAAACTGCACTCTTTCAGGGTAGAGGGAAGCATCAGGCACTGGAGCAGAAAAGAGGCTTTGCCCATGTATTTTCTTTCCTTATTTCTCATATTCCTTCTTTTCCCTCCCTTAGTCCCTACCCCAGCCCCCTCCTTGGGAATTTCACACTGCAGCTGTCTTGCTTTCTGTTGGCGTTGACGACATAATCACTGAGCTGAAGTCCCCAGTGGTTGAGCTGCATGTGCCAGCCTGTTTGGCAGCAGATGTTCATGTGTAAGGCTCCTGTAGAATAAATCTGCATCCATGCTTTTGCCATTTCTTCTGCCATGCTGTATGCAGCTCAGACAGGTGGATGGTAGGTACCTTCATTTTGGGGTGGAAGGGACGAGCTGAGACCAGTGTCTTAATGCAGGAGTCCTGTTTAATAATGTTTTGCCCCTGTCTGCTCCCTTCTATCCAGGGACAGCAAAGCACCTAATACATACTAATTAAGCCACAAGCTCCCCCAGCAGGGGAAGCATGGGTAATTATGGTATTACCCCATTTCAGGGGAAACAGAGGCTCAAAGTGTCTGATTCTTTTGTTGTCCTTGGGTCTCTTGTGCAGGCTTTAAAGGCAGCAGAACTGTCTACTGGGGAATCATTCTAGGGTAGAGGCTTCCCAAGGTGATGTCTGTACCAGCTTTATTTCATCTCCAGTATTGGGCATATGACGGGGGCATGGGCAAAGTACTGACATGCTCCTGCTCATCTCTTCTCATGCATTGCCCCTTGAGCTGCCTGTGGCATCTGCAGGAAAATTACAGCAGCCTTGAAGCTATTCTAGTTCATTCCGGGGCCATGCACCAGAATACAGAGCTTAAACATGGTAGAACTCAATCAGAACAGAAGTCAAGGCCACAGTGGAGAAGCATGTGGCCCCAAGATCACATCGAGGTCCACAGGAAGAGCAAAGAATAGAACCCAGGCATCCTGACTCCCAGGACAGCATCTGATGAAGTGAACCTGGGCTCACAAAAGCTGATTTCTGCATTTCTGATTTAATTAAGTTTTTAAGTTTCTGCCTGACTTCAGACTAACACAGCTAACTACTCCTCTGTGCACTCAAGGGACACTTTGTGGGGAAGACCAGATCTGGAGGCAGTCACAGATGAGGATAGAGGTGCACTGGCAAAGCCATGATAGGGCCAGACCCAGGTTGAAGGAGCAGGATTCCAGTTCAAGATAGAATTGGATTATCTGGATTCTGTGTGAGGCGCAGAGCTGGAACAGAAGAGTGGGTGTAGAGTGGTGCTGAAGTGCCTGGGCAGAGCCATACACAGGAGTCCCAGGCTAAGAGTAGCAGCATGGAGGTGCCGTGACAGAGCTGGGCACATCCCACTGACTTGTGCTTTCCTGGCTTGCATGAGTGCAGTTCAATTCCTGCTTTTGTGAGTGATGGATTTGCCCAGCTAACAGAGCTGTTGGGAACTGATGTGCTAAGAAGATTATTTTCAAGCCCTACCGAAATTCAAAACCTGACTCCCAACTGGCTAGAGTGGCTGTTAGACAATTACCCACTGTCTCCTGCAAAGCCCTGTCAGCCCCTTTTTAAGAATGGGGGAAGGGCCTTATTCAGGTTTACAGTCACCTTTCAGCACTTCATAAGCTGAAATCCAGGTCATCCTGATTACCCTAGCCATGCTTGAGTGACAGGGCCTTAATCTTTTCCCAGGGTTTTATTCTTATTAATCCTTGCAACAATGAGGGATAGTCCCTTAGTGTTTTCTGTGCACAGTTCCCAAAGCATCACACAAACCATCTTCTACTGAAGTGTACCCACTTCTGGGGTGGAGTATGACAGCTGTTGAACAGCGCACTGCAGTATTACACAACTTAGGACTGTAAGTGGAGAATCTCGTATCTGTTTGAAACTATGTCATGAGCTAGACTCTCTGGGTGCATCTACATATGCAATTAATGTGCCTGAATTTTTTATACAGAAAATTACAGTGCATTAAACTGTGCCCCCACATGCATCTGAACATGTCCCCAGTGGGAGTAAACTTGCTCCCACTGGGAGCAGTTCAGTTCAGGGGTGCTTCTGCAGCAGGCAGGGGGAGCTCCAGGTTCCCCCAGGTGCCAGCCCTGGGCTAGCAGGAAGCATAGGGGCTGGTCCTAATCTCCGCTGGTTGGGGAGAGCTGTCTCTGCTACCAGGCAGCTGCCTCCCAGCCATGTGAGGATTGGGACTGATCTCCAGGTGGCTGGGAGGTAGCTGCCTACAGAGCTGGGACAGCTCTCCCTGTCCCTTTTGGCCCCCTGCTGCCTAAGCTGACCAGGGGCAGTTTGCTTTGTGAGCTTTGGTGCATTGGTTTAATGAACCGATTTCTAGTACCTGTATCTACAGGTACTAGGAAATGGCTCATTAGACTAATCTAGTGCACAGTAATTGCTGTGCACATATAGATGGGGATGCATCGCATGTAGACACACCCTTGGTGTCTCTCTCTAGATCAGTGGTTCCCAACCTTTTTATGTTCAAAGAGCCCCTCATTAAACTTAAGGCATCCCTTGTTAGACTCAAGGTACTCCTTGGAAAATGCCAGCTTTTAGTTTCACTTGGTTTTTGACTATGGAAAATAATAGATCAATTTTTCTGTTACAAAGCACTCAGAAAGCCCACAGTGGGTCAGAATGTATTTAAAACTGTAAATTCCTACTCAAAATCTTTGGGTTGATTTTTTTAATCAAGTTTGCATATCTAACAATGCTAACATTGCATGGCATCCCACAGCACACTTGAAAGAATCTTAACACATCTCAGCATGTTATGGCACCCTGGTTGAGAATCACTGCTGTAGATATTGCACTCTTGTAATGATATCAGTAGAGTTACAGTGATGTAACTTCTGGAAGAATATTTATGGCACAGATGCAAACTCCATCTCACACCAGAATGGCATGTATACATGGGGCATTTACCCTGGGATAGTACAAAAATGACTCTGCTACACTCTATGTCATATTCATTGCACTTCCCCAACTGGAGTTTGTTTAGGACAAAGATAAGTCCTCAGATTGTTTGATGCGGGTGTTAATCCAAAAAGCAACACATGTGGGTGAGCAGTTAGGGAAAGTTTGTTTGGCAAAAAGTGCATTACTCAAAAAAACAAAATAATCCAGTGGTTAGGGGCATGGGCCTGTGCATCACAGAAGGGATGGGCTTATTCCTGCCTCTGCCATGTCCCTGCTGCATAACCTTGTTTAAGTCATTTACTGCCTCTGCTGCCTCACTCTGGACCAAGTAAAAAGTCCTTTAGGGCAGGGATTGTTCCAAACTATGAGCCTATACAGAACTAAGCACCACACAGGTCCAGTTTAACTTAGGTGTCGGATGCTGCTACCCCTTCCTTGAAATGCTCAGGTGCCATAGTTCGAAGACAGGGATTACTTGCTTACTGCATTCTTGTCTTCAAGCCCAGTCCATCTCTGCCCAGATAATGAGCTTTTCCCCAAGGCAGCAAAGCTTGTGTCTTTCTGGCTCTCCACATTCCCCACATACTCCTACTCCTTGACTAATTGTGATAACGGTTGCTCCAATAAGCATCCTCTCCAGCACTCATGGACATTTAGCAGTCCTCCTGTCACCACACTGGGTTCATCACTATTTTCCAACATTCTGGTCATTCCAGTGTCCCTGGGTGCCCTGTCAAGAGCTATTCCCAGGGCTGCTGCCTGTACTCCATTCAGTCAGTGAACTGGGGGAATGGGGATTGTGCTGTGTTTCAAAGCTGAAAGTTGCCTGGATGCATTACTTGTAAGGACACTGGATGTTTTGGGGAAGATGGATGAGGCAGTAAAAGGCTGAAGAACCTTTTGGGCTCTAGATTGCCACTTCAAATGCAGTCCAGGTGGGCACTGGTTGACAGCTGGGAGCTGGGTAAGTCTTTCCAGTCATCCCAAAATTCACTGCCTCAGGAAATGAGACTTCTTGAAGTTCTCCTTAGAGAAGCCAAGATCTGGATAGAGTGGGCACATCTACACATTCATTAATACACTTTTGCTACTGTGCATTACTACATGTACTACATTAAGGTGCATTGGGCTGCCCCAATGTGCAGTAGCAAATGTAAATGCCTTTTTAGTGATGTTTAATGCATAATAGAATAGGCTACTATGCATTAAAGTGCTCATGTAGATGCATCCAGTGTGGAGACTGAATTCACCTCTCAGGGGGGCTTTTTAGGTAAGCAAGTCTAGCTGTGGGGATAGGGAAGTTTGCTGTATATGTGGCCTTGTGACCTGGTCAGGGTGTGTCTTAGGAGCCTGGCTTGAAGCTTGCTAGCTCTGAAAAAAACAGGACATGAGCTTTGTGGTGATCGCTAGTCAGCGGGTGTGTCTACACAAGACACTAAATGCACGGTAGATTAATTCTACTGCACATTAGCGCATAGCAGCAAAAACCATGCTAATTTGCTAATGCACAGTAGAATTAGTCTACTGCACATTAGTGTCACTAAAAAGGCATGCACCAACACTACTGTGCAGTAGTTCTGGTTACTGCACATTGAGTGCAGGTACTAACCTTAATGTACCATAATTACGGCACATTAATGCATGTGTCAATATGCCCAGTTTGGCACAGGAAAGGTATCTGGAAGGAACAGAGGGATATGGGGAGAAACCAGCCCTTCCAGCCCCAGGGAGCACTGAATTGAACAGGGCAAAATGTCTTTGTCCAGGCATTTGAACACTTCTAAGAGCATCAGCCACCCTGCGCTGCAGGAGGGCAAACACAGCCTTTGGCATCTGACCTGGGATCAGAGCTGCCAGCCAGCTTCCTTTGGATTGGCCAGGAGAGGGAATTTGCAGCACGGTTGCCAAGGCAGCCCCATATCCAATGGGATTTGTGCTTCTGTCCCAATATGCAAACAGAAAGGCAGTAGTGAAGCTTGTGGGTCTTTTAAATGAATGTGTGGAGGAGGGGAGTTAAATCAGGCAAATATTTAGGTTCCAGATATGTTTAGGAGCTGGAGAAGTAAATGTGTATCATGATGCCTCTGTCCGTCAGTCACAAAACCATTTCCTGTTGCTGGCAGCTGTCTAAGAGTGTTCCCTGTAGGCGTCAACATCTGATGAAGTGACTTCTGGCTCACAAAACTTTGTGTATCTCTGATTCAATTTGTCTGTAAGGTACATTTCAACCGGCCTTCTGTAGGGATTAGTTTCACCAGCTCTCACCAACCTGCAGCGACAGTGGAGAAGTCACCCATGAGCCTGGGGTGAGGTGGAGGGCAGGATGAGTCATGGGAATCAACCAGGGGTTGGATTTTCTTCTGTGCCAGTAGCATGTCATTAGAGAGCCAGCTCTGTAGCCCCCAGTGCTTCCTTCATCATTGAGTACAGGGGAAGGAGTAGCAGCCAAGGACAGTACATAGTTAGGGTGGCCATCAAAGAGGACAGTCCGGTTGTCCTCTATGATGGCCTAGAAAAATAGAGGACGTAAAGGTGTCGGGTTTCATATTAATGGAAGACAAAGGACAGAGTAGCAGAAAACCAGGATATCCTCTATGATGGCCACCCTATACATAGGTGATCCACTGGGGTAGTGTGTTTGTTTGGGATTGAAGACCTGGGTTGAGCCCCTGGTTCTACTACTGATGTCCTGTGCAACCTTATGCCACCTACCTACAACCAGATGTTTTTAAGGCAGTTAGGTACTGAGTGGGATTTTTCCTAGGAGCACCTGCCCTGTTCATCTGATCTCACTGAGGCCAAGATTTCACCCCAAAGGCAAACTGCTCTGTGTGCCATTGCCAATCCCTGCAACCAGTTTGGTGTCTCTGTTAACTTTTTTGTGTTTATTTCAATTTTCTAATCAAAATCTCCTTTGCCACCCAGGTTTCACCTCTTCACCTTGAGCTAATTCAATATTTGTCCCATGATCCCCTCCTGACACATGGATTAAAAAAAAGGGGGGGGGGGGCTCTTTGGTGTGGTTTCAGTCTCCCACTTGCAATCAATCAACTTTAACTCCTGACTCGTGTAGGCACTTTTAAAAGTCCCACCAGATGCCTGTCAGCTTCTGTGCCTACATACCTTTAAAATCTGGCCCTTAGTCTTTCTGGGCCTTAGCATCCCATCTGTACAGTGGGGATAATAGTATTGCCTTACCATGGGTAGGGCGGTTGAGGGTAAATATGTTACAAATTGTGGAGGGATACAGGCTTGTCTACATGGAAAGCTAGGAGTTGGGATTGTACCATGCCAGCTACTGTGTGTTTTGAAAGAAGATTAAGCTACCTTGCACAAACATATTCTTGGTGCAGGCTGAGAGTGTTCAGTCAGGGCAGTACTTGTAATCCAGAGCAGTACGTGTGCTGTGAATTTACACTCTAGTTTACTGTCTAGTTTCTTCCCCAGGTGGAAAAGCCTGTCTAAGGACCGTAGATGAATGATTGCAGGTGCATTAATGGGTTGAGGTGCAGGCGGGCTTGCAGGGGAGGAGAGGTTGTGGTGGGGTTGGTCCAGGTGCAGGCTGTCATGTTCGGAAGCAGGGCAGGCAGTTCACATGTGACGTGCACACTCATAATGCAGCAAATGCACGGTGCCTGCTGTCCCAGGTTACCGCACACATGGAACAACCACTGCTGTGTCCCTCCTTCCCCCTGCAAAAGCCCCTGGGAAGCTGTCCCGGCTCTGCTGATTGCACTTGCAGTAAATCTGCAGTGTTCTGAACCGCCCCAGATGCCTCCTCCTGGCCAGCTGCAGACATCCCAATCACTTGTTGACACGCACTTGCACATGTTTCAGGCCGCAACATCTGGCAGGCGAGACCAACCCAGTCTGGGTCTTGTAATCCAAGCCATGATTGCCAAGGCCTCCCTGCACCCACCCAGCACTTCTCACCCCCCTGCCCCTTATAGGTCAGGTGCTGGGAAGGGGAGCATAGGAGGGGAGAGGAATATCAGATTGGACACTTCCAGCTGGGAGGCGGGGAAGCTTTCCAGATTTACCACTGTCATTTGAGCCTTAACTGTACACCAGCAGGCCTGAGTCTGCCAGGAAGAAGAGACAGATCCTGACAGACCACTGAGAAACTTTGCTTGCCATGTCTGGATTTGCAGTGGCTCCAATGGCACTGGCAGCCAGTATAGGAGTCACACTAATTGTTTGCCTCACCAAAAATCAGAGCAAACCTAAACCCCAGAACCTAACAAGAAGCCCCCTCCTCCCCATTCCCAGTCTTTGTATTAAGCACAAGCTGGTGATTAAAGTACAGAACTGGAGTCAGGAGATCTGGGTGGAGCTCTATGACCTTTGAACACAGTACATAGGACCTGAGTCTGTCATCAGTAGGAAATCAGCCACTGCCATCCAGGCCTGCAGGACCAGGCCCTTCTTCATCTTTGTTAAATGCATTTACCTGCCTCTCAAGACAGCTTAGTTTCCTGACGGATGCAAAGAGCTTTGCAACCCTTGGAGAGAAGAGGCTGCAAGTATGCTAAATACCATTAGCTGGGATTTTCCAAGGGAGTCTACTAGAGCTGGATGCATAGTTCACACCAGAATTTAACTGGAGCAGAGTGCCTAATTTTCTTTCCCTCTTAGGGACACCCTAGATATTCTTGTTAAGCAATCTACCTTAGAAGTCCTGCAAGGAGGGGAAGGATGGTGTATAGGAGTGAGTCACTCAGTGGCTGGGTTTTTCAAGGTCTATAGGTACCTCCTTCACTTTGGGACTAAATACCTTTTAAGACTTGACTCTCCACCTCCCTTTGCCTTAGTTCCCCTTCAGCAAATGGGGATAATAGCCCTGCCCTGTCTTAAAGGGTCATTGGGAGATTGAGAGCATTCAGGACTGAGGGACTCCGGTGGCTGATAATGGGACTCATATAAGGGCCTTAGCTAGACAGAAAACTCTTGCTGCAAGTTTGCTTAACCTCTGGCTACAGATGCATCTTTAAAAAGCAGCTGACCATTAGTCTCCTTCTTGTTGGCTGCTTCACTGTATCTTTTGTCTCTCAGAGATCAGGAGAGCTACCACTGTCACTGAATCATCCATTGTTCCCATCCTCCCTGCTCTCCCATCAGTATTAGTTTAATCCAGGGCAAGGCAGTTCTGTACAAGTGTTTTCCACGCTGTATCATTCCTCCCCCCTCCTCCCCCCTTCCTTGTCTCATAAGTGGTTCCCTCTAGTAGATCATCTCTCCAATCAAGATGCAAAGAGGGGCTCTTCTGATTTCCGATAAATAAATTAATGAATGAACAGTTTAGGTGCTGCAGAGTGTCTGAAGGAGGCCAGGAAACAGGTACAGCTCCTTGGCAATGTTGTGTGACTCAGTGTGTATGTATGTGTGTGTCTGTCTGTGTGTGTATGTGTGTGTGTGTGTGTCTCTCCTCTCCTGACTGTTTCATTTTCTTCTGCCAGCTCATGGATTGGGAACTTGTTCTCCCCATCAGGATTCTTGAACTCAGCTGAGAGGGGAGACCTGTTTGGTTAGAAATCTTTTTTTTTTAAGACATCTTTAAATGCTGCTGCATTTTGAGAGGCAGCTGTCACTTGCTCAGCACTGCTGTGGGCTTCTTGCTCTCCCTCCCCCCATCCCTCCTCCCCCCACACACATATAATGCATCCTGTAAATTTAATTCTCTTCTGACAGATTTCACATTGAGGAAAAGTTAATAGCTTTGCAGAATAAAGGTCTCTGTTCAAGCACAGGACAGGTACCATTCAGGCCCCAGCCCAGCAGGCTTCCTTCATCTTATTTCTAATCTGCTGCAGACTGAGCCCAAGAAACCCTCACTAGAAATCAGACGGGGTTACAATCTTTATTGTTTATTCATCCATTGACCTACTGTAGGACCAGCCAAGACTGAGGCCCTGCTGTGGCAGGCACTGTGCACAGACACAGTAGGAAAGAAAATCCTTTCTTGGCCTCACCAGAGCTTACGGGAGAGGAAAGAGACACAAAGAAGGGCTCTGATGTTCCCAGGCACACAGCACAGATGAGAACAGAATACAGGTGTCTTCACTCTAAGAACAGCCTCTTTGTAGAGGCTACCAAGGAGGAGAGAGGCTGCCAGGTGTGGCATGTCTGGCTCTGATAGCATCTGGTTTGTGACCCCCAGTGTGTTGCATACAGAAGTCACCAAGACACTCTCCAGGGACATGGGGTGAAATCCCTGCCCCACTGAGCTCAGTGGGAGTTTTCCCATTGGCTTTACTGGGGCCTGGTTTTCATCCCTTGCAATGAGCAACTCCACATCCTGTTCAGTACTGGTCACCAAACTGGCTTGGCCCCTCTGTTAACTCCTTTTAATTTTCTTATCAAGATTTATTTTCCAACTTAGATTTCACTCCACCACTCACTACTGATTCATTATTCACTCTCCGCACTGTCCTCTCCTCCCTTCTTGGCACATTGGATTAACAAGAAAGCTCTTTGATGTGGTTTCTACCTCCCTCTTGCTTTACTTATGTTGCATTGTGCACCTTGTAAGTCGACCCAAAGAGATGAGTTTATAGAGGAGTCTTGAGGGCTTTGCATCTACTCTGAGTGCCATCTCCAGGGGCTTGTGGTTATTACAGGCAGTATCTCCTTGAGACATGAACTTTGCCTTTCCTAAGGCAGCCTGCGGAACAGCCTCAATGCTTAATAGCTCCCAGAAACTCCTCCCCCTCCCATTCTATCTTCCCCTGACAGATGTGGAAGGTCAGAAAGATTTTCATACTCCCTCTGTGTTTATAAATCAAGAGGGCTTAATCCTCTACATCCAGGAGTTTGTGATGAGAAAATACATATCCCCTCCCAATTTCCACCGCTCCCTTCCTCCTGTCTTTCATATTCCTGGCACATCTGGTATGCATTAGGCTGCCAGCTGTTGAACTGTGCAAAGTGATTAAACCAAGCAGGAGGAACAGGGGTCAATTTTTATCTGGGCATTAATGGGTCTGCATCACAGGCCCATTTGATTAATCCACCCCTAGGAAAGGGCACTTGGAGTTAGAGGCAGTGGAGCCAAGAGCAGGAACTATATATTTCTGTAGTTTGCTCCTCTGGGGCAATAGAAGAACCTTGTACTAGTTCATGGGTTTTTATTTTGGGCTGGACCCATCAAGTTTCAGAGAGGGTCAAAAGTCTGACTTTGCAGAAGTAGCATCTTGCAGGTAGTGATTTTTGATCTTTTCTGGGCTAATTTTGAACTGGCAAAAGAATTCTTTGTCCCAGCAGAGATGGCCTGAGGGATCCCTGGTCCCAATGTATCCCCATTCCCCCTTGGACAGCCCCCTGGATTTCCAAGTTCCAGGCATATCTGGTCAGTTTTGTTCCACGTAGGTGGATATGTAGGCTTTTTCATGTCCTGAGGTGCTTTCTATAGCATCTGTAACTGCACTGTGCAAAATACTGCACTAATAATTGAATTTGGTCAACCATTTTCTTTAATAGTTTCATGGGAAGATTCTAGGTACCCTTCTTGGTTAGCTACCCTGGTGCTTCTGGAGACAATAGCATGTAGCATGGCACTGAAGAGTAGCGACAAAATATAGTGGGGGCACAAATGGAGTTGTACTAATAAATTCATCACTTGTAGGCAACATGGGGTGTCTTACGTAAAAGCATCACTTCAGAAAGCAGGGGATTAATAGTCTTTGAATAGGCATGACCTCACATGGAATATTATATTCCATGCTGGGCACCATTTTAGCAAGAAAGATATTGATATCTCTGAGTAGAACCAAAGGAAAATGACTAAAGGACTGGAAAGACTTGCAAGAGCTCATGGCCTGATTTTGACACACTGGTCACTTGCTGAATCTGTTGACCTGAATTGGAGGGGGCCTGTTTGGTGCTTCTGAAACGAAAGCCTCAAGGACTGGAATTTCCAAAGGTTCATAGAAGAAGTGATCAAATCCTTTTGGAATTATTAGGGCTCTATGAAGAAAAAGTAGCCTAAATGAATGTAGCTCAGCTAAGAGAGCATGTATGTCTCCCAGCATTGGAAGCATGTAGAGACCAGAAAACAAAGGCAAGCTAAATAGGAAGCAGAATAGAATGAGGGGGTGATCTTAAGAAGAGGAAACAAATTTCGCCACAGTGGGGGCTGGCATACAATGGAAGGAAGGGTTTCTCAAGAAAAGTAGTAGACAATTCAATGCTTAGTCCTTTTAAACAGCAGCGTGGACTGAGCATTAGAAACAGGCAGTTTGGAGCAGCCCTGTGTTAGGGGAAGGGCATATGTCTCAGGAGGTCTTTCCCATCTCTAACATCTGTGACTTTGCACATGTGGGTCAAATGTTGTCAGTGTCTGGAGATTAAATCTATGCAAAATAATTGTCAATGGCTTAGCAATGAAGGGGAGACTGGGACAGTGGCCTCAATCACTGACCCTGGTAGGGGTGCAAAAATAGCAGCAGCTATGCTGTCAGCTTGGCCACCGCCATCATCAGCACAACCACCAACACTGCCGCATGTGCCAGTGCCATCCAGGGTGCTCAAGTGTCCAGTTAGGCCTTTGGAGCTAAATGGCCTGAGGATATTCTGAGCATCTCTAAACTCTTACTCTACTCCCCAAAGTTTATGATATCCCGGAGCCTGTTTACACAGCAGAAGGACTTTCTGAGTCTGAAGGGAACCTGAGTGATATCTAGTTAAGCATCAGAGTCCGCCTTGCATGCTGATCAGGATTTTCTCATCGTATCCCTGTGTTCCCTGGATGTATTCACAGGTGAATACATCCAGGGAGCACAAGGATACAATGAGACAGTCCTGATTAGCATGCAAGGCAAACTGATGCTTAGCTAGACATCACCCAGTTGAAGTCAATGGGAGCTGAAACTATGGAGAGCCTAGGGGTCTCAAGTCCAATGCCCCCAAAACAGCTGGCATTTAAAAATATTGCTTTTTGCCTCCATTGAATGTGTTGAGGGCATGCAGGAGGAGAATAACCTGGCCCTGAATTATACCAGGACCATTCATTAGAATGATTTGTCTTAAGGGGAAAATCAACTAAGAGTGAGCTGATACATACACATTGGGATTGACTGCACTACCCTCTGTTTATTCCCTTTCCAGAGCTCCACCAGCCACCATGAGGGTAATAAGGATAGCTCTGAGGGCAGCAGATCAGAGGTGAAAGGCAAGAAATCCTCAAGCCATGGCACCAGCCACAAAGGGAAGAAGACAGGAAGTGGAAAAAGCTCAACTGGCTTCAGCTCGGCTGCCTCCAGCGGAACGTTCCAACCTGCAGGTAATGGATGGATGGCAGGGAGAAGAGAAAAGAGGGGAGACCCAGGGAAGGAGGAGAAAAGTGAGAAAATTTTTATGACACTAGCAAAAGGAGCAAGGATAGCTCCCAAGACAAAGTGCTGGGAAGTATCTCCCATCTGACAGATAAACTGTGTGGACAGAAGCATACTCATGGAGTTGTTGGCCCTCTGCAAGACTTCATTGACTTCAGTGAAGAAGTCTGACCCTATGAAGTCCCCTTTGCAGGGCTGACTGGAACCAAACCTGTCCCTCCAACAGGGCAGGTGGAACAGATTGCAGCCATGAAGGAATTCAGACCCACTTATTAAATTCCCAAGCATTGGCTGCTGATGCTTTCTTAGTACAAATGTCCTAGCTGCTCCTGCCTTTGCAGGCACCCGGCTAAAATATATCACCTTAGAAAATAAAGGGTCTCAACTTTAGCCTGCAGCAGGGAGTCAGGATGCTGGGCTTCAATTTGCAGCTTTGCTGCTGACTCACTGCATTACTTCAGTGAAGTGGCTTTATTTCTCCCAGTTCCTTAGTTTCTCTACTCTCTGTAACATTAGTGAACCACCTCCTGGAGAGGTCAGGAAGTTTCATTACTCTTTATATAAGCCCATTTGGTCACAACAGGGAAAGGCAGTCTTACTGGGATTAACTCCATGTGGGAGGGGATAAGCAGGTCCAGATGTGGGTTGGAGTCCCTCTGTGGTCCACACTACAAGGAAAGGAGGATGCTGTATCAGAATAATGGGTGGAGGGGAAGGGATACTGCTCAGAGGCAGCATGTGCAGTACCTGCCCTCCCTTATTTAGTCTGTGTGTCTGAGCCCTAGGCTTTTGGCAGCCCTGGGGATGGACCTGAACTAAAACCCAGCATCTGCAGTCTTCTGAGCTTCAGATTGGAGTTTTATGGGGTCTGGGTCCAACTTTAACCTGGCCAGATTCTTCCCAGGGCCAGTGGGATGGCCATATATTTTTCTACCCCTGCTGTGGCTGCCCTGAGGGGCTGAATCGCTGCTATGATGAGTCCCACTACCTCTTTCATCTCTGCTCTCCCTAGGCACTTCGTGCAGCTCTTTGCAGTGCTCCCAGGACTTTGTGACATTCCCTAAGCTAGAGCAGGAGGAAGAAAAGTACCGGAAGCCTGTCTCCTCCTCCTCCTCTTCCCACTGCTCTCCACTCTATGAAGGGCAGAAGGGGGACGTCTTTGAGCAGAAGGTGATCTTCTCTGGCTTTGGCTCCATCATGCGTTTCTCCACCTCAGCTGTGAGCCAGCAGAGGGGCCGGGACACCTCCCCTGTGGACTACAAGGCCTCGAATCCAGTCAGTGGCCCCTCAGGAGGCGGCAGCAGCAGTGGCAATGGTGGCAGCAGCAGCCACAAGCGCATGCCGTCCCTCAGCATTGAGGATGGGGAGGTGCTGAAGGAGAAGAAGCACAAAGCCAGCAAGAAAAACAAGCATGGGCCTGGTCGGCCAAAAGGCGGCAAGAGCAAGGAGGTCCTGGGGGCCCAGCTGGCTGGGTCCACTGCTACCTCTGCCTCCCCCTTCTCTGGGGGCTCCCTGGTCAGCGCCAGCATTGGCAACTCATCCCGCTCCTTCAGCCATACAGGGAGCCTGCCCAGTCTCAGCCTAGAGTCCCCGCTGCTGGGTTCAGGTATGTTCCCCACAGGATCCCACCTCTTGGTTTTGCCTGTCCATTGCACAAAACAAATGAGCCCTTTCCTTACCAAGGCACTTGGCTGTTGCCCAAACCTGTTGCAGTTCAGGTTTTTCTCCTTTTGGCGTGCTATGCCTTGAATCTACTTTGGGTCTCTTCCCACCTTTCTGGCCATCCTGTCCATGCCCTAGAATCCATTCCAAGGTCCAGGGCAGGTTTTCTTTCCTGGGAGCTGTGCTGTAAATCCATCCCAAGTGGGCATTTTACCCACTGTTTGCATAGGTGCCATAAAACTTAACCTTACCCGAGCTCAAAAACAAAGGAGCAACCAGACTGGTTCAGGAGAGGAGGGGGTGGATTTTCACAATCAAAACCAGAGGGTGCTGAAATCTGGGGCCCATATGGGGAATGCCGATAAATGGTTCTAATTTTATCTCACTTTTTAAAAGGAAGCCAATTCTTAATCAGTGAATACCTGTCCTGCTTATTCTCAAGGCCAGAAACTGAGCCATGATCTGAGACGGTTTTTAATACCGCTGTATCCATTTGGTTTGGGGTAGGATTTGGTTTTGCCAGTTGAACGGATCTGGTAGAGCCTTGACATGCTAATGTAGCTGGTTTTTTCTTCCTTTTTGGGGATAATGCTGGCAGAAATACCTTCATACCAATATGACTATGTCCATAGAAAAACAGAGCTGAAAGGGACCTCAAGAAGCCATCACATCCAACCCCATGCCCAAAGCAGGATAATCTCTGTCTAGACCAACCCAGACAAGTGTTCGTCTGACCTGCACTTAAGACTGTCCAATGGCAGAGACTCCCCAACCACCCTGGGGAATCTGTCCAGTACGTAACCACCCTGATAGGGAGGAAGTTCTTCCTAATATTCAGCCTAAGTCTCCCTTGTTGCAAATACAGCCCAGTACTCCCTGAGGAGTGGGTTGTGCCCCTTTAATTATGCTGGTTGAGGTCAAGAGGTTTGGGTCTCGCTGACCCCACTGGTTTGGGTCAGCGAGGCCCAAGTCATCCTTCCCACCTAAACAACCCTGCCTGCCAGCATGAAGAGCAGAGGTGCCAAAGCTTGGCAGGAAAGAGTTAAGGCAAAAAAGGCAGGAGGAGGAGCCTGGCGCTATACTGCTGGGGTTTGACACTGTTCTGGCAGCAGAGCTTGTCACCAGTCTACTGTGGGTTGTTTGCAGATGCTCCTATTTAGGTCAAATTAGAGGGTGGGGGTATAATTTGGTTGCAAAGTGTCTGGGAGCTGTGGCCCCTTAGATCTGTGCTGGAGTTGGGGGGGATGGAGAAGTGGCTAGGAATCAGCAGCTTCCAGGCATGCCGGCGTAACTGTGGGGCCATATTTTTCTCCTCCCCTTGGAACAACAAAGACATGTTTCAAAGAGGGGAAAATCGCTGCCAGGTTCCCTTTTCCTACGTGCTTGTTCTCCCACTCTCCTCCCCTCCTCCTCCAAGAGGATGTTGGCAGGGACTGGGGAGAATCTGGGCCTTAGGCGGTGCTGCCTGCTACATGCCTGAGTGGCTGGGGAAATCAGACAGGGCCTGTCCCTCAGCTGTCAGTTCCTCACCTTTCCTTCCTCTTGATCTCACAGCACCTTGCTGCCTGGGGATCAGCTGCAGAGCGGGCTGGCTCACTTTTGAGGTCATGTGGTTGAGTGGTTAGAGACAGCAGCAGCGCATAGGACTCTAGGGTTCTCCTCTGCTGGTCCGTGCCTCCAGGCATAAGAAAGGAAAAACCACCTTGTTGTTGCAGCCGCAACATGTCTTGTCCAGTGTCCTGCATTTATGGTCCAGAGTCTTTATGCTGGGCATGTCTGGACAGATCCGTCCTCTGCTGTTCTTCCTTCACCACATGTTGCTTCACTGCTCTGTGCCTCAGTTTCCTTGTCTGGATGCATAATAGGAGTGTTGTGAGGCAGCAGAAGGCTTTGACCTCCTCAGGGAAAAGTCTCCCTCCTGTTCTGGGTTCCCAAGCCTGAAAGGGCTCCTCTGTTCATTGCATGCAGGGTCCCAAAATACCAAGGCAAACTCTATATGACCATGCAGTATCAGCCAAAAATTTTTTCCCTCCCTTCCATTTTTGGATTCATTGGCTCCTCCCTGGGAGATGTGACATGTCTCCGATGTGATGTTCAACAGTTTGGGCCTCAGCTGGGGGCGCCCTGTGCCCAGTGGGATGGCACACTTGGGTCAGTTTTTCATGTAGCCACTCTTTTTTTTTCTTCTTCGTCTTTTTCTTTTCTTTTTTTAAATGGTGTTTCAATTTTTGGAAAGCTGAGATAGCTCTTCTGAAATAGCAGGCCTGAAATGTCTCTGAGTGGTCCCAGATCCAGCAGAATTGGTTGGAGATGTGAGCAATCACTCAGTGCCTTTTGAAAAATCAGGGCACGATGAGATCCTTAGTGGAGACATGAAAAGTCTGCAAATACTCAAACTTCAGGCTCCAGTGCAAAACAGAGTGTGAACCATTGGAAAAGGCTGCTTTGGAGTCAATTTCCCCCGGTTGATCTGGAATACAAAGGGTTCTAGTCCAAGCATCAGAAAGACCATTTTTTGGATTTCCAATATAGAAATCATCGAAAATTAGGGTTGGAAGGGACCTCAGCAAGTCCAACCCCCTGCTCAAAGCAGGACCATTCCCAACTACAGTAGACCCCTGATTTACATGAGTATTGCATTCTGGGGGGATTTTGTGCAACTCTCCCCATAGGAAATAATAGCATAGCGAGGGGTTGCGTACCCCAGACATACCTTAGGCATAGCATTTCCCCCCCCCCTTTTCCTCAGCAGAATCACCTTTAAAAAGCACGTCTAGCATCTCACCTATGTATCTTGAGATGCCGCCACCACAATGGTGGCGCAGCTCTGCTTGATTCTGCCTGCAAATCTTGGGAGGCATTCGTGTATGTATGAGACTCTCATGAGCGTTTGTGTACATACATGTCATTCGCATATCTCAAGGGACATTTTCCAGTCCAGACCCTAATTAAAAAAAAAAAATTGCGTAAACGCGAGACGCGCATAAGTTGGAATTGCGTACATTGGGGGTCCACCGTATATCATCCCAACCGAAGTTTTGTCTGGCCAGGTCTTAAAAACCTCCAAGAATGGAAATTCCACAACCGCTCTGGGTAACCTGTTCCAGAGTTTTACTATCCTCGTAAGGAGAAAAGTGTTCTTAATGTCTAATCTAAACTTCCCTTGCTGCAACTTGAGGCCATTCCTGCTTGTTCTGTCATCTGCCAGCACAGAGAACAGTCCAGCTCCATCTTCTTTCGGACCCCCTTTCAGGTAGTTGAAGGCTGCTATTAAATCCCCCCCTCAGTTTTCTCTTCTCCAGGCTCAATAAGCTGAGTTTCCTCAGCCTCTCCCCAGAAGTCATGTGCCTCTCTTACCATTTATGTTATCCTCCACTGAACTCTCTCCAATTTATCCACATCCTTTCTGTAGCAAGGGGCCCAAAACTGAATACAGTACTCCAGATGCAGCCTCATCAGTGCCGAATAGAGAGAAATAATTGCTTCCCTGAATCTGCTGGTAATGCTGCTATTAATGCAGCCCAGTATGCCATTTGCCTTCTTGGCAACAATGGCACACTGTAGGCTCATACTCAGCTTACTGTCTACTGTAACACCCAGGTCCTTTTCCTCAGAGCTGCTGCTTTGCCAGTCAGTCCTCATCCTGTACCAGTGCATGGGATTGTTCCATCCTAACTGCAGGACTTTGCGCTTGTCCTTTTTGAACCTCATCAGATTTCTTTTGGCCCAGTCCTTCAATTTGTTGAGGTCTCTCTGAATCCTAGCCCTATCCTCCCACATAACACCAAGCTGGGGGAAGTAGTAGATATCTGCAGATTTTCTGAGGGTGCCTTCCACCCCATATTCCAGATGATCAACGAAAGTATTGAACAAAACTGGCCTGAGGACCGATCCCTGGAGCACTCCACTTGATACCGGCCACCAGCTATACATTGAGCCATTGATTACTACCCTTTGAGCTTGACAATCCAGCCAGTTTTTTATCCACCTTACAGTCCATTCATCCAACCTGGACTTCCTAAGCTTGCTGGCAATAACATTGTGAAAGACAGTATCAAAAACCTTGCTAAAATCAAGGTATACCACATCCACTGCTCCAATTGCACTTTGAGCTTCCTGGTTTCACCCCTGCATGTCTGAGCAATACTGTTACACACCTCGCTAGTCATTTGTCCAAGTTTCCACTTCTTATAAGCTTCCTTTTTGCGTTTTAACTCATGGAAAAAATTTCCCTGCTAAGCCAAGCTGGTCTTCTGCAATACTTGCTAGTCTTCCTGCACATCGGGATGGTTTGTTTCTGAACCCTCAGTAAGGTTTCTTTAAAATATAGCCAGCTCTCCTGGACTCCTGTCTCCCTCAGGCTGACTTCCAAGGGGAGTTCCCTGCTTATGAGTTCCCCGAGTGTGACAAAAGTCTTCTTTAGTGAAGCCCTTATTCTTCAGGGTCTTTACTCTGCTGCTGTCCTTCCTTCCTTTCCTCAGGATCCTGAACTCAGTCATCCCGTGGTCACTGCTGCCCAAGTTGCCATCCGCTACTATGTTCCCCACCAATTCTTCCGTGTTTGTGAGCAGCAGATCAAGAAGAGCATGGCCCCTTGTTGGCCACTCCAGCACTTGCACCAGGAAGCTCTCCTCGATACTCTCCAAAACCTTCCTAGATTGCCTGCGCACTGCTTGATTGCCCTCGCAGCAGATGTCAGAGTGATTGAAGTCCCCCATGAGAACCAGAGCCTGTGATCAGGAAACTCCTGTTGACTGTTTGAAGAAAGCATTATCCACCACTTCCTTCTGGTCTGGTGGTTTAAAGCAGACATCCACCTTGGTATCACCCTTGTTTTTTTCCCCTGCAACCCTAACCCAAAGACTTTCAACAGGCTTGTCTCCAGTTTCATACTGGAGCTCTGAGCAGTTATGCAGCTCTTTTACATAAAAAGCAACTCCTCCTCCTCCTCTTGTCCCCACCTCCTTCTTAAACAGTTTGTACCCATCTGTAATAAGTGGGTATCCCAGGGCTGGTCTGATCGTTGGCCCGCCCACTCGTTTCAGGGCTAACTGGCCTCCTACCTCTCCTGCTACACCTTTGATGAAAACAAAATAAAGTTGATAACAAGGCAGGAGGCTGCCTAGTTACTTGCTCTGATGTCAAGGACCTACACACAGCTCCAAACCTACCCTTATACCATGTCCCATGCCTTGCAGATGGCATCCATGGTCTCACACCCAGCCTTAGCATACATAGCCTAACACCTGACCTATAATCCAGTGTCCTTACACTAGGACTCACACCCCAGTGCCTTACATTGGGACTCTCACTCCCATGCCCCCGCACTGGGCTCACAATCCCTATGCCCTCACACTGGGCTCACAATCTCATTTACTCAGGGCTCCCAGCCCCTCCCTTTCCTTGGGTTCCCTGCCTGGCTTGGGACCATCTTAGTCCCCTTTTGCTCCCACACTGGGCCCTCATCCCCTGGCCAACAATGGGCCACAATCCCCTTGCCCCAGGAGCTTCACACCCAGCTCCTTCCTGGTCTTGGGGCCCCACCTCCCTGGAGCCTCACACCTAACTCCTTCATATATCTAAGAACTTGCTGTGAGCCTGGGCTCTGCCTCAGATCCCTCCACACAACCTGGGACCTGCCTCAAGCCTCAGTGTAAGTCTAGGCCCTTGCTTTGTCTTTGGGGTGTGTTCTCCTAGCCTTTCTTCTCCATGACAGCAAGGGGCTGAGGCTTTCTGGCACCCCATACTCATCCTTCACTAGGCACAGGTGTGGCATTTCCTGGAGACTGCCCCACCACTGGCAGTCCCACCACACTATCCAGCCCCAGCAGAGTGTAGTTTTAGGTTATGCCCCAAGACCAGGAACCTCCTGCTATCCCCATAGTTCCTGCCCTGTACCTCCAAGGTATGAGCAGCATCTCCAACCAAGTGACATTCTTCCCTTGGCTGCTAGCAGCAAACTGCTGGCTCCACAGCTCAAGACCTCCTTTTACCAGCAGCAGCTGGGCCGTGTTCCCAATCAGGCAGTTGTACGTGATTGGGAGTGCAGCCACCTGCAGGCTGCTCTGCTGCTCCCATGCCCCTGTGAGTAACAGAACACAACTTGTGCTCTGTTACACCATCCAGGACAGTGCTGTAATCATGTGAGCTATCCCACCATGTCTCTGTTATTGCAGTTATATCATAGTTCTGTGACTGTGCAAGGACTTCCAGTTTTTCTTGCTTGTATTCCAGGCTCTGTGCATTTGTGTACAGGCACCTGAGGTAATTAGCCAATTGCCCTACTTTCTCAGGAGAATGAGAAGGCCTCCCCTGTTGTCCCTTCCTGCTTCTGCTCCCTCCAGGTCACCCACTTACCCACTTACCTCAGGGCTTTGGTCTACATCCCCTGGCAAACCTAGTTTAAAGCCCACCTCACCAGGTTAGTGAGCCTGTCTTGAAGATGCTCTTCCCTCTCTTTCTCAGGCGGATTCCATCTCTTCCTAGGAATCTTTCTTCTTGGATCAACATCCCATGGTCATAGAAGCCAAAGCCCTGCAGGTGACACCATCTGTGCAACCACGCATTGATCTGCAGGATGTGTCTGCTCCTGCCTGGGTCCTTCCCCTTGACCAGAAAGATTGAAGAGAACACAACCTGAGCCCCTGTTCCTTTCAGCCTTGCACCCAGAGCCCTGTAGTCACATTTGATCTGCTCAGGGTCACCCCTAGCAGTTTCATTGATGCTCACATGAATGAGCAATATGGGGTAATAGTCAGAGGGCCAGATGAGTCTCAGTAATCTTTCTGTGACATCTTGGATCTGGGTTTCAGGCAATCAGCAGACCTCCCAAAACAACAGGTTAGGGCACCAAATGGGTGCCTTCATACCCCACAGAAGGGAGTCTCCAACCACCACCACCCATTGCTTCCTCTTAGTGGAAGTGGTCTCAATTGTCCCAACCTTAGGGATGCCTGGCTTGGCCTCTTCCACCAACAACATGCTCCTGCTCTTCCTCTGTTGCTAGAGCTTCCTATCTGTTCTCCAGGAAAACCACTGCAGGTGGAAATGAAGACTTGTGTTTGCAGCCAGAGGTCACAAGCTTCCAGCTTCCACATTCTTGGGAGTCCATGTCCTCTTCCTTCTCTAGCGCTGCCTCAGTCCTTCCTCCACAGTCCTAGAGGTCTCCTCCACCATCGAATCGATTAAGTCTTCATGGTGGAGGATGCTTTGGAGCCTTGCCACTTCCTCCTGTTGCTCTTTTGCCTGCTTCCTGAGGGACAGCACCAGGAGGTATGGCTCACATGGCAGGTGCTTCCCAACCTGGCTGTCACTGGAAGAAGCCTGCAAGCCACTGTCTCCACAGCACCAAACCAGGACCTGGGTGGAAGTCTCAACAGTGAGCTGTCCCACTTGGACAGTCACCTCATAGGTGTGAGCTGAGGAAGAGCTGAAGGCAGTGGCTTTGGCATCGCAACATCCTCCAGCCATTTCTCTGGATCTCTTAATCATCTCACCCAGTATCCTAGAGCCTGTCTGTACCATTAAAGGAATTTGGGACTGATGTTTGTACTCTGAAGGATATTCAACAGCACATACTAACAATTAGAGAAAAAGCCCTCCAAAACAGCCCCCCCCACTGGAGTTCAGCTGTGGCCCACTCCAGGGCAGCCCTGGAATATACAGAACACATCATACCAGTGTAGCTTGCTGTAGCTGTGCCTGCTAACCTGGCATCTCTGGAAGATGCCTTAGGCAGGGGAGGCCAACCTGACACAAGTGGCACAGGCAGCCTCTGTGTGGCACAGGGCAGATAAGGGGGGGCAGCATAGTGGCAGATAGGGCAGAGGCAAAAAGCAGAGCAGCAGATTGAGTAGGGAAAAGGCATTAGAGTGGCATTTGGGGAGGGTGTGGGACTAATTTTTGGCACACCTGCTAAATAGGTTCACCCCCTCTGCTTTAGTGCAATGAATGTTACAGGCTTTGATATAGGGTCAATGAGTGAAATCCTAAAGCCTGTGTTATATGGGAGGGCAAACAAAGTGATCTTCTGATCTTTCAGTTCTGACTGCTCAGCAGTGAGCTCTCCAATATGTTATCCTCTCTTCCATGCAGGGATCTACACCAGTAACAAGGACCCCATTTCTCATGGGGGTGGGGTGCTCCGAGCTGTATGCAGCACCCCACTCTCCTCCAGCCTCCTGGCACACCAGGGCACCTCATCTCTCCCACAGCTCAACCGCTCTCCCTTTGCCAGTACCATCCCGGCCTCCTCCTCTTCCTCTGTCTCCACCACCCAGGTAAGGGCACTGGGACTGAAACACACAGCAAGAGTTAGAGTTTGGGCTGGCCCCATAGCCTGGCAATATAATGCAAGCCTGGGAGACACTGGTGGCCTTGCAGTTAGGAGCAGTGTTGAAGAGGGTATGTGGCCCTTCTTCCAGAGGTGGGGAGGTTGCCACATGGTTCCTGAACATGAAGGAGACCTCACTTCCCGCACCCCAATTCCATGAGTGGCTCAAAAGGCCCCAGCTGTCTTTCTGATTCTGGTGATTCAGCAGAGTGCTGCTGATGACACTCCTTCTCCTTCTGTTGACCACCTGTGGTCAGACAGGACAGATACTAACCTAGGACTCAGGACCACTAAACTCACTTGCTCTGCCACAGGCTACTTGTATAACCTTGGTCAGGTCACTTGATTTTGGACATGAGCAGATGTGGAAATTCTGTTCCATGGAGTGCTGCTGATGGTGATCCTCCTCCTTCCTTCCCTGTCTGTGATTGGAAGAGTCCTGTGGTTGGTACCGTATCTTGAGACTCAAAAGCCATAGGTTCAATTCCTTGCTCTTGCCTCTTGTGTACCCTTGGCTAAGTTGCTTGATTTCACTGGACATGACAGCCTACATATGCTTAAAAATCAGGTTCTTAGCTTCTGTGTCTCTCAGCCCCTACCTGTGAATGGATACGAGCACTACCCTGCCTGAGGATTAAAAAAGTGTAACAGTATTGGTGAAAATGCAGTAACACATGCTGTCAGCTAAAGTAACACATACAGGCTCCCTGGAAGGTGTATACTGTAGTATGTGCTAAAGCCCACGTTGCTGCGTCTTCACCACTGTTATTACCTATACTAGTAAATGAAGCTTGCATGGGGCTGTTACCACCTGCTACAACCATGCCTTAATTCTGCAGCATGGATGTGACAACTGCAGAAAGTGCTCAGATACTAAGTCCCTAGGTGGGGCATATAAGCACCAAAGATGGATAAAGTGTGACCATATGTTGGGAACTAGGTGTGAGGCAAGTGTTGCCAAAGGGAGAACAGCTCTAGGAACTTGGAGGAAGCACAGGAATGTATGGTTGTGCTCCCTGTGCTATTTAACAAAGTTTCTCTTCCTCCTTCATTTCCCCTATGCAGGTGTTCTCCTTGGCAGGATCCACTTTCAGCCTCCCCTCCTCACACATTTTTGGCAGCCCCCTCACCTCAGGGCTATCTATCAACCCTCTCCTGAACCAGTCTGAAAGCAGCCGGGCAGGTACGTGAATCGGAAGGTATGTGAGTTTGGACCTTGGAGAGAGTCTCCCTGGAAGAGTCGAGACAACTGCATCTGCTGTTTGAACCTTTTGTCCCCTCTTTGCTTGCTCCCATCCCAAGGGCTTGAGGCAAGAGAGCATGTGCTGGGAAACCTGAGCAGTTTAGAGTAATGGCTTTTGTAGCTTATGCTGTCAGAAAGGGCTATATGAGTATTAGCCTTTGCCTGGGATGCTGGCAGGTCCTGGGGGTAGAGGATTCCTATGGCAAGAGCAACCCTGCCAGTTCATCCATGGCAGACTGCTGGCACATCTACACTTGTCCCCATCTGTCCTGAGTGGGCCTACTGTTGAGCACAGATCCTGCCGCTGTATCCCAACTCCAGAAGATCCACTCCAGGGGTGTCCCAGGTAGTTGCTGTCAATCTCTGTCTCTGATGTGGTTCAGAGCAGCTAAGGGCAGCTTGACTTCTGGACACAGGCAGGTGGTACATGCCAAAAGCAGTACTTCCCAAAGCAACAGGGACAGTGCAGGCAGACCCTGCATACTTTTGGACTTGTGCTAGCACCAGGCAAAAATGCCTTTTACCTTGAACATTTGCAGAAAAATAGTGCCTTGATCTCTGTACTAGAGCTGCACAAAACTAGTGAACATTGCTGGATGTTTTTATTCAAGCACATTTCATTGTTTCAACCACCAGTGATAATTTTGCCAGGAGATACCCTGCCCTGTAAGAATATAAGAAGTGCTATACTGAGTTACACCATTGGTCCCTCCAGCCCACTAAAAGATCTTCCCTTTGCTTTTCATTGGATTGTTTCATATCCCTTCAGCTCTGGACATGCAACAAAATCTGCTATTTTCATATTGAAAACATGTATATTCCAACCCTGGCTTTGACCTTCTACTCAGAACAGTCTCTTCTTTTTTCCTCCTTTTTCCTTCTCCCAAACAGGCTTGTTTTCCTTGGAAAACTTCCTGTTAACGAACAGAAAACTTTAAACATTTATATACATTTCCCCAGTCAAATGGGCCCTGGTCCTTCGTTGGTAGCACAATGCAAAGAAGAACGCCCTCCTCCCTCCCCCTGATTTCCAGCTGCTTTGCCTTTGTTGTGACAAACTCTCAGGAGCCCGGCATGTTGGGTGCTGAACCCTTAGGGAGAATTTAGCCAGGCCACCCAGCTGCCATTGCAATTAAGGTCCCTGGAAAATCTGGTCCTGAGCTCGTTTTGAAAGTCAGCCCCTCATGTGCAAAGCCCAGTGGTTTGTGCAAGAGTGCATGGCTGAATGTGGTGCATGTGAGGATGTGCATGCTTCCTCGTGAATTGGGCCAGATGCATGTGCTCGTGGAGAGGACATATAATTCTGTATGGCATGCAGTTTTGAAGCTCATGTCCACATATGTTTGTAGCTGCTTCTGTCTACCTGAGTGTAATGGTATAATTAACACAGTGTCCAGAATTGAATACAACAGCCCATACTCATACCATTTGACTGTCTAGAGTGGATAAGGAAGAAAAATTTTAGAAAAAGATACATCCTGTTAATGTCCTGTGTGTGGGGAGAGGAGAAGGTATGTAAGGCACACATCCACTCTAGTATGGGGACCGGAAGTGAAAGTAAAGATTAGCTTTGTGGAGACAGTCTTGTGGTTCAGATGCTGCACTGGGACATGGGAGACTTGGGCTGTATACCAGCTCCACTGCTGACAGCACATTCATTGCTTACAACTAAACTTTCAGGAGTATCCAATGGACTGAATTCTCTCTAAAATCTGACCTGTAATTTCAACTTCTGGTGTTGTTCAGTCAAGATCTGGTAAGTTGCAGCACATGCTTCTTGCAGATACAGAAGTCTAAAGCCTCCATCTTAGAGCAGCTCCACCCTCTGGGTTAGGTTTCTAAATGCCCACATCACTACAGCATTTCTCCTGTGCAGCAAGAAAGTTGTGTTATTAGAAACTGAGGCAAGCTAAATAAGGCAAGTTCACACAGGAAGTTTTCAGCAGAGCAAAGACTTAAACACTATAGTCTTTCAAGTCCTAAGTTAACACCCAAACCACTGCACCATCCTGCCTCCTAAATACTTTGTTGCCTGGGGATGGGCTTGACCTGTCAGCCTTCTCTGGCAGCTCTCCCTGAATCTCCTTGTCATTCCTGCAACTTTGCAAAGTGCTCTCTCTGATAGCTCAGGCATCTCCAGGTGCTGTAGAGTGACCTCCAAAAAGTAGCTACTCCGAACAGAAGGAGAGAGTTGAATTTGGCTAATAGCAAGACATTCCTGTCTGGATAGAGGGAAAGGACTTCTTCCATCCTATATGTACAATGAGCTTCTCAGCTGAAATACCACTGAGCTGGTGCCTACTTGGACTCAACAGCAGCTGTATTTTTGACTTCTCAGTAGCGCAGGATATAGCCAGTAACTCACGCCCTGCTTGGGGCATTGCCCTGTAAATCAGGGGTGGGCAAAATGTGGCCCACGGGCTGGATGCCACCTACCAGGCCATTCTATCCAACCTGTGGAGCCCCTAAAAAATTTAGAAAATTAATATTTTTCTGCCCCTGGCTGCCTGTCATGTGGCCCTCGATGACTTGCCAAAACTCAGGAAGCGATCCTCTGCCCAAAATAATTGTCTGCCTCTGCTATAAATCATACCACCTCCACTGCCCTGCAGTGTCCCCTGCAGGAAACTTCCTGAATTCTTGCATGGAAGGAAATGCCTCTTATTGTGAGAAGCAGAGGGGAGGGCACATGGACCAGCTGGCACAGTCTCTAGTCACAACATCTGACACATACCAGACTGCTGGAGAAAGCGTGTTTGCTGAGTGGCAGACACTGGGGGTGGGGAAGAGAGTGTGAATGGCAAATCACTCTGCTCTGCTTTGGAATCTGGGAGCTTTCTGTGGGTCAGAGAAACACCACCATACACACAGCCTAGGACTTTTCAAGGTATCTGACTCCCAGAGATAGGCCTGGATTTGCCGGAAAGCTCAGCACAGCCAGAGATTGAGATGTTTTGAAAAATCTGGCCCTCAGTATCACAAACGAAGTTGAAACACTGTTGAAAATCTGGCCAACTACTGAGGTCCTTTAAGGAAAAATGGGGAGGGGCTGCTGGGTCTATGAAATCTGAGCTTGGAGTCTTAGGAAAATTTGGCACAGGCTGACTCTTCACGTTGTGTGTTTCAGCAACTCCTCTTGGCTCTGAATCTTTCCAGGCATTTTGCACACAATTAAGGCTCCCAAGCTCTGCAAAGCAAGTCTGGTCCCCCTGGTATGGATAAAGGAAGTCATCCTCCTTGTTGCACACACTTTCACATTGCAAACCAGCCGCAGTGGTGGAGAGGGAACCTCAGAGTACTGATTCAAGCATTTCAATGCCAGACTGCAACAACCTCCCTGACGCATTGAAGCACAAAGAAATTGTGTGCCCCTTGTGAGTTAATGGATGGTTGGAGAGAGACCAGAGCCACAGGGACAGCTGAAGCCAGTGACTGGCAGTGTTTTCCTGTGATGAGCTGGAATGGGCCAGTTTGTGTCCAAGGCCATTGCTATCACTGTTTCTCCATGCTGCTGTTTTTTTGTGCTACTGTTTCTCCCTGCCACCCAGCTGCAGCTCAGCATGGGAAAGCTCCCAGCAGCCTGGTCGCCGCACAGTACAGCACAGACAAAGCCCCCATCACCAAGACTGTCCTGTCACAAAAACCTGCTGGTGCTCCAGTTCCATGGGCTGGATCCAATGGTTCTGCAGGCAAGATCTAGCCTGTGAGCCATAGGTTGCTGACCTGTGGCCTAAGCTGCAAGCTGTTTGGAGCAGAGGTGGGGCATGAGTACCATAGAAATGACCAGGTGTCCCAGATTTAGCAGTGGAGTCAATGTCAGCTGTAGCTCTGGCCCTGTCTCAGAATTTTGCTTCTTGCTTATGCCTGTTTGGAGAGGGGGCATTGCCAATCTGCAGTCTTCAGGGTATAATGCACAGACCCTGCTGCCTTTGCGCACCATTCCCTCCTCCCCAGACTATAAAACACCCCGGCTGTTGCATCTGCGCAGATGGAGAAGCAGGAGGAGCTGTTATATAATGACAGTGGAGAGGAACTACTCAATGCTGGCTGCCATCTAGTGGAGGCTGCAGCACTGGCAGGCAGCCCTTTGGCACAAGCTGGTAGGTAACCCCTGCCTTGGCAGGCGGCAGAGGAAAGGGCTTGGACCCTTTTGCAATGCCTTGTCTGTTTTTTTTCTATTTCCTCTCCCAGAACCTGATCTGGAAGACTGCAGTTTTGGCTGTCGAGGGACCTCCCCACAGGAAAGCCTCTCCTCTATGTGAGTGCCTTTCACTTGTCCTTTTCTGATGCTGCAGGGGCTGGGGTGCTGCCGCAGCTAGGAGTGCATGGTGAAGGAAACATGAGCCAAGTCTGCAGGCTCGGAGAAAATCCTGGTGTGGAGGGAATGGAGGCAACTGCATTCTGGTGTGGTGCAGAGGATAGTGGGCAGGGAGTGGGATGGGGCAGAGATACCTTCTCCAGCATAAGGTGGGGTGGGGGATGAGGGGAGTGAAGGTTGCCCAGCACTGAAAGTGGCTGAGAGGTTTGGAGAGGAGCCGAGGAGGGGCAGAGACAGACCCTTCTGCTGCAGTACAGAGGATTTGGGGAAAAGACTGGGGACTGTCTTTTCCAGTGCACGAAAAAGGAGCTGGGTGGGGGTAAGAGGGATAGAGACTGGGAGAAATAGGGGATGGGGGGAAGGGATGGAGACAATCCCTTTTAGTGTGGACTAGAGAGGGATAGGGGATCAGTGTCCAGTGTCTGACAGCCCATCTCCTGGGCTGCTCCCCAGGTCCCCTATCAGCAGCCTCCCTACCCTCTTCGACCAGACCGTGTCCTGCAGCAGCAGCGGGCAGCTGGAGAACGTGCCCCAGGCCACCCCCAACATTGAGCAGCTCCTGGAGAAGCAAGGCAATGGCGAAGCGGGTGTAAACAGTGAGCCACGTAGGGAGCAGGGAGGGGAACTGTCTGGGGGATTCCCAAATGGGGATGGGGGACCAGAGGAACTTATCCTCAGCTTCTGCTTCATGCCTGTCATGACAAGGGCTGGGGCCCTTCCCTGCCTGCTGGGGAGGGAGGAGGTAGTTGGGGCATGGAGGCTGCAGGCTTAGCCCAGCTGAGTAGGGGTGTTTAGGAAGAGAAGCACTGATCTGCACACAGGTGGGAAGGACAGTAGGAGGGCAGCTGGGGAGGGGCTGGCACAGCCTGGTCCTCCTTCTCCAGGACCATTCTGCTGTGTGTGCAGTCATCACTAACCATGCCCCCTCCCCTCTGCCCCCTCCACACTGCCTTTATCCTGCCCTTCTTCCTGTTTTCACTTCCTGTAGTTGTGGAAATGCTCAAGGCTCTGCACTCCTTGCAGAAGGAGAACCAGCGGTTGCAGGAGCAGATCATGACCTTGACAGCCAAGAAGGAGCGCCTGCAGCTCCTCAACGTCCAGCTCTCTGTCCCCTTCCCAGTGGTGACCAGCAGCAATGGCCCAGCCAGCCAGGCCCAGTACATCTTGCCTCCCACTGGTAAGAGAGCAGCCTCACCTCAGGCATCAAGGGACTATGGAGAGGACATCCTCTATGTCACTTCTTAATTTTGGGTGGGGGGGAGGAGAGTGATGGGGGAGCAGTGAGGAGAACTGGCATCCTAGTTTATTGAAGTTTTTTGCTGCCATGATGTGCATAACCCACACAGGATCAGGCCACTGGCCCTGGTAACACTGAGCCTGTCTCTGTCGCTTCATCATCCCATCTCTCCTTTACAGTGTGCACCAATGACTCCCTGAGCATCAGCAAGAGCCCTCCCTGTAAGAACAGCTTTGGGATTGAAAACGCCCTCTCCACCTCCTCCGAGGTACAGTGCACTCCAAAAACCTGGGGGGGGGACGGGGCTTTGATAGATTAAATCAGAGGAACACCCTCCACTCCTGCCACCCTGAAAGCAGGAAAATAGGTAGTGGTTTGTGGGGGCCTACAGGCCTCAGCTCAAACTGTGGTAAGTGCTGTCTCTTTAAAGGTTGTGCACTACATGCTTACTAAGTAAAAAGGTAGGTAAGACAGTGGGCAACAGAAACGTAGAGAAGTAGGGCTGGAAGGGACCTCCAAAGGTCATATAATCCAGCCCCCTGCCTGAGGCAGGACCAGCTTTATCCAAACCATCCCAAACAAACCATAATCTAACCTCTTAGTAAAACTACCATCAACTCTGACACAACACAAGACCTAACACCCTGAAATCCCACAGGTAAAGCAAGGGAACCATGGCAGCTAACATCCTGCTGCTGTAAAAGGTTGTTAGTATACACTCAAGAGATCCCAGGTAAAGGACTGTGGCCCCTGCTCCAGAGGAAGACAAAAAACCCCACAGTTCATTCCAGTCTGATTATAGGGTGAAATTCCTTCCTGACCCTAAATATGGTGATTGGTGTAACTGTGAGTGGAGGGACAGGACCCTCTAGCCAGGAACCTCCAGCATTATGTCCCAGCAGGAGCACTGACAGACCCCAATCAAAATCCCCAGCCTTGGATGCAGCCAGAACCCAATGGCTCTGAGGAAAGCTTAAAAAAAACCCCCACCCTGATATATTGCAGAAGGGGGAGGAGTGCGGGGCAGAATTCTCTCTCAGCCACTTGATGACTCTCTCTCTCTCTCTCTCTCTCTCTCTCTCTCTCTCTCTCTCTTTCTTTCTTTCTCTCTCTCTCATGCATTCCTTATTTATCCAGACTCTTTAAACTCCCTGCTATGATACTGTGATAACTTCCAGGGCTGCAGGGACAGATGTTTGTTATTTTGGCCCACAATAAAGGCCACAACCCCTCTTGCTTCAGTCCTAAACATTAGGGTTTCTTCCTCTTGAGTGGTTTTCTTAGCAGGTTCAGTGATGAGGAGCACAGCCTAGGGCTGAAATAGCAAAGGGACCTATGGGCTAAGACATAGTTGCTCAACCTGTGGTATGTGTACCCCTGGAGGTACATGAGACACAGGCAGAGGGTACTTGGGTATGCTAACACTCTCTTTCTCTTGCCCTCTTTTCCTCTCTCTCTCGCCCTCCTTTCCTCTCAAAACCATGGCAAAAAAATGTGATGCCCAGTAAATTCCCCAGTAATAATTTGGCATTCAGCGCTCCTGGCTTTGGGCAACACCATGTCTAGCCCAGGTACATACTTGAGTTGTGTACCCCCAGTGTAAAAGGTGGCAACCCTATCCACACCAGATCCGACATCTGTCATATCATGGCCTTATATGCACAGCCCTTCTTCCAACATATAGCGCACATTAGTCTGTAAATATAAAATCCCCATGGAAAATTGAGTGTTGGGGTACTTATTATAATTTTCAGAAATGGGGGGAGGTACTTGCTACTTAAAAGGCTGAGAAACACTGGGCTAGGACACAGAGACAGAGGAGAGAAGGCTGGTGAGTTATTCTAGCAGCAACCCTAGAGAACAGGTTTATATGTGCCAACTTACGACAAGGCACATGGGAGATGTAACATCTTCCTACGCCCCACCCATGGTGGGTCACTTCACTCAGCTCTAGCACCTGACTGCTGAGCTGCTGTTACCCAACACCCAGGCCTCTAGTGCTCACCCCCATTCCCTTTTCTCTCTCTCCTCCAGGATCCACACTCAGGCTGCCCCAGCAGAAGCAGCTCTTCCCTCTCGTTCCACAGTACCCCTCCTCCCCTGCCATTGCTGCAGCAGAGCCCTGCCACACTGCCCCTCTCGGGGGTGCAGCCACAGCAGCAAGTCAATGGCTTGGCCAGGGTGACAGGAAACACGCTAGCAGGAGGCACAGTAGGCAGTCACAGCCTGCCCTCTGTGCCAATGGTGGATGGCCTGATCGGGAGCTTGGCAGGAAGCCAGCAGATGCCCATCAACGGGATCCTGGGGAATCTCAATGGTGCTACAGCTGCCCAGCAGCAGAACCCCCTGACACAGACCAGTGGGCCACCTACCTTGCAGCTCTCCACCAACTTGAGCAGGTGAGGTGGGAGGGAGCTATCAACAGTCCCAAGGGGCAGCAGTCCAAGCATCCTTGTCTCTCTCTACCTCCGGCTCAGGCTCTGTCAGTACAGTCCTGTGAGAGCATCCGCCTGCCCCTGGCCCCATTTTAATGGGATTCTAATTGCAGCTCCATTCTACAGACCTTGGGCCATCCTGCAGTCTGAAGAAAAAGGAATCAGGGGTTTGGTTCACCATTATCTCATGCCTCCCACAATCATTGGCACTAGTGCAAACTATTCTCATCCTGAGCTCATCACTATCTGTGGGACAGCAGGAAACCAGTCTCTGTCCCCTGTTCCACCCCCCCAAGATACTGCATTTTCCTGCATGCAATACACCCTTTTTCCCCCCCAAAAAACAGCTTATGGAAACTGGTGGTCATTATATATGAGAAATATGATAACAACAGTTCCTGCTGGTTAAGAGCAGAAGTGAAAGTAAAATCTGCATGTGACTGAGCACAACAATGAACAGGCTCTGCTCCCTAGCTATAAGGAAAGATCCTTTTGCTTCATTCAGCCTTTCCAAGAAAAAGGGGTGGCATGTTGTATGTGAGAAGACAGGATATTCCAAATGCTATTATCTATTTCATCCAATAAACAACTGTGTACTCCCTTCCTCATAGTGCCCTCTGGTTCCTTATTCACTCCAGGGTCCAATTCAAAATATCCTTCCTACAAATCTGTGTAGATTTGTACCTCCTCAGAGTACTGACCAGCAGAGTGGATAAAGCAGGGATGGGGAAATAGAGGGGCAGAAAAAGAGTGACTTGCCCAGGGGTTACCTGGAAGCAAAAGTGGAAGTTACCTGGAAGGTCCATGGCAAAGCTGTGAATAGGAGTGTCTGGAGTGCCAATCTCAGCTGGACTGTGCTGCCTCTCATGTATACCGCCACTGAGTTTGACCCTTAAGGGAAGCTTGACTTAAATGCTTCCAGCAATATCCTCTGTTCCTGGGGGTTTACAGCTCCATTCTGGAGGCTGCAGCAGCAGGGTGTGTTTAAGTGGGGTTGGGGGGAGGCAGTATCCCAGAAGGAATGCAAGGCTGTGGGTTGTGCTAACAGTCTCTGTGCTGTGTTCTTCACAGCATACCAGGCCTCAGCCCCCTGACGGAGCAGCAGCGACACGCCTTGCACCAACATGAGCAGCAACTCCAGCAGCTCCAGCAGCTCCTGACGTCCCAGCTACTCAGTCCAGTAAGTGGGGCTTCTTAGGTATTTTACCCAAGGGCTGTTTCACGTAAACAGCCACAAAATAGGGGCTGGGGCCCTGGCCTTCACCTTCCCTGGTGCATACTGCCATCACGAGACCAGACAATTATGTTCATTCTCCCTGGCCGCAGGAAGCCAGAGGGCATGTCTGCACACGTGCTTTAATGCACATTAGCCTATTTTAATGTGCATTAAAGCATCAATAAAAAAACCATGCTATTTAGTTAATGTGCATTAAAATAGGCTAATGCACATTAACCAAACTGGCCCACTGCCCCCAGGTCCCAGTGCATGGGGGGGATTATGGGGAGGCCCAAGCAGTCCCTAGAAGGCTGGAACTCTGCCAGCCTGCAAGGGAAAAGCTACTGTCTCCCACGTTATTCTCCTTTAAAGGAGAATCCATTTTTAAAGTTTATCCATGACCCTCTCATATATTCTTGCAACCCACTTTTGGATCATGACCCACAGTTTGAGAAACACTGATCTAGTCCAATGCCCTGCTCAAAGCAGGACCATTCCCAACTACATTATACCAACCAAGGCTTTGTCTGGCCGGGTCTTAAAAACTTCCAAGGACAGGGAATCTATAACCTCTCTGGGTAACCTGTTCCAGTCCTGTACTAACCTCCTAGGGAGAAAAGTTGTTCCTACTATCTAACCTAAACTTCCCTTGCTACAACCTGAGACCATTGCTCCTTGTTCTGTCATCTGCCACCACTGAGAAAAGTCCAGCTCCATCCTCTTTGGAACCCCACTTCAGGTAGTTGAAGGCTGCTGTTAAATCCCCCTTAGTTTTCTCTTCTCCTGACTCAGTAAGCCCAGTTCCCTCAGCCTTTCCTCATAAGTCATGTGCCCCAGCTTGCCAGCCATTTACATTACCCTCCACTGGTCTCTCTCCAATTTGTCCACATACTTTCTGTAGCAGGAGGCCCAAAACTGGACACACTACTTCAGATGTGGCCTCACCAGTGCCAAACAGAAGGGAAGAATTGCTTCCCTGAGTCTGCCGGCAACACTCCTACTAATGGATCCCAGTATGCCACTGAACTTCTTGGCAACAATGGCACACTATTCACTCATATTCTGCTTACTGTTCACTGTAACCCCCAGGTCCTTTTCTGCAGAGCTGCTGCTTAGCCAGTCAGTTCACAGCCTGTACCAGTGCATGGGATTGTTGTATCCTAAGTGCAGGACTTTCCACTTGTCCTTAATGAACCTCATGCGATTTCTTTTGGTCCAATCCTTCAATTTGTTGAGGTCTCTCTGAATCCTACCCTACTCTCCAGCATATCTACTACTCCCCACCACTTGGAAGGAGTCAAGTTTATATAAGGATAAGTGTGTTCACACATATAAAGTTCCCCCCATTTCAGTAATGCGGTTTAGAATTACACCTTAGTTACAGAGGCATATGACAGAAAAAAATGCTCCCTGGGCAGCTGTCTCTCACCCTTCTCTACTCCTTTCCCCTCCTCCCCGTTTCTTACCTTCTTGATTGCTGGGTCCTGTCATGGAGTACCAAAGCATTCTAGAGATCAGAGTTTTCTAGACTGACAGTGGAGTTTGCCACTGCCAAGGGAATCTTCCCCACATTTTTTCCCTGCAAGGAAAAAAAAAAAAAAAGGGAAAAAATGCCTAAGTTCATGTCCAGAAGATTAAAAAATGCTGAAGATGGCCACTGAACATGGGGGTTACCACCCTCCATAATCCCCACCACCAACAGCAGCGAATTCAACTGCTGCTCTATAAAACTACAAGTCCCAGAATGCTTTGCAATGCCGGACACACATTACCCAAGCTGGCAATGTTTGTCCTGGAGGCAGGTAATGAAGCAGGCAGCAAGGGCAGAAGCAAGCGGTACCCCTGACATATGGTGCACATCCCCGAGTCTGCCTGAGTCTGCACATCTCCTCCTGGTGCACATCCCCTTAGGTGGTGCCTAGGGCATGTACCTTGCTTGTCCACCTCACTTTATGCTACTAGTTACACCAGAGTCACTTAGTGGATCTGAGGATCTGAGGACGTGAACCTGGCCTCCTCCTGAAAGCTTGTGCTATCTCTCTTTGTCTTAGTCTATAAAGGTGTATATCTACCTTGCCTTCTGACTTAGGGGCATAGACCAGGTGTCTGGAGGCCTGAACAGCATCTTCAGCTTACACGTGATGTGAGTGGCAGTGCAGTGCAGTTTCATCGCTAAGCAAACTGTTTACATGCAAGAGATTGGTGTAGGTAGAGAAATGAGATTTGAATCGCAACCCCATTCTCCCTTGCTTGAACCAGTTAAGCTCTGCTGACTTCAGTAACAATATTCCTTATTTATGATGGCATAAATGAGACCAGGATCTGGCCCTCCTGAGGAATAGAACATCTTTTTCTAACGTCCTCTTGTTTGCTATTTGACCTACTGTGTGCATTGAACAGAGTGAATATATGGAAATCAGCCTAGATAACCCTTAGCCCCCATTTTCCCTTTGTTCCTCTGACCATCTGATGTGTCAATATACCATTAATATCAAGCACTTATGTTCACATCACTGCTGTTCTTGGACACAGATTTCACTGGCACATACACTAACAAACCAGTGCTTATGTGCTATAAATACTGGTTCTGATTCTCATTTCATTTCCCCTTGGGAAGCTTCAATGGCCAGAGGAATAGCTACTCATATATTGCAGTATAACTGGCAGCACCACAAAGGTCTTCATGTTTCTGTAGTATGATGAACCAGCCTCTCACTGGGTATAAGTTAGCATTGAGGCCAGTGGGGCCATGCAAATTTACATCAACCAAGAATGTGGCCTGTCGTACAGCTCCCTCATGTGAGAGATTTCTAGGTCAAGCTATTTATAATCAGAAAAGGGAAATTTCCAGGGGACACTCTTAGAATGTAGCTGATGTCACCATTTCATCAACCTGGTTCCCCTGGGTATGGGAATAATTAGTTAGCTCCACCTGTGCATCCTATTGGTCAGTTATTTCCATAAGGGCTAATGTGGCTTCATGTGATTGGAGCACATCCCCACCAGCTGAAGATGAGCTTTGTCTCTCCTGGCTTCTCAGGATCTATCTCACCTGCAGTAATTAATTCTGCCCCATAGGAATGATTTTTTTTCTGGGGTCAAATTTAGTAACAAGAGGGAACTGGAGTTCCCAAGTTGGTTTTGTGACCATGCATTCCATAAAGTATTGGGAATTGGGTCATTAAATACTGGAAATGGATTGGAAGGGGCTGAACAGATGTGAGGGCCAGTGTGTTTTCTCACATTGTGAAGTAGGGGTAATCTGATCTCAGGTTCAGGGTATCTGGTGGATCAAAAGGATTTTGTGCAGATGTACATGCCTTCTTAGGCTACATCCAATAGGGTGTGTGGAAAAGCATGTAAACTAACACAAGAGTTGGGTTACGTGTGCTGCATTAATGAACCTAGCGCTAGGCTATGTAGACAGGCCCATGCATGCAAAGCATCCCCCCTGCTCCATCCGTCTCCTGATCTGTTCTCTGCCTTCTCATCCAGGAGCAGCAGGCCTTAGTGTTCCAGATGATCCAGCAAATCCAGCAGAAGAGGGACCTGCAGCGGCTACAAATGACAGGCACCTCTCAACTACCCATGACCAGTCTCTTAACAGCCACCTCCACGCCCCTCCTCCACTCAAATGCCAATGCCCTGATGACCTCTGCCACCCAGCCTGCACCCAGCAGCAGCTCCCTCATGGCTTCCATCTCTCCCCAGCAGCTCAACCCTGGCAACAGCCTGATGGCTACTCCAGCAGCCCCACCCCTTAGCGCTCCTGGGAACAGCCTGGTGGCTTCAGGAGCAGGTGTTCCACCAGTCCTTACAGCACAAAGCAACCCCTTCCTCAACCTCCAGGCTGACAGCAATGCCCAGAAAGGAACGGTGCGTGTATTATTGGCATTACGGTAACACCTAGAGGGACCCCACTGGGATCAAGGCCCCTTGTATTAGGCACTGGTCCATCCCTACAGCAAGAGAAGGTCTCTGATCCAAAGAGCTTGTGGTCTAAATGGGGGAAACTGGGGCACAAGAAAAGGAAGGTCATACAGCAGAAGAACCAGGAAGAGAACCCAGGTCTTTGGGACTAGGAGTCATATCCATGGGATCTGACTTCCTCATCTTCCTGATCAGCCAGTCAAATGGGCTTGATCCTACCTCATTGGCTTCAGTGAGTTGAAGCTAGGGCCATGGGTGGGCAGAAGGACAGCCAATGATACAGGTATACACATGCACCAAGCTAGCTGCAGTGCTGCAGGAAATAGGGTTGGAGACAATATGTATATGTGTCTCTATCTCTTGTGACATGGGCGATTATGTGGCACAGTAAAATGCAGGGGTACTTGCATTCCCAACTGGCAGGGTCCAGGGGGAGATGATGTGTACTTGTGTTTATCAGATGCAGGGAGGAATTGATTTGCCTCCTGCCAGACATGTCTAGGATCTGCTGCTTTCCATAGAAACCTAGGGCTGGCAGGACCCTCAGGAGGCTAACTAGTCCAACCCTGTGCTCAGCACAAGAGCATCCCTGTCTAGGCCACCCACAACCTTCCAGTGAGGGGCATTCCATGGAGGTTACCAGACTTGAGGGACCATGGTGTGATCTGCCATGGCAAAGCCCCCTCCCCTACTCCCTCCTTCTCACTCATGCATCATTCATCTTAAATGAGCCCAGGAGCTCTGGTGAAGGCATTCCCAATGTGGAGGACACCAGTTTGTGGCCCTCTCTGTTTGAACTGAGGTCTCCAGTTCAAATTTCTCTGCTGATCTCAGTCCCTGATGGAGGGGGAGAGAAGAGCAGGCCACACTGGGATCTGCATTCTCCAGCCCAGTGCCCCAGCAAGGCCAGACTTGCAGCACAGCAGAGCCATCCCATTTCTATTCATTGGCATGTTGCTGCCTGTCCAATTGACACTGAAGACTGTCTCCTCTGTGTCTTTTTGCAGAGCATGAATGAAAAGGTTGCTCCTCTCACCCAGGACAAGGGCTAAGCCCCAGGCCTGCCTAGACCAGCAGCCAGCTCCTCGGTGACTGGAACGCGGCTTTCCACGGTCACAGATCTTGATACTTTAGAGCAATGAGCACAAGGCTTCTGAGAAGCATTTCCTGCCAGCAAGTAATGCCAGGCGGTGCGTTTGGAAGACAAGTGCGTTTCTGATTGAGGCCTGGCATGCAGTGCCCTTCTAAGAAGGGAGGAGGGGCAGGGAGATTCCTGCTGGCTTGGTCCAGGCCACACTTGCTTAAAGCAAAGCTATACCTGTCTCCACGCAAAGCGGAGGAGAGAGTTTGTGTGAGCTCAGACACCTGCCAGCCTCTTCTTCAGAGGGCATGTGCATGTGTGGATCCACCAGGTCAGGCAGTAAACCAAGATCGCAACCCATCCTCAGTCAAGATCATGGATGAAGGGGTGTCTCTGCCAAAGTGTCCCTTTCATGTGGGACTTGGTGGGAGTGGTTGGCTCGTGGGTTCTCTCCCACCAGGCAGGGAGGTTAAGAGGATCATAGCTGAGGAAACCCTGAAACAAGATTGATGGCTGGGACTTCCCACAGGACTTTGACTGCGCAGGTCCCTAAGATGTTCCATCCTCTGTAACCATCACATACAACCCTTCTCTGCCCCCCTGCCAGATCTGGATTCAGCCTAAAAAGACATGGATGAGGGATCTATGGAAAGGGACTGGCTGCAAGTGTTGAATGCCACTTTCCTCTGCCCTGCACTGCTGGGGGTCTCCTTTCCAAAGGCTAAACTGAAAGACATCACCATGCCTGCTAGGCCAACTAGTGCGGTTCTCCATAGGTCAGCTTAGCGCTTTACTTTCCCATGTGAGAAGCACACTCCTGCCTCTCATGTTGCCCCTTGTTCTCTCTTTCCAAGCTCAACCGGCACAGCTTGCAAAAGGGCTGAGGCCATTCTGGTGCTCTGCACATCCAACTTCAGGAAGTATGGTCTACCCAGGCTGTTTGCTTACAGGCCTTCTCTGGGAGGTGGCCCCAAGCATGTGTTGGGTGGAAAGAATAGTCTGAAATCTGGTACCTGGTCTTTCTTACTCATCTCTAAAGTAGTTCCACTCTGGCAAAGACTGGTCTTCTGCACTGTGGGCACCATCCAGTGCTTGGAAAACCCTAAAAGAGCACTAGTCTTCCCAGCCTGGAACATCCTTGCTTTTACACTTTTTGATTTTAACTCCACCCTGGGACCTGGAGCTTTAGCAGAGAAACCTGCTTCTTCAGAGATTGTATGTCACAGATTTTTGAAGGACAGGTGGGGAAGCTGAGCAGAGGGGGAGATCAGCATCAAACATACGAGTTACCCCTCCCCTGCCCCTGGTTACATCCATGTTGCTCAGGGGTGGAGTCAGGACTCCAGCTAACAGAAACACTGAGGATCTTAATGAAAAGGTCATCAGACCTTACTGGATACAAGTCATTTTCAGCATATCCCCACTGCCTCCATCTAGTTTGCACTATTCAAATTTATCGGCGGTGGGTCTGTGCTGATACCACTGGAAAAGTTCATCATGGTTCATCTATTAAATACATTTCTTGTTTCCTTCTGTTTTTAAATGAAAGATCATGGCCATGGTGGCTGTATAGGACAAAAAAGGAGAGAATGCCTTCCTGGGCCTTGGCTTCCAGTTCTGTGAGCTGGACAGGACACTGCTGTCTGCTCACAACTTTTTTTTAAACAAATTTTAAAAGCTATTCCTCAGCAACACCACAAGCACTAGTGGCAAAGTAGAGATGGCAGCTATAAAAATGAGAATGCAAAAAAAAAAGCTTCCCTCCCTTCCTGGCTATCTCTGCAATGGGGACATGGCGAGGAGCAGCTGGAAAATGTGATTATTGTTAACGTTCCCTCTCCACAGCCAGCTGCTAAATTGAGTTAAGAACTGAGATGTGCCAAACTTCCATCAGCTTGGTGCATTTAAAATTATAGGTGTTGAATTTGAGTTCGAAAGGGCCTGATTTTATTTTTCCTGTCCCCCTTACTCCTGAAAATGCTCTTGTACAATATTGTGTTGCACCTTTTTTTTAATCTCAACATTTTCTCTTCCCCTCTGCAAATCGAGGACATAATCCCTACATCTTCCTTAACCCCTTGGAACTCCTGGTAATACAGGGTGCTATGCTTCCGTCTGTAAATCAGGTAGTTTGACACTGACCCAGCTAGTGAGCACAACATGTCATGTGTGAAAAGTTGCATGAGCAGAATTGCAATTGCAGATGCTGCTGTGCTAGATTCTGCCCCAAAATATGCTGCCAGCTGCTTGCTGCCCTGGGTTTTTTGTTTGTTTTTTTTTACTATAGGATCCCAGATTCAAGTTCTCACTTCCTCCCTTGTTAAGGCAACAATCCCCATTAAAATCCATGAGAAAATGATCTTAAACAGTCACAGCCTCATATCGTGCCTGGAGCCAGTCCCAACATTTTTGTTTTTAATTAAATTTCAGACTTTGAAATGGCAGGACATGGGCTGGTGAAGGAAGAACATTTCAATGGTTCCCCCCGTTTCTTTAATTCTGATCACCCTAGCCAAGATTTGATGCATTTGTTCCTCAAAAGCAAACAAACCTTAAATGTAAGTGAATCCAAGCAGTCTGTTTTGCATAGGATCTCTCCATAAAGGTAGGGATGTGAGTCATTCTGGGCTTCATTCCTAGCTGTCCCTGCTTCATATTTGGCACATCTTTTTTTTTCATTTGAGTACAAAGCCATTTTGCTCTAAGAGGACTCTGTAGATCAGGCAGGGAAAAATTGAGGATAATAAGGGGAAGGAAGAGACATATAGCACTTAAATTAAAAAAATATATATATATATATATATGTGTGTGTGTGTATATATATATTTCTCTGCCATCTTCCAAAGGCACCTGGTCCTTTTGAAGTGCACTCTTTGCCCAATGGCTGCATTCTGTCCCAGAGGCAAAGGTCCCTTGGGCAGACTGAGGAGAGGAAAAGGGCCACTTTTGGAAAGTTGATGTTAAACTTTGCATCTTTGCAAAAAATAGGAAGGTGAGGAAAGAAAACCAAGCTATCTGTGTTTCGGTTGCACTGGGGTACATTTCTTTACCCATTTTGATGCTAATGTCTCATTTTAGTACGTTGCATGTGTCTTTGTTTTTGTTTTGATTTGTTTTTTTATTAAATAAAAGAGAAAAAATGTGTATATTTTTGGCAATTTAAGGTAATGTAGCTAAGATATATTTTTTTCACGCTGCTTGACTGTTCTTTATTATAATAAATAATATTAATATTAATATTGAAGACTTTTTAATACATTAAGGGTTTCAAAAGTTAACTAAGAAAGGGGTTTGTGTGTGTGCGTACCTTTAAGTAGATGTGCTAAAATCCTATTGACTGCGGTAGAACTAAGCACATGTTTAAGCACTTTCCTGGATAAGGGATGCTTTTGAAAAGTAGGGCCTATATCAGTGCCTGGGTGCTTACTTTCAGTCTGGTTTCCATGGGTGCAGAGCACCCAGACAGCTGCAAATCAGTTCATCCACAGCAGAGGGTTCTTGGCACATTTTGTATGATCAGACTTGAAGCATCTTCAGTTCTGGAAGCTCCCAAAATTAGGCACCACAAATTAATACCCACTCTTTGTAGGGGAACTTCAGTCTAATAAATTGACGAGAGGAGACAGGAAGACTATTAAAGTCTTGACCACTAGCAAAGAGAAGGCATCTTAGCCATGAGATTGTTGGTTTGAATTTAACACCCTGCCTGTGCATGTGAATAGTCTGGGTGACCCTGTATGCTACTTGCCACAGAAGGAAAAGTAGTGGCCCTGTGGGCTTGGAAAGCTAGAGATGGGCCTGAAAGCAAGCAATGGCTCTCATGCAGACTTTGCAAATGATCCTGAAGTTTTCCAAGGGGGGGCAACCGTCAGTTAGGCATTAAAATAGGGGCAGGCAATTATTTTGGGCAGAGGGTCGCTTACTGAGTTTTGGCAAGCAATCAAAAGCTGCATGACAAGCAGCCAAGGGCAAATAAATATTCATTTTCTAAATTTTTAGGGGTCCTGTGGGCTGGATAGAATGGCCTGGTGGGCCACATTCGGTCCACAGGCGGCATTTTGCCCACCCCTGCTATAAAAGAAAGGGCTTGATTTTTTTTTTGTCTTCTTCCAAAGGGCGCTGCACGGTTGGTTGCTGAGTCTTCTTGAAGATCTGGCCATGTATTTGGTATCTCAATAAGTACAAATCTCTTGGGAAATCTCATGCTGCTTTTGGTCCCTGAGCCCTTGGAAACTGGGTGCTAGAGAACACCTCAGCACTGAGCACTTTCCAGTCTCAGGATAGGTCAGACCCCCACCCTTGACTTCCTTATTATTTTAAAACCCAAACAGAGTGTATCCATCTTGTTTCTCCCAAACAAGTATGTACACTTAGTATACCCCAAATGCTGAAGCTATGTAGCAGTCTGGGCTTTGTGGTCCTCAAAAGCTTCTGGAACACTTTTAATTCACTGTGCGTGTGTGGAGGATTTGAAAAAAGTAATCTCTAGCTCTGATATCAGACCTTTTCATGTGTAGAGCTCAAAACATTTTGTGCAGATGGTCCACATTGTTATCTCCATTTTACAGATGAGGAAGATGAGGCAAAGGGATTGGCACAAGGTCACCCAGCCAGCGGCAGAGATGAGCCTACAGCCCAGGTGTCCTGCATCCCAGTCCAGGGCACCGTCTGCTAGACTGCACTGAATCCATAATGGTGCTCAAAGTCTGTAGGGCAGGAGGTAGGGAAGGGACCATGGAGCCATGACAGAGAAGGGAAATCATATGCTTCAATAAGATTGTTCTTAAGAGGTAGGGGGAAAGGGTCAGGCCATGGAGATACCATGGGAGGCAGTACTGATCTCACAGAGTTGAATTATCAGAGGTACTGGATGACTGGGTGTTCTCAGTTGCCAGAACCATTAAAATAGTTTCTTTCTCTCAGTAACAGAGTCGGTAAGAGAGAAAGGACATGTGATGTCCAGTCTCAAGAGTTTACTATCTGGGTACTCTACATCTCCCCAGTGTTGTAATTTGTCTTGCAATTGCAGTAGCGGTCCCTATGTGTGTGTAGCGTTGTGGGGAGGGGTGCAGAACTTCAGTTGCTGTAAATTGTCACTGGTGGAGCTATGACCATTTCCACTACAGGTGGCAAAGCCAATAGGCAAGACCTTGTTCATCTAGTTCAATCATTCTGGATAAGGCAAGCCAGGGATAATCCCCCAGTGGTCCTTTTAGTGGACGGAATTATTTTTCCCCATTTCTGTCCAGCTAAGATATGAATTTATGTGGCTAAGGAGGAGCTTATTTCAGCATCAATGATACAGGAGAGAACACTGAACCTGAGATCCTTCTGGAGGAATATCATAGTATCATAGTATCTAGGGTCAGAAGGGGCCTAGAGCAGGCCATCTAGTCTGACCCCCCGCCAATGGCAGGAACGAGTGCCAGGGTCACAGTAGTGTTTCCTAATGTCCAACCTAAACCTGCTCTCCAGTAACTTGTGACCATTGGTCCTAGTTACCCCTGGTGGTGCCCGGGAAATGTATGTGCATGTAGAAATATGTGCATGTGGAGACCAATAAATCTGGACTGGGTTATACTGTGCTTCTGATACCACATGGATGCAGGGGTTTAGGCAGGAGTATGCAAAGGGGATGTGGAGGCATTTAAGCTTCTTTGTGGAGGCTTCATAGTTTCATAGTAGCTAGGGTCAGGAGGGACCTGAACAGATCATCTAGCCCGACCCCCTGCCACAGGCTTTTCTGTGGCTTGGTTCTCCTGTGGGTAGAGGGGGTTAATTTACTTTTTGTCCCCCAAATAAGGAACCAGCTTCCATTTTGAGGATGCGGGGACCAGTTGTTTTCTGTGGAGAGGTGCTGAGCTCTGTGTGGACTGCATGAAAGTGCAGGGAGTGTATTTTCTTAGGGTGGTGGTGATGTGCAGGATGTGTATGCATGCAGGGTGCCTTGAATAGGCAAAGTATCCAGGTTCTATTTCTCCAACATTCATCAGTCCATAAGAATTATTCTCTCATCATGTGTCACAAACCACATATACCCTTTCTTCCTTGCCGTTCCTTGCAGAATGCCCTCTCTGCCTGCCTTCTTCTATCACAGGACTACCTACCTACTATATCTAAGGAACCTACTATCATAACATTGCACTGCTTCCTGCCCTCAGGCTTTACTCCTTACCCTTCTGTAACAGGACGGCATCCTAGGGGTCACCGTGCTCTTCCTTAGCACCTCCTTACCAAGCTGCCTAAAGGGCACCCTCTATTCTTGGCTGCCACGTCTTTGATGTTATATATATATATTATAGGGAGGATGTCTTTTCATCCTTTTGGACACAGTTCTCCTGCTATACACTGGCCCCATTTCTGTAATGGGTGCTCAGGTACACCCCAGACTTAAGGGCTATGCATGGCTCCAACTACCCCTTTACCATGCCCCAAGCCTCACTGATGTAACGGACGTTGTTCAGTCTCACTTGATGTCTCACTGGTACTGTGGCTCTCCACAGCCCTGTCTCGCGCTGCACCTCACCGGGTGCTTGGGCTTTCTATGACCTTGTCTCGCACTGTGCCAGCACACTCCCAATGCTGCGCCCTTTATGGCTTTTGTCAGTTGCCGCCCCTTTCTCTGGGGCTTCTCAAATCACCGCCCCCTTCTCTGGGGCTGGGGTCCCCCACGCTACCATGGATCCCCTATGAGGCCTCCTCTATCCCTTAATAGCCTCACCCAAGCCACCGGTTTTAAACAGCAAAACACAAGCCCCTAGGCTATAACATAACATAAATCTAAGCCATCTGGCTCCTACATTCTTCCCACACACCGGGGTGCTCCATCTTTCCCCAGTCTCGGGCTGTACCTGTAGTCTGGCCTCTCTCCTCTGCTTGTTCTAGGCAAACTCCTTCCCCCTTGGCTGCTGGCAGGAAAACTGCCAGCCTGGTCCCAGCCCTGGGATTTAAATAGGAGCCAGGCTTTGCCCCTTCTGGTCAGCTGACCGCTAGCAGGTGTGAATCACTGGCTTCCTCTGGTTGCCCTAGCAACCAGCACCTGAGTAGTTATCCCAGCTCTACAAGTAGCAGGCACCTTAGTGCCCTGCTACACTTTCACAAACTGCAGTGTGCGTTCCTGCACCTGCAATTTCACAGACAATTGAAGAGTCTGTGCTGCTGGGGTTTTCCATTGGGCTCATCTCAACATTCCTAATATGCCAATTAGCTCACACATCATCCACCCAGGGGTCTTCCTAAGCTCTTTGCCTTGATTTTCATGCCCATCTCCAGTGGGTCAATAGAAATTCTTGGCTCATCTTCCCCTACATACATTGCATTTACCTGGTTCTTTGCTTTGCAGTCCATGTCCTGCCATCCGTAGATGACAGTGGTTCTTGTCTGAGTGATGACTGTGTTGTCTCCCCTTTATAGGAGTCTGACTCTCTGTAGAAGACTGCTAGAGGAGACATTAGAAACTCTTCTGGGTGTTATCCCAGCTTCTAGGGTCCATCAGATAATGGGGTCAGATGGAAAGTATAGATAGCTTGTGGGTAAGTATGGGCCAAAGCCTTGGAGGCATCCAAGCTTGACTCTAGGAAGTTCATTTTTCTGTTGCAGCAGCAGGTATCTTCTCATTCCAGTGCCCATAACTTATCTATTGGCTGTGGAGTGAAAAGATACCTGCAGCTACAACAGATGAGCAAGTCATTGTTTGTATTGTGGTAGCATGTGGGGTCGTAGCCCTGCTGTCCTTGGTGCTGCACCAACATACAGCAAATGGAGGACAACTGCCCCAAGGAGCCCACAAACTAAGGGCCAAAGCCTACACTACTTCCAGGGGGTCTGAGTGTGATCCTTTTCTACCCTGCACAAGTCCCTAGAAAACCAGCAAAGAGAGCAGGCCCATTTTTAAATCCTCCTTCCCCAGTCAGTGTGTTGCTCCTTACTGGTGATAGTTAGGGCTTTGCTCCTGGTTGTTGCTTGGGTTTGTCGAGATGGGCACTAGCTAGTGAAGTCAGATCCAGGTAATGTGGGGGGAAGAGAAGGAACCTGGCAGAGCTTTACAGGAGCCAAGGTTCACACAGCTGTGTTACTTGCCATCATGGGTTGAGTGTGATATTATAAAGGAAACAAGTGGAAACAAAGAAAGCATTAACCAAAGTGCCTGTGCACAAAATACCCTGGGGCTGAGCCCTGAGTCTGAATCCCAGTGATTGCCTTTTGGCCAGATGGGCCCCAGCGCTTGGAGTGCAGTACAGGGAGTGGGCTGAATCTGTGCAGGAAGAGGAAGTAATAATCATCTCTAATACTTACACATTAGTTTTTATCAGGAGATCTCAGCATTTTACAAAGGAGGACGTTAACCTCATTTTTGCAAGGAAGAGAAACTGAGGCATGGAGAGGGGAAATGACTTACTCAAAGCCAGGGTAGAGCTGCAAATAAACCTCAGGTGTCCCAGGCTACCTTTCTACCCATTACACTGCACTACCTCTCCCTGCACTGCAACCCCTGTGCCTGAGAGTAGCCAGGCTCTGAACAATGCTGTGTTCACTCCTATGCAGGAAGGTGTAAGAGAGCAATATCTCCAGCACTGGAGACATTCAGACAGTGCTAGTTAGTGGGTTGGCTGGGATACAGTGAGAGTCACAGCATGGAGTGGGTGATGTTTACAAGTGCAACAGTGCTGTTATCAGCTCCTTCCATCTTTATAACTATTCCTATCACCAGCTAAGCCCACAAGCTAATAAGCAGAGATCCAGTCTTCTGCTTAGTCCCACAAAAGTGTAGCTGCTTCTAGCTATGGGCCTGACCCCAAAGCCTATTGAGACTTCCCATTAGCTTTGAATCAGTCCAGTGAAGCCTCACTGTTCCACCCAGAGCAGCAATTCATTTGGTCACTGTGCATTTTGGAGCAACCCCCATATTCATCTATTTAGAGCCCCTTAATGACCTCCATTACCTTAATACCTGAGCACCTTATAATATGAAACCAGTTTATCTTTGCAATATCACCATGTGGAAGATAAATTCTCTTAGAGACATTTAACTGATAGCAACCAAAGCCCAGAGAGGATAAGTAACTTGCCAAAGGTCACTTGGAGTGTCAGTGGCAGAGGAAGACTTTATCCCAGGTCTTTCAAGCCTTAGATTAATACCCTGATCACTGGAACAGCTTTCCTTTCAGCCAGACACCTTCCTTTCTCTTCTGTCCCTATTATACCCTATTTCATCCCTTTCTCCTTTTGATATGCTCACCCCCTAAATCTATCATGTCAAATTAGAATCCGTGTGCCCTGAAGAGTTGCCCTCAAGGAAAATTAAGCTGGTTAAACTCAAGCTGTGACTCTAAACTGATTGAATTAGTCTAGTGCAAATGGCTCTGATTTGGGTTTAGGCCTATCCTAGACCCAGGTTGCATCTACATGAGATACTAACTGTACAGTTATTACTGAGCAATCATTTAGTACTTGCATACGGAAGTACTAAATGACTGCACTGTAAGCAGACTTACTGCTCAGTAGCGACCCCACAAGGCTTTTTCGTGACACTGACTGTGCAGCAGATCATTACTACTGCTCAGTAGCTCATTACTACTGTGCAGTAGTAACCTGCACAGTCAATGTCTCGTGTAGACGCAGCCCTAGTATCGTAAAGCTGTAAACTTAAACCAGCCTAGTTAAACTGGGGTCAGCTGTAGTGTGAACACAGTTAAACCAGTTTAAATCTGGTTTGTATCTATTTAGCTTGCATGTGTAAATTCATGGCTCAACTGATACACCGAGTTTAAACCAATATGAGGCCTTAGTACTATTCTGACTCAAACTGCTTTCAAGGCCTAAGGAAACAGTGGCTTTGACTGGTTTTTTTTCTGGGATTGTTCCACCCAAAATTCCCCCTCCCATTTTTTCTCTGTGGCAGGAGAAACAAGTGTTTATGCATGAAACACCTGTCTGGAGGTACGTGAGCTGTGAAGCTCTGGACAGAATTTCCTTGCAATCTGGAGCTGTTCAGATACAGAGGTTTGGTTGCTGCCCATCACAAATTCAGTTTTCCCTCTCATCCCGTTCTCCACTTTTATTTCAGCTTTTAAATTCACATCGTTGCTACATTTGCGACATTTGTCCTTTCCTCAACCAAAAGCAATATACATTACTGGGTCAGCAGTCCAGGGTAACAACTGAAGTTGATTGCAGACAAATTACTGACAATATTCCATGTACTTTTTTAAAATTTTGAAATTCTGTCTGAATTTGGAGGTAAATGACCAGTTGCACAGAAAACTGGAAAAACAACACTTTTAGCTTTGAAAATCTCATCAATATGGTGCTCTGAACCACATGTTTTGAGTTCCATAGACAGTAGAATTTAAAACAGGGTACATTAGCTAAAAATTAAAATACAAAAACACTCCAGAGCCTGCATTTTGATCTCAGACATCAGTACAATATTTTAGAGCCCACCCACGCTTTTCAAGAAATTGGGGCTGCTGCAATTACCCTGGAAAAGATACAACAGCCCAATGCAAACACATTGGAGTGATGCAGCAAGGCTTATAGTTGTTGCAGATCACTGTGGCAATACACCAAGTCATCTAGGCTGGGGTAGCTTTGTATTGCTTGGTAGCTACAGCATCAAGAGTGGAGGACTGCCTGATGATCAAACCGAAGATACAGGACTCAAATCAGAGTGACTGGGTGTAATTCTGGGGCCTGTGCTACACAGGAAGTGAGATTAAACGATCCCATTGTTTCTTTTCACCTCATAAACTACAATCTATTAATTACTCACAAGTGAACTTCTTAAATGGTCCCAGCATCTGATAATACAGGAAAGTATGTAAGGCCATGCATAGGAGAATCCCTATTCTGGACAACACTTAAGCATATGCTTAACTTGGACTTCAGTGGGACTTCAGCAGATCTCTAAAGCTAAGTATGGGTTTGATTGCTTTCCCGACAAGAGTTGACTTCCTGAACTAAGGCCAAAAGTCTATTCTTTGGCCTTCAGGACAGCAGTGAGCTACAAGAGGGATAGATGAGTAGTGGGCAGTTGCAAATACCAGAATTTAAAACATATGAGCAGAGTTTTATATATTTTCTAATATTTTTTTTTAAACTACATGGTCAGATTCCATGCTAACTTCCTTACAGCATAATGGCCATTGAACTGTCTCCTTCCACTTGCAAAAGAATTAATGGGAAGACACATTCTTTTCTTAACATGTATTCTTAAGGACAAAAGTCCAGTTCAGGTGCTAATGGCAGTGGGACATCTTAGACAGAAAACTGTTACACTTTATCTTTCCCCTGTCTGCAGTAATAAAGGAATTCAACAAGCCTCATTTTCCTCTCTGTGTGTAATGAATATAATAGCATCTTTGTATCACTAACATATTTGTATGCCTGTGAAATTATTGCAGTCTTTGGTCTTTTAATAAAAGAATGTTTTCTGAAAAAATAAAAATAATTGGTAGGACAAAAATATTGAGGGGGGAGGGTGTATGTGTGTGGGTGGGAGGTGGTGTCTGTCCATTTAATTGTTTGTGCATCACCAGAAACAATACAGGAATAATTCAGGTATATTGTGTTTCTAGAGGGCTTTTAAGGCTAAAGGATCTGCATTTTACAAGTTATGCTGAGGGAAGTTCATAGCCACCAAAGCAACTAGCTCCTGGGTAGAACACAGTAACTGCTTAACAGCCCACAGTAACAGTGCATGGAGGGTTGGTCAAATATGCAACCAAAACTGAAGGGGAAGTTTTAGAGAGGCAAAATATAATTATGCTGGACTTCATCTAGGTCCTTAGGTGTAACACTGGTAAGTAGGGAATTAAGAACTAATTTATACACCAACTGTGAGCTGTAGAGTTCTTGTACCTTTCTGTGGTGCCTCTGCCCACTTGGAGCTGATTAAATGAGGCCCTGATCTCCTCTCCAGTACAGTTTTTTCCCCTAAGGAAAGTTCCTTTGGAATTTATGATGTGCACAGGAGACCAGAATATTAGTTTATGTCTTAACCAAAAAATTGGCAGGGTAGGAGTGATGTTGTAGCCGTGATAATCCAGAAATGATGCAAGAGGCACAGATTTCTTAGAGTGATATCTTTTATTGGACCAACTATGTTGCTGAGATAAGTTAGACAAGCTTTCAATGCAAGGTTTCTGAGGAAGAATGTCTTGCATTGGAAAGTCTGTCTAACCTTATCTCAACTACATAGTTGGTCCCATATAGACGACCCTAAGAAATCCTTGCCATAACCAAATAAAGACAGTTCAAACACTGCAACACTCCCATCCCCCAACACCATGCTGGGCTCTTGGTCCCATTTTGACACTGGCCACAGCACTGAAGCACCTGCTTAGTTCTTACTGACTTCAGTAGGACCAAGGCAGGTACAGAAATGTTGCACTGAAGAGGGGGGTCTCCCTAAATTGTGGTTCAAGACAGAAGCATGCTCACTGCTGAAGGACCAATGCAATTTCTTCAGGTCACTGATTTTTTTGCAGTGATGGGGAGATCCCACTTATGTGGGAACGAGGGCCTGAAGGGGGAGCAGGACAAGTTGAAGAGCAGTGCCTTGACATGTTTCATCATCTGACTCCTCTGAAAAATACCACAGACGAAGCCAGCAATCCTTCTCCCTTCAGTGCTTAGCCATCTGCACCAGCTAAATCATCTCAGCTGTCAGAAAGTTACATTTTCCCAGTAGTAAATGTTTAAAAAAAAAACAAAAAAACCCTTAGAAGCTTAAAAGATTAGTTTAAAGGCAAATGGATGAACCTGGGGTGAGCAAGGGAGCTAAATTCAATTCTCCAGCTTTGATGTTTCCATTTGGAAAATCAACAGAGCTCTGTGAATGAATTCAAGCAGCACATTCACGTCACTGCTCCCATCTTCCTGTCATGGCATCATTAAAAAGCATAGGAGGAATCTGCTGCTATGAAATTCTCTCTTAATTTATTAAGCCCCCAGAATACCTTGTTGTAATTGCTGTCTTGGAGTTTGCTTACTGTTCTATTGAAGAGATAAAGCAACAGAAAAAAGGGAAAGCACCCTGGAAAAAAAATATCAGTTTACAGCAATAAACTAACTGGGCATCTATAGGGATCCCAGGTTCAGTCCTGAGATTAACAGTCTGGTCCTGCTATATATCTATAACCCTTGACCTTAGCAAGTTTGCAGCATAGCTGGGAAAAGGACACAGAAGTCCTGACTCCCTATCCTATGTATGTTTGCTCACTCATTAGATTTCTATGCCTCCTCCCATCCTTCCCATACCCTCACATCTCCACTCCCCATCCTCTCACCAAAGGGAGTTCTCTCTCCTCTCTCTTCCCTGTACATTGTTGTACAAGCATCATGTCAATCTCACATTAAAGCTGGAATAAGTCAAATTATAAATAAAGCACAAATTTGTAATGATTGGAACAAACAACAGGGCAGTGGAGGATTCTTCATTTCTGGGAATCTTTAAAAAAAGAGAAAGCCTTTTGAGGAGATGGTTATTCATCAGACACAAGTTATTGCACTCCCTGCAGAGGTAAAAGGCTGTGATTCCACTGCCTGTCTGTATGTCAGAGGTCAGACTAGCTCAGTTGTTCTCAAGACACCGCTTGGAAAATGACAGCTCTTACCTTTTACTCACTTTTTAACTAATAGAACAATGTTTCTGCTGCAAGGAAAACCTCACAACAGTTTTTTTTTTAATGCTATGGATTCTTATTTGAAATTGCTGGGTTTATCTTGTGAATCATGTTTACACCCCTAACGGTATTAATACTGTGCTCCATGGCACCCCTACTAGGATTCCAAGGCACCCCAAGGTGCTACAGCACCCTGGTTGAGAACCACTGGACTAGCTTATCTAACGTCATCTCTAATACAACAACTCTAGGACAAAAGCTTTCAAAGTTGGGTGCCTGAAGAGCAGGCTCCTCAGTTTAGTTAGGCACTGATGAGGTAAAATGTAGATGCATCCATGTAGAACAAGGAACCTTAGTTTTAGGCTTTTGCAACATTGCAAAATTCCAGTGAGGAGCAGTTATGCTCTTTCCCAGAGTCTGATCCGGTGCAGGCATGAATGTCGCATGCCTCCCAAGGCTGGTGGGGCACAGCAACTGCCCACAAGTTGGTGGAATGGTGGCCGTGGTGAGTGAGGAGCTGCCACAGGCAGGCACAGCACTGTCAGTGGCAGGGGGGAAGGTGGTGAGTGCCAACCAGTGATCGGTGACCACCCACAGATGCCACCAGCAGTGGCAGTCAGTGGCAATCACCTGCAGACGCCACCAGCAGTGTCAGCAGCAAGGGAGGGCGGGGTGACGAGCAGCAACCGCCCATAGGCACTGCCAGCCGTGGCCAACCTCAGGGCGTTCACTGCCAGTCTCAGGGGGTGCACTTGCACCCACCTGCACCTCCTACGCATTGCCAATGGGTGCAGGGAGGTGAACTGACAACATGGCAGATCTAGGATTTTAAAAAGTGGGGTACAGATGGCATGACTCATCATCAAACAAAACACAACTCACATATGGCTCCAGTTAAAAAGAAACAAGATGTTTTACTAAAATGGTAGGCAGTTAGCACTCTATTATTTACTTTGAGATCAAAGCAAAAACAAATACAAGTATTAGAACTTACAGTCATTTGCTAGATTCTATATAACATTTTAAAACACACAACTAGGCAAAAAGTAGTCAAAAGATACTATACCTTTAGTCCTGTAGTCATCACAGTTAAATGTATGCTTCTTATTAAGACAAATAAACCAAAACTTGCCTTCTTAAGTGGCTTAGCCACTGCCTCCAATACCTTCACTATTGGTCATTTCTACACCCGAATTCATATCGCCACACCTGAGTGAAGGTTTTTAACTAGAGTTTAGGTGGAATAGGAATAAGAGAGGTGCAACTGCACATGAGTGGGTCAAGGATTTTGAAAAGGGGGATGCAGATAGCTTGGTGCCTCATCATATACACTTCAGGTAAAAGGAAATTGGAAGCTTTACTAATATGCTAGGGGCCTACAGCTGTATGGTTCAGTCCAAGATCAAAACAAAAACAGATACAACTTTATTGGACTGTGCATTCATTTGATATAGCATACATTTTGAATTTAAAAAAATGGAATAAACTAAGCAAAAATACTCAAAAAATACTGTTTCATTAATCCTGCAGTCATTAGAATTAAAATGTCCATCTTTCAGATTCATCAAACAAAAGCAAGCTTTCTTGTGCATCCTGACAGTGAACGCAATGCTTCACTGAACATTATTTCCACACCTGAGTTAAAGTTTCCACATTTCTGAGTTTATGTTTTTAGTTATATTTAAAAGCACCCTGCAGGGCTGTGAAACAGGAGCTATATTTCTTAGAGAAACTGAGAGATAGCAGAGGAGAGAATAGCTTGATTGGTGGAAGATTAATACCATTAAAAAGGAGAGAGGGTCATTATGCCTGTGGAATAAAGAATCTTGAAGGAATCAGGTGGATTAGAATGAGCCATGAAGGCAAGTAGGCTGGGGAATATCAAGCAGATCTGCTTCCATACAGCTCATCCCCCACAGCTCTAAACACTCATGGTCTGCATCCTTCATCATTCTGTCCTCACATCCCACTAGTACACCAAGTGACAGGACACCCTCAGCAAGGACTGGTGGCTAAGTCCATATTCCTCCCTGGCCCTGTGAGCCACTGGGGACCTCAGCTGTCAACTCTTCCACAAAACCATCACCATGCACATGTATCTGGTATGCTGCATGAAATCCTCTGATGCCTGCCCCTTCTGCAAGCAGAGGGACACCCTGGTGCATGCGTACCTGGAGTGTGCCAGGCTGTAGCCTCTCCACCACCTCCAGCTGAGATTCAGAATGCACTTCTCCTTGCACCTTTTCATTTACCCACTCCCCATCCACAGCCCCATCAAATCCTGATACCTCCTAGTCAAACTCCTCTTAGCCCTAGCCAAGCTAGCAGTCTATTGGACCAGGAAGGAGGCTCTGGCCAGGAGGACCCCTGAGGACTACAGGGATATTTTCTACTCCTGGTCTGCTCAAATCTCCAGGCAGAGTTTCCCTGGGTAGTGTCTGCTGAGTCCTTAGATTTGTTTGAGGGCCAGTGGGCATTGGCCGGTGGGCTCTATTTGGTGTGCTTCCTTGGTGCACTAATTTTGGATCTATAACCCTCACTCACATCCATTTTCTTCTTTAGTTGTCCCCTGTAATCACCTGATATGTACTTATTCTTCCCTGACTCCAGATAAAGGGGAGCTTCTAGCTTTACTTGGTGGGCAACAGCCTGCGCTCTCAATGCATATCAAATAGGCCTGGTCAACCTCCTTCTGGCTCTAGCCAAGGTAGCAATCTACTTGACCAGGAAGCAGTCACTGGTTGGGAGGACCCCCAGAAACTGCAAGGCCATTTTTCTGTCCCTGGTCCATCCTTGTGTCTGGGCAGAGTTTTGCTGGGCAATGTCCACTGGCTCCTTGGACTCATTGAAAGCCAATGGGCACTAGCACCTTAGTACACTTTTTTTGAACCTTCGATTTTTACTCCCATCCCTATTTTATCTTTTATTTGCCCCAGCAATCCATGATGTGCTTTTAGTAGCCTCCCTCATCAGGCTCATAGCTCTGCTTGGCAGGCTGTGGCCCACGTTCCAGAACAACACATCAAAATCCTGCCAGTACACCCAGTGCTTCACCACTAAGTTTCCATGCCTGAGTTAGTGTTCCCATACCGGCATTTGTTTCTCACTAGATTTAAAAGCAGCCTGATGCGCTGTGAAACAGGAGCCCCATTTCTAGAAGAAGCTTAAAGACTACAAAGCGGGAAAAAAAAAGAGCTTGCTAAGTAGAAGATTAATACCATTAACACCTGTGAAAGGAAGCATCTTGAAGGTGGATGAGAAGCCATAAAGACAAATGCTCACTGCCACTGCCACCTGACTAGGCACAGGCAGAGCTAAGAGTCCCTAGTGATCAAATCTGTATTCCACCCTGAGCACAAGAGACATCAGGGACCTCAGCTGGCAGCTGCTCTACAGAGCCATTGCCAGGGGTATGGATCTGGGGTTCTTCACTGAGAGCTGCCCCTTCTGCCAACAGGAGACCCTGGTGCCATGCATGCTATACATGTGTCCTGAGGCTGGGGGGGCACAGCAACCACCTGCCGAGTGGGCACAGCAACCACAGCCGAGTGGGACTGCCCACAGGTAGCCACGGTGATATCTGTGGTGAGGGCAGGCCAAGTAAAGACTGCCAGTAGGCGGTCATGGCAGAGTCAGCAGTGAAGCGTGGCAGGGAGAGTGGTGAGTAGTGACTGCCCACAGGCGGCATCATCCACGGTGACCAATTTTAGGTTTGGCATGTGCCCCCCATGCCCTCCCTACACGTTGCCTATGCTTGGCGCATGCCTACCTTGAGTGCACCAGGTTGCTGCCTCTCTTCCACCTTTCCAAAACCTCTCGCTGAGGTTCTGGCTGCGCTTCTCCCTGCACCTTTTTTGTTACACACTCCCTGTTTGTGGCCCCACCAAGCCCCAGGGCTTCCTGGCCAGCCTCCTCCTGGCTCTGGCCAAGCTGCCCTTCTACCACAGCAGAAAGGAGGCTTTGGCCAGGGGGAACTCTTCTTTTTTTTTTAAGAATTTTTTTGTGTTCAAAGCCAAATCAGCCAAATTAAACCCAAATCCGTGAGTCCCTCTACAACCGGCAAACATCTGAAGCCCTTGGTGGGGGTGGAGGATATTTCCAACATCTTTTGGCAGGCATGCTACTTGCAGGCCAAGCCGGGCTTGGGTTTCAGGTGCCCCCAAGTCTCACCTGCCCTCTGCCATACAGCAGCAAGAGCAAGCTAGGGAGGAGCCTCCTAGTCCCATAAAATGGACTTCAAGCCCTAACACCTCGGCGGGTACTACACCCCAGGAGGGCTTAAGTAAAACTGCCGCCATGGACCCAGATACGTGGTGTTTCCCCTGCCAGAGAACCAGACTGTCCTCCTGGCACTCCTCTGCAAACGGCCAGAGGAGGGCGGTGGATGCCCTTCAGCACCCCTTGATTTGAACCTGGGACCCTGCCTCCGCTTCCCAGTTGCTTGTGACTTGTCCCAGGCGCCAGGCTGTTGCACTCCCAGAGGTCTCCCGGCTGCTGGGCCCGCGTCCCCGAGCGCAGCGCAGCGCAGCGCAGCGCGCGGCCCGACCAGAAGCAGCTGGAGCAGGGCAGGCCCCAGGCGGGCGCGGGCGCGGGCGCGGGCGGGAGCTGGAGGCGGCGGCGGGACCTCCTGCAGCCGGCCCGCACTGCCGGCGCCTTCCGGGAGCAGCTGCTCGGCGGCGGGGCGGGGCGGCCCCGGGAAGGTGACCCGGCCGGCGCCATGGCTCTGCAGGGACCGGCCGCGCTCGTGGCGCTGATGAGTGGACGCGGGGCCAGGACGCTGCGGGTCCAGGTGGGACGGAGCGCGGGGTTGGGCCCCGGGGCCACTAACCCTTCCGCGCCCCCTGGGTGGGAGGACCAGGCCCCACCCACGTGTGCGTGCGCGCGTGTGTCCGTGCGCAGATCAGCCGTGCAAACCTGCGCGTGTGCATGTTCGTGGGGAGATCAGTTATGCCAGACTCGGTGTGAGTGTACACGTGCATGTGGGTGCAGATCAGTCGTGCAAACCTGTGTGTGTGGGGATGAGCTATGCAAAGCTGTGTGTGTGTATGATCAGCTGTGCAAATGCGTGTGCAGTTCAGATGTGCAAACCTGTGTATGTGCATGTCCTTGGGATCAGGTCTGCCAGACTCTGTGTGCATGTGCCTGTGCATATGTGTGATCAGCTGTGTAAAGCTGTTTGTTCGTGATCGGCTCTGCAAATGTGTGCATGTGTGGGTGCAGATCAGTCATGTAAACTTTTGTGTGTAGGGATCAGCTATGCGAAGCTGTGTGTGCATGTGTGTGTGTGTGTAAAGCTGTGCATATTCTGAGCTGTGCATACACAGGTCTGCACAGTTCATGTGAAGATCAGCTGTGCCAAACTGCATGTGTACATTCATGTGTGTGTTTGTGATCAGATGTGCAAACGTGTGAATAGCTATGTGAAGCTGTATGTATGCGTGTGTGCAGATCAGCTGCACAGACCTGTGTATGTGCATGCACATCTGCATGTGTGTATGTGTGTGATTAGCTGTATAAAGCCATGTGTGTGTATATGATCAGCTGGGCAAAGCTGTGTGCGCGTGCATGTGTGTGTGTGATTAGCTGTGTGATCAGTGTGTGATTTGCTGTGTAAAGCCATGTATGTGTATAAATCAGCTGTGCAAAGCTCTGTATGTAGATCAGTCATGCAGAGCTATGTGAGCACATGTGCATGTGTGATCAGCAATGTAAAAATCTGTGTGTGCATACATGTGTACACCGGCTGTCCACATGTGTGTGTAGATCAGCCATGCAAAGCTGTGTGTACACTTGTGTGTGCCATCAGCTGTGCAGAGTAGTGCATGTATGTATATAGATCAGCTGTGCAAAACTAGGGGGGTCAAAACTGCAAAACTGCCCCCTCCTTCCCCTGCTCGCCAGCTATGACTAAATGCATCCAGCTCACTTCCCTCCCTGCTGCTTAGTGGCTTCTTCCCATTGTTCTGGTGCCCAGGGCATTGGTTCTCAATCCCCTCAGACTTGAGACCCCCCCCTCGGGACTAGTTTTTTTTCACTACAGAAAAATCCTAGAGGCATTCTTCAGTTGCAAGGAGCAGGGCAGGAGGCCTTCAACCCTGGGAACTCCTATTGGAAATCTCTGCATTTTTGAATCTTGTTTGGATTCACAATGTTTGCACACTTTATGGTGCCCAGGGTGCTACAACATCCAGTTGAGAATCCACCTCTTCCCTCAGCCCCCATCTCTCCTGGAGCAAATGGAAAGGTAGGATGTCACAAAGCTGGGGGAGCCACATGTGATCAGCACCACAGGTTTGGGACTTTGACCCTGACATTAGTCTGTGTGTAGTGAAGTAGGAACCTGGGACTTTCAGTGGTCATTGTCCTCCTGCTGGATTCAATGGCCCAGCTCCTTCAAGGAACTGAAAGCCTGACTCCTAGGAGCCCAGAATACCTACAAAGAAGTGGGCCTAGGGACCTTTAGCAAAAGCAACTGTTTACTGTAATTATGTATGCCATTCTGCATATTATTATTACTATTATTATCACTAGTATTGTTATTATAATATTATTACTATTTTAGATCCATGATCAAGTCTGCCCAGTGTCTGTTTTGCATGACTGCTTTATGCTGAAGCAACAACTATTTAAAAAAAAAAGAAAAATCAAATAGTCCCTAGGGTCTTTAGCATACTGATGAAGTGTTACACCCCACTGGGCTTGAGTAGCAGGGCCTGGTCAGGCTGGTAACTTCTGCCATTGGTTCTCAAGAGAAATGTGACAACCCCAAGAGTCTGAGTCCTCAGTGGGGTCAGTGCTAATGGGTCATAAAATACTAACAGGTAAGGATGGTAGCATCTTGCACCCACTTTGTATGGAGGTAAAGTAGTGAAGGATGCATCCCTGACACACAGTCACAGGAGACTGGTGGTAGGTTATAACTTCAGTAGTTGTTTTAATATCATTGTCTGCTAGTAGATGTGGTAGATAAAGGTGACCAAACGCCAGCAAACTGTGCTCGCTGCATGGGGAAACAGCAGGTGCAGCCCAAATAGCCACACGAAGCATGCATGCAGCAAAATCCCCTGTTCGTGCAGCTCGAAAAAGGCACGAAAGAAAGACCCAATCTAATTGGCTGTTGGGGCAGTATAAAAACAAAGCCCAGGAAAAGGGAAGGAGGGACCCACACGACATCGGTGAGGCCTGATCACCTTCACCGGAGGTCCTGCGTCTACGGCTCCCTTTCCCCCCGGACGCCCCCATCGGATAAATTGCATCGGAGAGATGCCTGAAGAGCTCTCGAGTTCCCTACAGTTTTGGTTGTTGGAGATTATTGTAAGGGGAACTGCTGGTGCGGATGTGCATACGAAGCATTTAAGTGCTTCGCGGTGAAACTTTACAGAGTGTGCCTACATTGTGTTCCAGTTTTAAGTAAAGCATTTATTTCTTATTTTGTCCTCAGACTCTTTTTGGACGGGAAAAGGAGAAGCAGGATAAATAGCATTCCAGAACCCTTCCGTCCCCGGCCTGCTCGGATCCAGGGGTTAATCACCCCCCTCCAATTCCTTCCCACAGTAGAGTTTAGGGTCTTGGCTGCGATCAAGGGCCTGTTGTTCCAGGCTTTGGACGGATACATAATGAAAGGCAGTCCCTGCCCCAGAGCTTGCCATCTTACAGGCAAGGAATTGGAAGCAGCCATCCAGAGTGTGGAAGAGACTAACCCAAGCTCATACAATTTGTTGTTCTTGGTGAGGGCACGGGACAGCTCTCTTGAGTTGCAGTTTAGCACCTGGCCCATTAGAGTAGTGGGAGCCAATCTTTGTGTCAGGCACGCCACAAATTAGCCCTGCGCACTTCCCCAGTACCACTCTGATCCCCTTTCTCCCCCTCCCTTCCTAATTGGCTGCTCTACTTTCTGCTTCCTGTCCTCTGCTCCCTGCCTGATTTGCTGCTCTGCTTTCTGCTCCCTGCCCTATCTCCCACTGTGCTGCTTGGCTCTTCCCTGGTCCACTGTATGCCACATACAGAGGATGCCCATGTCACTTGTGGCACTTGTGCCACAAGTTGGCCATGCGCTGCACTACAGGCTTTGGAAGCCCTTTTCTTCCTGGTCTAGAGATTAAAAAAAAAGGTGAGAATGTTTTCTTTTTTTCTGGGTCACTTTGGAATCTCACAAGTAGAAAGTACTCAAGTGCTTCTGTGTTGAGACTAAAGTGACCAGGAGGGGAGGTCCCTCCTTCCCCAGCCCCCCTTGTTTACTGACTGCATATAGTAGAAAAGAGTTTTAATTACTTTTAAGAAACAAAGCCCCTTCCCAAGCCACTGCAGCTCTGGCATCTTCACATCACAACTTCACTGGCAGTAAATATGTGCGTGTTTGCAGGGCATTTTTGCCATCTCCCAGAGATAGAAGAACCCTCCCAATGAGTTTCTGTGGGTACATTAATAATAATGCAGTAGCCTGAATGTGTTCGGTGCTGTACACTCACAGTGATATGCAGTCCTGTCACAAAGACTTTGTCATAGAAACAAAGGATGGTTTAGAGCGAGAACAGAAGCCCATAGAGCTTAAGGGACTCACCCAAGGTCACTCAGCAAAGAAGTACCAGTTAGGCATGGATCCCAGGTTTTCTGACCCTTGGCTATGCCCTGTTTACTAACCCAGGCTGCCCTGCTGCTGTTATAATTGATCAGTGCTTTGGTTTCTTGTTTCACCCCTTCCCTCAGGAGGGAAGAACAAAGAGATCTTAAAAAAAAAAATCTTTTTATTCCCCTCCAAGCTGTGTTTAACCTAACCGGTCAGATTCTTTACAGCAGAGCCTGAGATCTGAGCTCCCTTTCTCCCCCTTGTTGTCCACAGATAAGGAAATCTTCAGAGTCCTCCACACCCCCTGCCCAGCCAGCAGTTGCAGCCAAACACCCATACCAAGTGGACTTGGAAGCAGGGAAGCTTTATGCCTGGTGTGCTTGTGGCCACAGCAAAAAACAGGTAACTCCCCTGATTGTTCTATATTGCCTGTCATCTCCCTGCCCCATCACCCCTTCACAAGTCACCCAGCTCTAAAATCATCTGCGTTAGCCTAACTAGTCCAACCCTGCTTGCTCTAAAAAGCTACCTCTGTCTTACTCAAAAACTCTTAAAGCTATTGGGATTCCTGTACACTGTGTTACATTGCCCAGTGTTCCTCACATGTTTCTGGGCTGCGTACCTCTCTGAAAGTTTATTGTACTGTGTTGTACCTATATGAGTGCATGCTGTCACTGCAGTGGCATAAGAACCTCTTCCACCAGAAGCCACTGAGTTGTTGTTCATTCTCTTCATAGAATCATAGAAAGTTAGGGTTGGAAAGGACCTCAGGAGGTCATATAGTCCAAACCCCTGCTCAAAGCAGGACTATCCCCAACCAGATCATCCCAGCCAAAGCTTTGTCCAGCCAGGTTCTGAAAACCTCCAAGGATGGAGCTTCCACAGCCCCTCTGGGTAACTTGTTCCAGTGCTTTACTGCCCTCCTAGTGAGAAAATTCTTCCTAATATCTAATCTACACTTCCCTTGCTGCAACTTGAGACTATTGCTCCTTGTTCTGACATCTGCTACCACTGAGAACAGTCCAGCTCCATCCTCTTTCAAACCAGGTAGTTGAAGGATGCTATTAAATCCCCTCTAGTCTTCTCTTCTCTAGACTAAATAAAGCCAGTTCCTTTGGTCTTTCCTCATAACAACTGAGGTCCCCTAACTGCTTTACCACTTTTGTTGCTCTCTGCTGGACTGTCCAATTTGTCCACATCCTTTCTGTAGTGAGTGGCCTAAAACTGAACACAGTACTCCAGATGTGGCCTCGCCAGTGCTGAACAGTGGGGAACAATCACTTCCCTGGACCTGCTGGCAACACAACTACCAATGCAGTCCAGTACACCGCTAGCTTTCCTGGCAACAAGGGCACACTGTAGGCTCATATTCAGCTTATTGTCCACTGTAGCCCCTATGTCCTTTTCTTCAGAGCTGCCTGCCCAACCACACAGCCCCCAGCCCATATTGGTGCATGGGATTGTTCCCTCCTAAGTGTAGGACTTTGCTCTTGTCCATGTTGAACTGCATAAGATTTCTTTTGGCCCAATCTTCCAATTTGTCTAAGTCACTTTTCCTTTTGTTTTTCCATTCCTTCTTGTGTACCCACAGAGAGCATTGTACACTCCCCAAGACTGTATGTACAGCAATTTGAGAGGCACTGCTCTAGTCCAGTGGTTTTCAACCTGTGGTCCGCAGACTCCTGGAGGTCTGCAGACTGTGTCTAAGAGATCTGCAAAAGATTATGCTGATTGAGCAAAAGTATGTGAATATCCACATTTATCATTAAAAGGGATCTGCACCACCATTCAAGATTTCCAGAGGTGTCCGCACCTCCATTCAAAACGTTTAGGGACCTGAAAAAAGGTTGAAAACTACTATCTAGCCCAGTAGTAGGTCTCCAAGGTTGGTAGGTGCTGGTAGTAGGTTCAGAGGAAGGAGCAAGAGGGCCTCCTGGTGGACAGTTCAGGATTAACCTGCCAATAGGGCAGTGTCTTCTTGATAAGGTCCTGCTGTGCCGAGACTGCTGCCCATCAGTTACTGATGCCCTGTGCCATGAAAGAGGAAGACTTCTAACCGTTACCATTTTTGTATTTTAATTAACTCACCCCTGGTTGAGGCTGGTAGTAGCCAGAGGCTGGTGTTTTAAGGCTTGGGTCTGTGAGGTCATTATGGAAATTCACTGGTGAATAAACTGGCTGCACCTTAGCCTGAGTTCTTCCCAGCTCTGAGCTATGATAGCCCAAGGCGGACTCTGCTGACCTAATACACTCCCTTCTCTTCCCATTTAAAGCTGGGGTTTGTTGAAAGGTGGAGCAAGGTCCATTGTTTGCTCTTCTTATTTGGAAATTATTGTGATCCCAAATGTTTCCCAGATGTTGCACTGAAAGGTCAACCCTAAATGAGCATAGTAAATGCAACCATTCTCCATTCACTTCTGTGACAAAACACTTTTACATTGCACTTGCTTCCAAAGCTCCAGCCAGGGTGACTGTCTTCCAGAATCTGACCACTGTTGTCCCCTGTGGCAGGTTAGGGTGTTTTGCCTTGTGGTTATGTCAGAGTTGACTGTGTAGTTTTACTAATGGGTTAGAAAGTGGATTTGGATAGGATGGTTTGGATAAGGATGATCTTACCTCTGGCAGGGAATTTGACTAGATCAATGGGAGCCAACTGGGTTGGACTTGATGATCTGCTCAGGTCTCTTCCAACCCTACTAACTATGAAACTGTTCTGGCAGTCATACACAAATAAACCCCAAACCCTCCTCAAGTGCCACTCCACCCACCTTCCTCTGCCCACTGTGGTCCTCTGCTGTCTTCTTCCTGCCTTATCCTGCTCTGCTTTCTGCTTCTTGCCCTATCTGCTGCAGTGCTGCCCATCTCCTCCCCAATTTGCCATGTGCCACACATGGAGGCTGCCCATGTCACTTACGGCACTCATGTTGTAGGTTGACTCTCACCCTGGACTCGATAACCTCTGGAGAAACCTTCAAGCCCTATTTTTTCTTTGATTCTAATGCAACATGTTAAATGTGCTGTGTGGAAGCTGAATTTTATCTGTGTTCTCTTAGAAACCCTCCCTGCCTTTGAACACTTGTGTTGTACCTTCCAAGCAGGTGGCCGATGAAGTGGCATTTGTTGATCCAGAGTCTCTTCTTAGACATCTTAGTCTCTGCCTCTAGGCAAGGAAATGAAATGTCCCAATAGGAACATTTTATTAGCTACCAGCTACTGCAGATAGACTCCTCTGGACAAAGTTCCAGATTTCTAAGGCTTCATCCAGGGCAGTGGTGTTCAATATTTTTGCATTTGCAGACCCCTAAAAAATGTTGAAAGGAGGTGAATTTTAACATACTTTTGATTGATCGGTCGAACGGTAACAAACTCCTCCATGACTGTTTCAGGCTGAACATAAGGAAGAACTTCTTTACTATCCGAGCCCCCAAGGTTTGGAATAGATTGCTGCCGCAGGTGGTTCAGGCACCTACTCTGAACGCCTTGAAAAGACATCTGGATGTTTTTCTTGCTGGGATCTTATGATCCCTGCTGACTTCCTGCCCCTGGGGCAGGGGGCTGGACTCGATGATCCTTCAAGGTCCCTTCTAGCCCGAATGTCTATGAAATCTATGAAATCTTTTATGGACCCCTTAAACAATCTGTGGACCCCCAGGGGTCCACTGATCACAGGTTGAAAGCCATTGATCTAGGGGACTGATGAAGCTTCCACTGCCTGATTATGACAGGGCTTTCTTGGGATCCTGCAATATCTGCAGAGTCTGTCAGAGTTGTAATGTAGGCACAAGAGATACAGCAGGTGGCTGTGATGTGAAGGGCTCCCCACCTGGGGTCTTGATGCTGTCAGTGCAGATAGATAAGCAGAGCTGGTCATTGCTAAGGGCAACAGTAACTATTGCTACTAATGACCAGAGCCTCTTGTTCCTGGTTACAGTCAAGTATAAAAACCTAGTAGGGGTTGCCAGTGAATTCTCCTTCATGGTCTTTCACAAAGACCGGGTTCTTCCCCCTGCCCGTGCAAGCCCTGGCTCTCAGCGAAGCTGCTCGGAGTTCCAGAGGAGCCCGGCTTTGGTATGTTTGTTTCAAATTATGGGGGAAATGTGTCATATTTAATGGTCACAACTCCCATGGATTGGGGATCAGTGCAAACTCCAGAGGTGAAATGGTCAATTTTGTGTCACAAGACTTGCTGCTCCCTTGCTGTCCTGTTCTTTACCCCTCTATAAAGAGACAAGTGTGACAAAGATGTATCTATTCTCAGACACCTCATGGTGATCTCTGGTGAGGGAAGGGGAGAGCTAGGGAAGAGGAGAAGCCTCTAATGATTCCCCATCTATTATGGAAATGCAGATGGGCCCTGACATGAGATTTTGCTCCCTCATCCTGAGGGAGAATAGGCCAGTGGTTTGGGTGCTGGTATGAGACTGGGGAGATGTGGGGTGATATAAGGGACTGCTGGTGTGACCTCAGGCAAAGGAAATCCTTACAGAGAGATCAGGGGGAATTAGGCATCTTGCAGCAGGGATGATACATCCCACCTGCCAGGAGCCATGAGGATCAACGTGTGTAAGGATCAATATGCAAAAGACTTTGAGGTTCTCAGGCTTTCGAGGCCATCTATACTCCAAAGAGAGAGGGAACTCCTGCCCCCTTGCTTGATCCCATGTGCAGGTCTCTCCTTCCCAGCTGCACCACCCTTGAAAGCCTGGGTTTACCAGCCTGCTAAGTACAAATGCTTCTTTTTTTATTCTTTTCTTGCTCTGCAGCCTTTTTGTGACGGATCCCATAAAAGAGTGACTCCAGGTATCACTCCCTTGAGGTTCAAATTGGATGAGCCCAAGACGGCCTGGCTGTGTGGGTGCAAGAACACACAGTCCCCACCCTATTGTGATGGCACCCACAAGGAGGAGTTCATTCAGAAGGCAGAACTCCCCAAACAGCCTTGAGGAGGTGCTTCTAGGACCTGCATCCATGAAGGGCCACACAATTTGTCTGGTGTTTGTCTGGTGTGCCAACTGGGGCTCAGGGACTGCAGGAAGGACTCGGGCAGGCTTGCAGCGCCCTCCAGCTCCTTAGGTTAGAGTTCTACATTGCTCAACATTGGTTCTCTCTTCATGTTATTCTTCGCTGCCCAGGCTCATGAACCTTACAGACCCCAAGCTGGGGGCATCATCATCACCCAGCTGCCAAGATAAAATTAGCAAGATCCTACAGAAAATGCCAGAACTACAAGGAATTGGGTTTGGTCAGCAACATCATCCCTGTGTGCAGTGTGACTCAAGCCTTGTCAATCGAATAAAATCTCCGCAAAGAAAGCCCCAGCCTGGAGAAACATATAGGGTATGATGTGCGTGATTTTAGGGCTTAGGACTCTTATCTGTGGGCATGACTGGGCTGTTCCCAGTCCTCCTTGTTCCCAGCCTGATCATCAGAGCTAGGTTTGGGCTGCTTTGATAGTTCTGGTTTCAGTTCCAGTTGAAACTGTATCCCGTCCCTGCCCCCTAGCTGAGAGCAAAACAATGATGTGTGATGGTTTGTGGTAGTCAAATTAAGCATATGTATAAATGGTTGGAAGAGTAGAATCTCACTAAAGGGTCTGTAAAATGGGTTGGTGGACATCATCTCTAGGATGGAGAGAGAACCAGTTTGTGTCTCCTCTTGGGGGTGCCTGAGTTTATGTTGCAGATACAAAAACGAGTTACCACTAGGTAAGCTAGGGTGTGAAATAGTGGCACATCAACTACTTGGCAACTATGTGTGCACATTCTGGCCCCATGGTTAAACAGGAGACAGCTTACCTCAGTTTAACTGAAGGATAACTTGTTTGTGTGACCATCCCTTGAGTACAACTTCCATGTGTTGGTTGGGTGACTCAGAAGTGGATTGGACATTTTCCCAACAGAAGGGTTATTGATTTCTACCAACAGGGACTTTCAGCCAAGGAAGTTTCATATGGGTATATTGCCGATCAGGTCCTTTAAACCATCCCCACTCCCCTAGCAGTGCAACTTTAACACCCCCCAAAGTTTTAAGTAGGTGGCATTAGGAAAAAGTACGTGTCACTTCCTTTATATCATTGTTGTCACCCTTTCAGTTCCTCTTTCCATAGGTACCTGCAGGAAAGATGATCTCTGAAGCATTTTCTAAAGACACGTTGTATTGCTTTAATGATAGATACAATCCCCACACTTCCCCTTCTACCCAGGTAGATGCAGTTATGCCAGTATAAAGGTGTTCATACCTTTGTGAGAGGCAAGCTGTATAGATATAAGGTACCTTTATTCTGCTATACCTGCTTGCATGCTGGAGTATGTACCAACGTAAAACGAAATGCACTGCTTACAGCAGTAAGCATCCTAGTACAAATTTGCAAATTGCAAGGCCTAAAATAAGCAGGGAAAAGTTATTTCAAGCAACCTTTCAGGCCTTAGTAATGCATATAAAAGAAGCCAAAAGATCCCCCAGCCATTTCTTCCCCCCCCCCCCCCCTCCCCGGTCATGGTTTATTTTTAACACTTGAATTGTTGTTTCCTCTCACACAGGTCCTGAAGTCATTGGAATTGGCTCCAAAGTACCTTAGACCAGTTGGCTGCATAGACCAGTTTTACCACTTAGACTAAAAGGCTGATTTACTTAAAATGGTTCAATGTTGATAGTGAGGACACTTATAATAGTTCAAAACTGGCTAATATTACTTTAGTCTGTGACTGCAAGCTAAACTGGTACGAGTATCTATGCCCAAAGTTGCCTTGGGTTTGCTAGGTCAATGTAAAAGTTAAATTTCAGCATAGCATGAGGTCCAAGCTATGTCTGAGCTCTTGAAAACATTGCCCTTCAGCTCTAAGTCACTGCTGCTTTGTCATTTTCAGCAATGCAAAGCCATCAGATGGATGAGGTTGTAAAACCAATCAGAATGACTGTGTTTTATACCTGCTTTGCTCTAGAGTGAATGAAGGCATAGGTTGCCAGGGCAACAGAGAATTAAAACCTTTCATCTTGGTTTACTAGGTATACACAAAACTAGGATGCCTAGATTCATTCAAAAGGTGGGGCAAGGGGGGAAGTGTTGCTGATGATCAGGCTCTCTTAACAGGCTTCTCTGGAAATCAGAGGAGATTATGTCTACCAGTGCTCAAGAGCAGGCTTCGCTCAAATAAGTCACTAGTGGGGGAATCAGACCTACCCCTGAGACTTCCAGACACCACTGCAGTATTAAATGAAGCCCAGTTGCCTTGCAGTCTGAAAGCGAGGTTGTTCTTTGTCCCACAGAATCAGCTTTCCCAGCCACAAAGCCATGCCTTAGGAGATGATGATGAGGGATCTGTTTCTCTTAAATGTGTGCTTTGATTGTGGAACCGTTAATAAAATACTGACATCCAGCTAAATGGCTCCATCTCCATCAAGTCTGCAACCAGAGCAAGAAAGCGGACATGGCTCAGAGGCACCTTGCACGGTCTGGCCACTAGAGGGAGACATAACCCTGCACTGGGGTTGAAGTAGGTTATAGGAGCTTTGCCAGAGACTTTCTCTGGGGTCAATCCAGAGTAACTTCACTTGAGCTGATGCCAGTGGAAACCCAGAGCAGAGCCCTGATCAGCCTGTGATGGGCCTGGGGCTGCAACAAGGGCCTGATTCCAGGGCAGTGCCATGCACTCACTGCCCAGATCTCCCCTGTCCTGAGCAAGTCCTGGCACCCACTATGGCCACCCTGGGGCGAGAGGGGGATTGTGCTTCTTGGCTGCATTAAACCCCTTGCAATGAGTGGGTAGGCAGCCCAAAACAGGGGCCGTGCTCTGCCTAAGGCAGCAAAATCCTTTTCAATTCCACCTCTGCAATGATTCAGGGTATCCTGGCCCTGGCAAACCCTAAGGTCCATTTGTTCAGGCAGGAACCCGGTGGAAGTGATTCCAGCTGGAACAGTATCGAGGCACCAGTTAGAGTCACTGTCTGCGTATGTGCCCACCCGTGTGGTGTATTTCCCTGGCCCACTTCTCATCTCATCCTCCCTAAATAGTTCTAACTGATGGAAAAATAAATCTGGGCACAATGCATCCCTTTTCACATGTAGACCTCAGATTTCTCCCTGAAACCAAGCCCTTTTTCCTGGGATCCTACAGCGGGACAAGCCCATTATCCCCAAAAGCACCTGTGAGGTATCCCAGGCTAAAAAACTGACAACCAGTTTAGTCATATCCCAGACTATTGAATGCCAAATTAATCAGAAGCTTAACTGGTAATTAATCTGAATTAGCTGCAATTGTTCCAAGGCAAAGAGTTAATTCAAGTCCTTCCCAGGTACTTCCCTACTTATAAGGGCTGGGGTTTGCTGCAAGACAAGATGCTCAAATCTGAATCAAACCCGAATCCAGATCAAGCCAGGTGTCTACTTCCAGCCTGAATGAACACTTCTTTTCTGGGGCAATGGGGCTAATTCGAGTTAACTGCCTTTAAATGTGTATACAACTGTCCTGCCCTGTTTGGATGGGAGTCAAAGCCCTCATCTGTTTTCACCCGAGAATTAGCCTGACTGCCCCAACAAAGGCTTTGTCCCAGGGTGACAAACTGAGGGGGCTTGAAATAGGCATGTCTGGCTGGGAAGGGGGTCAATGCAGCAAGTCCTCACTCAGTGACTGTAGCAATCAGCTGAGGTCACATTCCCCCTGCTGTTAAATGGGGCAGAGGAAAGTCCTCACTCTGAATGTGCCCCCTCCCACCCTACCTGCTGATTGCCCAGTCCCATGGTAGGGGATAGCTCTTGGGAAGCTCTCTGTGGTGGCAGCAAGGGATGCATCCCTCTTTTGGCATTGAAGCCTACTTTTATCTCCCTGCTAGGGCAGCCTAGGCAGACTCCACCCCCCATCCCAAATCTGAGCACCCCCTTATCATCCCTTCACATCACAGGCACTATCTTGGAAAACCTAGTGCTGGATTCTTATGAGATACCTAACAGGATCTCTGCCCCTGGTGGGACATGCCAAAGCTGTCAGGAGCCAGCAAAGAGGAAAGAGCACCTCATTCTCCCCTCTGGAGCTAGGATGGCAGGAGCTAGCCTCAAACTTTAGCAGACTCTGAAGATGCTGGAAAAGGGTGTAGATGCCTGTGCCCATCAGAGCACAGCTGCTAAAAGTTATTTTTAACTGCAACCCATCCAAAAATCAATCCCTATTACCCAATGAATGGGCTTGAGCTGAGATTAAAACCTTCTCCTCCCTCCCCACCCCCACCTAATGCCCTGCATTGGTCTGGGAAAAGGCAGGAGGGAATCAGAAGAAAATACAGGTGCCTGTTGATAGTATATTTTCCATCTGGACCTTCTACCCCCTCCCTCAAATTATTTTCCTGGATGTCTATTGAGTGCCTTGGGTATCAAGTGACATCTAGGAGGACTGTTGCATGGCATAAAACGTTGAAGAGCCTTGGCCCATATGTGATAACAGCCCTTGTTAATTAAAAGGAACAAGGGCCTTTTGCTGGAGATATACAGACTGCCTGCAAAACTTGCTGTTTAGACTCTAGAGTTGTACTACTGGCACCATTGTTGGTGGCCTCCAGTAAAAGAGCTGCTTGTGTGGAAGTAGTCAGATTTGCTAAGGGCTTGTCCAGTGTCCAAAGAGCCACGTTCCCAGGTGACACCATGGCAAAAGACAGATACTTCAAGCATTTTCTAATTCTACAGATAGCTGGATCTTTTTAGGGGGTTGGTACACAAGGCACATAGCATCCCTAGAACATTTCACCTTGTATTCAGGGATCTAAGTGGGGAATGGGAAATGAACTGCTCTGAAATGCCGGCCTGGTGCATTGGTGCTCAGTGCTATTCAAAACCTGGCCCATTTGGGTCAGTACATCATTGCTTTAGGTTCCAGTTCTGGGAGTCAAGCAAGGGCATAAGCATCCTAGACCGACTATCAGAAGTGTTGAACCCCAGATCTAATGGGGGATAGGGAAGAAATCCTCAAATTTGATATTTTGAGTAGGATTTTTTTTTTTTAACCCAAAACACCATTTCTGCCTGTCCTCCACTCTCTTTCTGGGGAATGTCATCCATTAATATTAAAATCCAGCCAGCTTAAATAAACACATAGCCTGTGTTCTGCTCTGTTTGAGCAGAAGCCAGAACCAAGGGGCCTGGATCTCAGTTGTTCTTGAAAACTGTGGGAAGGCCTGGGTGCTCAGTACCTCAGAAAATCACCCTTTAGAGGATGGATAGTCAAAAGAGCCCATGTCTTGTGTAGATGCCTACATGTGGACCCCGAAGCTTGCATGCACTCTACAAGTGCTTCACTTGAAGCAAGTGAGGAGTCCTATGGGACTATTCATCTGGTCAGAGTTTAGGCTGGGTTTATATGCATAGGGCTGGGGTGTTGGCATATTGCCTTAAGGAAATCTGGCCTTTGGTGGCTTTACATGAATGAGGCCAGATATGCAAGATTTAGTCTGGTTTGTGGGGGCTCAGGTGATACAGAGCTGCACACCCTACCCTGCTCTACAAGGAAAAGATCAGGCCCTTTGTGGAAGGCCTCTGCTAATGAGAAGACAGGGAGGTACCAGCTGGGGCTTGTTCCATTCCCATGATCATGCATAAGGACCTTGCTGAAAATTCATTTGCTTCATTGCATGTGGCAGCCCTACTGCCTCTGCCATTGTGCAGGCAATTGAAATCAGTTGCCAGAGGGTTTTCTCTGATGGCCACTTTTGTCACTTGGTGAGAGAGAGCTGGAGAAAGTTGGCTCCCAGATGTGTGCATCAGGGCTGATGCCATCTCACTTTAAAAAATAGACTCAGTTCTTTTTTTCTGGCCTGATTTATTGCTCCTTACGTGACAGAGGACACAATGGTTTGTCACTGTCTGGCAAGGAGTTTAGGAAGGGGGAGCAAATAGAACAGGATTGATTTTTAAGAATCAGTCTTTCATTGGTAGAAGATTCATGGCAGGAGGAGAATTCTCTTTCAGGTAGCAGAGAAATCCAGGGAGAAAGATGGTCTCACAGTTTAAAACATTGGGCTGGATCCCAGGAGTTTGGCATTCAAGTTCCATCCTTCCTATGGGCTGCCGATGTGACTCTGGGCAAGTCACATACGGCATGTGGGTAAGAATAAAGGGGGAGCTCAGGGGGTGAGGGCTAAGCCCCCCTTCATAAGAGACAAGCCCCCTTTCCTCCCGCCCTATAAGATTTGAAAATCATAACTGGGGGCGGGTCTCCAATCGGATTACTCCTTCACTTTGGTGGACTTGTTAATCAAGGAACTGGTTTAATTTTTTTGCAGACTCCCTCAAGAGTCAAAGTGTAATTCAAACCTTGGACATGCCACAGTTTCTGCACCAGTGTAAAAGAGGAGCAAACATGCAACCTCATACCAGAGTAACTTGTGCTAATACCCCAGGCAAAATCAGGGATAAAACTACACCAGTAAAGGCACTGTGTGCCTGCATCTTTTCCCCGGAGCAGTCATTTACTGAAGACAAGCTAACCAGCATGGGGGTAGCCAGCCCACAGAGCATGTTCTTAAGTGTTGCATGCAACTTCCGTGTGTGGCATACAAGCTCCAGGCACTTAGTAAAGGGAGGTGAAGAAGTGGAGGTAAGGAGCAGAGCACTCTGTTACAGATGTCAGACATTGCTAGCAAGAGCCAGATTAACCCTTCCCTGAACCTGATACAACTGCCAACTTCAAGGCATTGGATCGTTGGTCCTCATACAAAATTGTGGCAGCTGTGGGGCTAGGGAAGCATTAACCTGGCCCTTGGCAGCAACACCTCCTCTCACAGCAGCATCCTTCCCCTGCACCATTCCATGTGGCTGAAGCTGAGTCCCCCTGTCTCCATTCTGGTGCCCCAGGGGAAAACTCTACCAAGTATGCCTCTTGGAGGACAGGGATCAGAGAAGTATTCAGGGAGAGGACAAAGTTTAAATCAGTGGCACTCTTACCAGCAAGGTTGGCCATAATGCCTGGTCCCCATCAACTAGTAGAGGTGTGCTGCAATAGCTGCCTACTGCAAGTAGCTGCTTCAGGATAGCTACACAGCTGCCTACTCAAAATCCTTGTTTCATTTCCATCAACAGGCAAAATTAATAGTTCATACTAGCATAGACATATACCTCCAGGCCCTTAGTGACTCATGCTCCTAGCAGCCTTTGGAAGTCTAACTTGGTTTTGATGGGAGTTAGATACCTAAACACCTTTGGAAAATTTGGATCCTGGATGAGGAGGGCCACAGAGGCTGTGTAAACAGACATTTCATTTGGGACTGAGGCTAAAAAACAGACAACAGGTTTATCCGGGAACACAATTTTTATCCTGGAATCCTACAGAGGTATGCATTCATTGTCCCATTTCAAGTACCTGAGAAGCATCTAAATTAACGCTTAGCCCCAGACAATCAAGGCTGACTGGAATTAACTGCCATTCAAACTACCCATGCAAACAATTGTCCCTACCTGTTTTGATGGAGTCAAAACCTGGTAGTCATCTGTTTATAGCCTGATTGTTCCCGGATTTGACCTGGATCAAAAAAGCAGCACAGTCATTTACACACATCCCCTTCCATATTGCATTGCTGTGAATTGGCTAGCAAGAGCACACTGCTTGCCAGTCTTGTCCCTGGAATGAACCGCAGTACCCATACAGACGTACAACAGAATGTCCCGGGGGAAAGCATTAGTGCATTTTATCTGGCATATTGCAGAGGGACTTGAAACAGAACAGTGGACGTGGAGGTCTGTCTGATCCTGGGACAAAAGGCTCTCTCCCAGGACAAATGCAACATCTATTCATAGCCAGAGAGAATAGATTTAATCCCTAGCCCAAATCGTTCTGGATTTGATAAATGCATGCCCTCCTCTAACGTCATTTAGGCTTTGTCTAGATGAGGAAAAGTGGCTAGTGTTGCACCTAAGCTGCACCCAGGATAATAGGACAATGACCTTAGCATTTTTTAGCTGTCTTGTCATTGCTAATTTAGAGATGGGGAAACTGATGAGCAGAGTAAAAGTGACTTCCCCCAGGGCCCCCTACACCCCAGTGGCCAAACTGGGAACAGAACCCAGCCCTCTACATTCCCATTCCAGCAGGGTCCCTAATCACTCCACACTTTCTCTCCGAACAGAGACTCTTTCCTAGTGTGACAATACCACTCATCTCTGCTTTTGCAACTGCAGATAGAAGAGGTACAATAAATCAAGCCAAATCTATCCCAGGCAGGGGCAGATTAGTGGAGAAAAAGGAAACAGGGCCATTAGCTAGGAACAGAAGGAAATGAGACGGGTCTGTTTACCTTCCTAGGGATTTGGCCATAGGGATTTATTTATTTTTTTGTTATCCCAAGTGCTTAAAATCTATAAGAACGTGGAATATTAAGTCAATCTGGGCTCCCAGAGATGCAAGTGCTTAGTCTGAGACTGGACTTTATCCTACGGATTGCATGACAGGGGAAGTGGGGAGGAGGGATGGATGATTGATGGGCAGGTGGGACAGGCAGGCAGATGGAGGGCTGGATGTCTTGATCAATGAAAAGCCAAGCTTGTCGATGTCTGCTAGTAAGCAGATGGGGACACCTGCATGCACACAGACACATTGAAGGACAATCTGCAGCATTTATTACATTTACAAAGCTGTATAGTTATACAAATGTTTAACCAATAACGATATATGAATATCAGAATATATTACAGGACATTAAAACATCATACAGGATGCAAACATACAGAGCAATTTTGGTTTGTACCATATCGGGGAGGAAAAAACCCAAACCAACCCCAACACTGAGGCACTTCACCTGCCTCACGTAGTCTATTTTGGCCTATGTACAAGGAGAAGGGGGGCGGGATGAATGTTCCTGACCGGCAAAGCCCCATGTAACGCAAGTGAGTTCACAGTCCAGCCCCCAGCCATTAGGAGGGGAAGAAACAGAAACAAAAAGACTAAGAATAATGGCAACTAAGAGCCCCTCTACCACCGTCTGCAGGTTACCAGGGCACTTCCCCATCCCAGGGGGCAATGTATGGGTATAGTGGGGCATCTCCTAAATTTGCCAATTGAACCCTCTCCTCATCTTCCCCCCCTTCCACCGCAAGCCATGACTCCAGTGAAGAAGCGCTCTGCTCATTCTGGCTGCCCCATACAGGGAATTCTACCTCCTTCTGCTCCCTACCCCACGTAAAAGCCAGCATGCGGCTTCGTTGGCCTTTGGCTCATGCGTTCCTTCAGAAGTGAACATTTTCAAAGGCACCCAATGGCAGCCTGCTAATTCAAGGGGCTGACCCCACTCACCCAACTGGCCTTCAAGATTTAACTCATGCCAGGGTATCACATCCTGGGGCAGGCCCTCCTGTAGCATCCTAGAAAGATCTACCCATCTTTCTATGTCCATGGCCATGGGACTGTGCCCACACTGGCTCCTTTTAGCCAAGACACCTCTTCTTAATTATCTGGAGCAATAGTTAAAAAAAACCAAGTCTGTTTCCTGACTTTTGGGATCTGGCTATGTCCACTTCCCTTGCCACTTTCCTTTGGTTCTCAATGCTTTTTCAGATTTCTTATTACCGATCTCCCCACATGCACACCCTGTGGAGATGGAGCTGGGATGAGAGAGTCGCCCTTGCCTACCCAGCAGTTTGACACTTTCCTGCCCCGGATAGGAATTCTCCTGTCCCTGGGATCTGCAGGCACTTATTTATTCATTCACTCCACCAAGGGGGAGATAAACCCCCTGGGTCTAGATGCCCAGGGGAACATGTGCTTTTTGAGACTGAAGAAATTTGCTCCCCACCGCCCCCCCGCCCCCCCCCCCATGGCTCACACATACACACACCCATGTCAGATTGTAAGGAAGCCTGGACTAGAGAGCAGAAGATAATACCATCTCCCACCCTCATGGAACTTGCACGAGTTCCTCCCGCATGGACAACCTTACAAATACAAGCAACAAACACATGGCTCATACACACAATACAATCTATGCCTCCCTTTCAAGGAACACAGTAGCGGCCTCCCTTTTGCGACTCCTCACCCCTCACAAAAAGAAAAAAAACAAACTAAAAAACAAACTCCTTTCTAAAAGGCACCTTTTTTTTTTTAAACCGATGTGAGGGATGTGGAGAGAAATGGAAATAAAACAATGCTGTGACTTTTTAAGGAGCAAGAACATTTGGGGATGGAGCAGAAAACAGATGGTGAGGCGACCTATGGTTGAATGCTTGTTTTCACTCTTCTCATTAATTCTACTTAGTTTGTCACCCCACCTCTGGACACCCCACCTGAAGAACAGCTTCCCCAGTTTCCTGTACAGAATGGGCATTAGTCATCTTTCTTCCCACCTAACCATGTTATTTCAAGTTCAGGAAAGCCAAAGCTACCAGAGATGCTTCTAAGATTCCAACAGCACCTTCCAACGAGAATAACTCCTTGGTTACTAAGGCACCAATCCTGCAAAGATAGAGGTGTGGGGGGCAAGAAGAGATGAGCAACACGAGATTTTCAAATGCAGGCCCTAATGATTTAGCTGATCAAGCCAAAATTTTCCAAGTAAAGACTTACTTTCCAAGTAAAATTTTACAAGTAGCCCAGGAGAGTTAGGCACTCATGTTTTGTTGCCATTTCTTGGAGCATGAGAGGCTAAATCCTTTGACCTCTTTTGCAGAAAAAGAAAAACAAAGAGAAAAATGAATAGGACTTTATGCCTTTAAGTCTCACAATTGCTCTTGAAAGTTTGCTCTTTGTGCTACAGGCTTAATTTGAGGTAAGAAATGAACAGAGACTGGCAGAGTAAGTATTATTCATGGGCTGAAGTCTCTGCAGGGTCAGAACCCAAGATACTCTTAGAAATCTGCAAAAGGAAACCAGAACTCTCAATTGAAGGGGAAACTTCAACCTAACTCTATTCAGACCTGCACTTCAAAGCTTTTCAGATTTCCTCCAAAGCTACCTCTAAATAGGATGTGCTTAGGTGGCCCTGAAACCCAAGGTCTCTTCCCCCCCCATCCCTTCCTTATTCAACCCACACAAATTTAGGGATAGATCATTATCAAGTGAAGGTGCAAAGATGAGAATCCTCCTTTGATGAGGACCCACTGATGACAACTGTTCAGATAGGACATGAAACACATTACAATAGGGCTCTGGATAAAGGCTGCCTTTTTAAAGGAGCCTCTGATGAAAGATTCCAAAGCAAATCAAGGGGAGGAAAACACACGGGCTAGATTTTTCAAAAGAATTCAGCATGTTGATACGAGACCCTGAATACCTGCCCCTGAATTCTTTTGAAAAGCCATGACCCCTGGGGCCTAACTTCCAGAAATGTGCAATGCTGACAGCTTTTACTAACTTCGGAAAATTCAGGCCAAGTCATTTCCATAAGCATCTTCCATTCATTTAGTCTATGCCCCATTGGCTGCTCCAGAAATAACAGGTGCTGGGGGGAAAAATGCCCCCAGCCTCCCAAATGACTTTGGAGCCAACGTCCCACAAAATTTCATCATGAAGACTTCAGCTCCCAAGTGACTTAAGTCCCACTGAGAGTCTACATGGGATTTTAGCTCATCACCTGAGCTTTACTAAATTGCCCTAACTCCAGACAAGACTTTGGATTAAAGTCCATGCAAGTGAGAACAGAGGAGAGGGTGGTATGTCCTATTTGCAAAGAGATAGGATCTTCTCCCCCTCTAAGCCTGCGCACAGACCATTCCACACCGACTTTTAAGTTTTCCATCACTAAACCAACAAAACAAGCCAACAAACAATGGGTTGGGAGGCTCTTGACATCAGATGTGACAAGTAATTCTCCGCTACACGCACCCTACAGATGGAAGCCACAGATGTACATATACAAAGGGTGGAGGCTTTTGTCTTTTGTCCATCATCCTTACCTGTGTGTCCATTACCATTAAGTCCCATTCTCTCTTGGCAGGGAGTGGGGGGAGGGAGGCTGTTATAGAAAATGAGCAGGTGGGGCTGCAGCTATTACATGAATACGGGCTCCCGGACATGCAAATTCCATAAGTTAAAATTAAAAAAAAAAAAAAAGAGGAAGGAAAAAGAAAAGCATCATTTTAAAAAATACTCAACCACAATTGTGTCTTATTTGCATTTTAAATTAATCTGGTCAATCAATAGAAAATAAGTATGTATAATTTTTTTTCCCTATATACACATATATATTTATATATAAAATCAAAAGTCAGGCCCTAGGCCCTGCCTTTAGGTCAAGGCAGAAGCTGTGCTACCATTCACAGTCGTTTTCCGCCCCCTGCTGGCAGAGGGCGGCATTTGGTGGCAGTTCGAGGTGCCATTGAGCACGGTGCTAGAGTTGGCTGGGATGCTCGTGGCGGTGTTGTTGGAGCTAGGTGAGCCGTGGGAAGGTGTGGCAGGGCTGGGCAGGGAGGAGGAGGTGGCAGGCAGCGTGGCAGGGCTGTTGGCTTTGTCGCTGACTGACTCGCACTCGGAGGCTCCGCTGGTGTTGGTGCACTCAGAGTTTGCAGGCTGGGACAATTTTATCCTCTTGCAGGCTGGCTGCACCCGGTATTTCAAAGGGAGGGGCCCATTCTGCCAGGAGAAGGGAAAGAAGAACAGTGGAGGTGGTTCCTTAGGATTCTCTCATTATCACGGATGCCAGATTTGCACGCAGGCCGTTTGGGGCTCAGAAATGAAGTTAAAAAGGGAGAGACAGGCAGAGACTGTGAATGACTGTCAGACATTTCAGTGCCATCTGTGCCTGGGAAAACTCCCCTAAAACAGTGATTGGCAATGTTTTCTGGCAGCAGAAGGGACAGAAAGACAGCTAAGGTCCGAGGGGGCTGGCACTGGGACCCAGCTGCCACTGCTGCTTCCCCACCACCGGACTGCATGGGCAAAGCTCCCCAGGCTCCAACTCCACTGCAGTCCCAGCTCCCTGGGTCAGATCTGCCCTGCAGGTTGTAGGTTGCTGATCCCTGCCCTAAAAATCATCAGTACAGTTTATTTGTATAGATGCCAGGACGTGCTGTTGCCCAGCTGGTATTTTCCCCTCAAATAAAAAAAGAACACAATTCAACAAAGCTCAAATCCAGGCTTTGTTCTAGAGTGTTTTACTCAGGCTTCAGATCAGAACAACAATCTACTAAAGCCTAGTTTTACTCTGGAGGAGCAGGCAGAGACTCCATCATTTGGGTTATATTACAGATTTCAGTCTAGCAGGAGTTTTACACTATTATTTTACGAAGCCCTCTGTAAAAAAATGGCCACACTCAAAGTCCGAGTAATCCCTGAATGGTTTATGATGGTGGTGCACTCTGAAATTAGACAACTACATGGGAAAGAAGCAGCAATCATATTCCCTTAAAAAGTGTTCATCAATTTAAAAAAAAAAAAAATCTTACTTGAAGTACATTTGTGCCCTTCATTTTCCCCTTAATAACAAGCTCTGATATTAAAACCATATGGATTTTAATTTTACTTAAAAAAAAAAAAAAAAAAATCACTTGGACCATTTATTTCCTGCCTTTACTCAGCTCGGGCAGTGTAAAAAAGACTGGTCCATCATTTTTTTTCCATTTTGGAAGTTCTCAAAATACACAAAATGCTGAAGTTCTGGATGAAAAACACTGCAGGTAGAGAGATTTAACTCAAACCTGTTGTATGAGTTTGCTTTTAAATTCAATGCTAAGAACTACAATCAGAGTTCAGATGAACCTGCCCCCTACATAAACTAAAACAATGTGACAATCAGGACTCATGGATACCTGACGTAATAGATATCTGATACAACGGATACCTGGATACGTGACACAAAGTGACAATGGCACTTGAAAGCACTTCTGTCTATCCTACAAAAAGCAGAACAAAACTCTTACTCAGAAGACCTGGGCTTAATTCTCATTTCCACCACTGGCCTGCTGAGTAACTGCGGGCTTTTTCCTTCATCTCCTTGTGCCTCAGTTTCCCCAGCTGTAAAATGCAAATAATGAAACTGATTCCTTTGTGAAGTGTTACGAGATTACTGAACTAAAAACAAAGCATTTACGTTACCAGCAATAGGTCAGTTCTAGACTTCGACAAGAATTTGTTTGCACAGTCTTGTCAGAAAAGGCCTCAACATGTTAACTGCAACAGTTAAAAAAAGGTGGATCTAGGGACCATAGTGCACGCTCATTAACTAAACATTAACTGTACATTTAAGAAGTTTGTTACAAGGACAAACCTTTCACAACACACAGACTGCTCAGTATCAATGCCTGGTAAAATATACAGATCGTGATCTAATACAGAAAGATAAGCAAAAAAGCAAAATTCCTTCTCAATAAATAAAAAATTAACTCCAAATACATGGGTGTTACTGTAGACCGATGGATATTAATTTAAGAGCGCTAACACTGCTTTTACTGAAGTCAATGGAAGACTTTCCATTAGGTTTCTTATTGGAAGTGGAAAAGGAATTGCAACCTATAGTAATTTCCTGCTCCTGATGTAGACACTTAAAGGCAAAGCACGTGAGAGATGCTACCAGACCAGAATACTGTTTTTTTGCACCCACTGATATAAATGACAAGATGCAGGATAATGGTGAATACAGCCTGTAAGTGTAGTACAAAGCACCTTTAGACTTCTGTTTTTCATATTCAGGTACATTTCCAGTGGCTCACTCTACATACACCTGTAAAATCTCAGCGCCTGCAGAGATATCTTGCCAGGAGGATCAAGAATCCAGATGTTAACAGATAATTAAAACCTAGACTCAGTAAAAGTTTTCCAGGCTGCCTTCCAGAAATAAAAGATAAAGTATTTGGAAATTCAAATGAGATGCATCTTTGAGCACACACACAGCAAAGTGAAATATCCCACTGAAAAACCTTTAGAAAAAAATTTCTAGCCTGTTTGCCAAGGAAGCAGTGCTCCATCATGTTGCAGGCTGAGTGCTCTAGCCCCGATTCACAAGCTACTTCAGTACATGAACATTCATACTGATTTCAGTGGGACTTCTCACATGAACCTTTTTACATCCAAAGCACCCCTTGTTAGGTCAAGGCACCCCTCAAAAAAACCTCATCTAGTTTTCACCTTTTTTGACTAGAGAAAAAAAAAATAAAGCAATTTTTCTGTTGCAAAGCCCACAACAGGTCAAAATGGTTTTAACACAATGGATTCCTATTTGAAATCTCTGGGTTTCTCTTGTGAATCATGTTTGCATACCTAAGAGTGCTAACATGGTGAGGCACCTGTGACACCCTTGAAAAGATCTCAAGGTACTCCAGGGTGCTGCAGCACCTTAGTCGAGAATCACTGGTTTAGGGCCCCCCCTACAAAAAGTGAGCATGTTCTCAAATGCACCCCTATGCAGAAGAATATTTGAGTGATACAAATAATTAAGCAGCAATTTCAAAACCAATACAAGGAAATGTTTGTAAGTCAATCATCACCATGTGAGAGAGACCAAAAACACAGTGAGATTCAAGAGAGAGAAAGGGGCGAAAGCCTGAGACCAGACAGTGCAGGGGTTAGCAGAGGCAACAGGAACATCCAGAGTTATAATCTGGGAAGAGACCACCTATCTAGCTACAGGTGATGAAAGATCCTTAAACATTTTCTCTAAACTGGTTGATACTGGCCACTAACCTGCCAGTACCCTGTAGTAAGTGGGGAACAGCTTGTCCCACAGTGAAAGTAGCTGTAACTTCATCTCCTGGCATAAATCATGGTAACTTGGGCAGATGGTACAAGGTACCAAACCACCATTGGCTTCACCAGCGCTGCTCTAAGCGAGGGTGGCCTCCCTAAAATGGAATGGCAGCACCATGCAAGCTCAAGCCCCCAAATGAGGAAATCTAGGGTTGCTGGAGGGACCTCTGAAGCTCTCACTTAAAGTTGTGAAACGGAACCCTTCCCTTCCTCCTCCCCCATTTTAAAGTAAAAGGTTTATTTTTGCAGGGCAACCAGGCCTGACGCCTCCTGGATGGGAAGAATGTTGATTCTGAAAGTTCACCCCTACCCCCTCCTGCTGGCAGTGCGCATCAAGGCCCTTCAGAGCACCTGGATCTAATTAAACGCTCTAGCAGAGCAACCGTCAACAAGGGAAACATGTTTTCTGATTGATCTCAGTTTTCAGCCCCTCACTTTCCCTCGCATAGATCGCTCCTGAAGCTGAAGCCACCAACCCTTTCTGGGTGGTGAGGGCAGTGAGATTAATTACGGCTTGATTTTGCAGAGGCAGTAAGAGCAGTACTATCAAATCCCTGGGGTTTTAAACAAAACAAAACAAACAAGCCCCTACCATCATAACTGGCTTAAACATAATGAGATTTTTTTTTATTTGCCTTCTGGTTTAACCAGGATCATGTTTTCAAGCTTCTCTCCAAAATTATAAGGGCTAGAAAGCTGTTTTCTAGTGAATACTGAGATTCCCGTGACTCCAGTTGCTGGAACTACAAGGAAAAAAAGCCCAGTTAAATATTCCTGACTTCATCAGGAGAGTTGGCCACACAGAGTCCCTGCCAGTTTCCACCCAGTTCAGAACTCAGAGACGCTCAGCACTTAAAATAGGAGCTAAATGCTTTTGGGTAAATAAAACTGGTCTTGCTCTGCCATTTTCCTATTTACTGTCTCCCACTGTGGAAAAAATACCCACTCTGCCAAAAAGAAGGGTTAAATTGTCAAGGGCCAAAGTAATTCCCTGTAGATAATTAGCAGTAAGTCATAGCTTCACAGTAGCACGTAGAAGCTTCAAATATCAGAATCCATTCTGCTGCAAGCTGTGCAAACTCCAAGGGAGATGCCATGTCTGTGTCCTGAAAAGCATGACAGCTAAACAAACAGTGGATGGGGAAACTGAGGCACAGAGAGGGGAATGGATTTGTTCCAGGTTGTGCACTAGGTAACTGGCAGTGTCAGATATAGACCACAGGCCTCCCAGGTCCCAGTTTGTTGACCTATGCACTGGACCGCATGCCGCATCAAGAAAAAGGCAGATGATTCCACTACAGAAACTGGTATCTTACCCTTCGCCATGGGTAGATATACGCAATGTCCATCAGTGTGTAATATTCCTTTAAAGGCTCATCTTCATAGAGAACTTCCACCTGACAAGGGAAGAGGATCAGTTTTTCCCCTCTGCCGATGACAAGAAACAAACAATACAGCCTCCTCCCCTACCATATGGCTAGCTACCCCTCTTGGGGCACAAAAGTCAAATTTTTGAGAGCTCAGGCCCCAGAAGCCAGGCTGGATTTTCCTGACAACTGGATTCCCATTTAGACACTTTTTTTGGGGGGGGGCCCCCCCAGAGGTCCCCTTAAAGTCCTCAGTCCCCACTGTAATGCATGCTGAGCATTTCTGAAAAGCTTGACACTTTTCTTTGGCATTTAGGTTTCTCTTGACAATCTAGCCCGAGCTGTTCAATCTGCAGTCACCCTGTGCTTTGTAAGATCACTCCAATGCAACTTGGGTGCAAAACACCACTACATCAGGGTGACTACACAAAGCGCAGCAAGTCAGGTCTCAAGCACCATGACAAGATGTCCCCTCCTATTAGTATCTTAAGGAACAGCTCTGACGAACACAGTTGAATGCATGGGTTCCCAAAGCTTTGTCCATGGAGGACTACTTCATGGGCAGGACATTATGTCAGTGACTAGTGGGGAGCGTAGTTCTCTGGGAGGAAAGAAAGTGACCCTTAATCTCTCTAAGACTCAGTTCTCCCAGTCTGTAAATAAGGATGGTAGGGGTAGGGGCTGTATAATAACATGAAATCAGCAGTTCACTGCCTTTATGTTCAATAGATGTAACAGATGATGCCTTACTTAGACAAAGTTACAGTAAGGGAGAAGCCAGCCTTCTGGCTTAATTCAATTAAGAATGAACAGCCCATGGTGGAGCCTTGCTGATCAGCCAGTTTCTGGTGACAATGGACACCATTAAAAGTCTCTTTGTGGGCCTATGGTCTAGTGGGGAAAGTTATTACATTTCTGATCTTTGCTCAGATTCACTGGATAACTGAGCGGAGTGGCACTTCCCCCCCTTTGCATGAAGCTGGGATAAGAATGCTTACTTAAGACTGCTGCAAGGCTGACTTAGCAAATGTTTGTACAACCCAGTGTATAAGTACTATACGTTATTATGACAGATGCCAAGACCTTAAATGAGTTTGTGTTTTTAATAAGAAACACATAGTAAATCTTCTGGGGTGGGGGCTGGGGAGAAACTCTGCCTGAGAGGATCTCAGACTGGAATTGCCAGCTCCGGAGCTCTCTGAGGGTTAATCCCACATTGGGTCTCTTTCCAGGAAGGGAAACTTGGAGGTGGGTTAGAGGTTCTGAGTTAGTCCCTCTCTTTCTTCTTAGCCTGTCCTCCAAAAAACACAGCAGCAGAGTCTCGGCCCGTGGAGGGGTTAAAAACCAGTGCAGCGCTGACTGCAAATGGAACTGCTATGTAAGTTTGCACCAGCTGAGTTTCTGTCCCTCAGGGCCTCACACAACAGGACTGCAGTCTTGGCCAGAGTGTGAAGGTGCTACTGCAGCACAAGTCATCGTAATAATATTTATTTTTATTGCAATAATGCCTGGAGACTTCAGTCAGGGTCTCACTGGGGCTAGTACCACACAAAGAACAAACAAACACAACTGTTCCTGTATGTGCAGTCTTGTATGTCCCTTCCAGGAACCAACTTTTTGTTAAGTCTTGGCTTGAAAAAAGGACTGAAATTGCAGTAAGCACTTTGTAGTTGCAGTGAGGGACAGAACAAGGGGACTGGCCTCTACTAGCCAGCCTAAGGGGCAATGTTCTACATGTGCATATAGCAAGGCTGTAACCAAAAAAAGAAAAGAAAAACCACAACCATCATTGGAAGCCAACAGGCTCGAGGGGCACACAGCTTTGGTGCAAGTGTGCACAGCACCACCCAGAACCATGGAAGCAGTCCGCTGACCCAAGAGGGATCTGGAACAGCACAACATGCCTAACCAAGCCATGGCTACTTACCTTGTACTTGCTGGGAACGTCCATCTTATTGCGCAGAAATTTAGCCAGATGCATGACTGTCATGGCAGCTGGACATCGGAGGAACCTTACGCCATTCTTCTGAAAATAGACCATAGGTTGTGTAGGATTGGGAGGAGGGGGGAGAGGAAGAGGAAAGAGATGGCATTACTAAGAGCTGAGCAGCTGGAGGAGGAGAGGGGATGAAATATGTAAAGAAGCGGCTGTAAATCTAATCGTACACAAAACAGAGGAGGGGAGGCATGAAAGGCTTGCAGGTCACACGCAAAGGGCTCTGCTGCAATCCATACTGCTCTGTTTTTGCAATGAAGTGATGTTGCAGAGGGAAGATCACCTCATGCTTAAGGGAAAAGCAGAAGAAGAAAGAAATCCCTTAAATGGCTTTAGAACAGGAGGCCTTTATGCCATGAACAGCCTGCCCCCCTGGTTGATGCTAACAAACCCTTGCAAACATCAGATCCACTGATGTCTCAGGGAGTGCACAGTACTAGCATTAACACCCTTATGTAGCGAGCAGAAAACTAGTTATCCTTTGCATAATTAACTGCAGAGTCCCACTATGTAATTCTTAGACATACGCTGGTCAGCATTCATTTCCTCCTTTGTAACACTTCAGAGGAAAGAGGAGTTGGAGCTGAAACTATGAGGATTACAATGCCAAACCTTGAAAGAATTATTCCTAATCATGTGGTCTAAGCACAGGGCTGGGAGCCAGGATGTCCAGAGATCCAACCTCATCTGGAACACTGATTACAACCCTTGGGCAAGCCACTTAGGCCCTGAGCCAGCAAGCAATTACAATTGATTGTCTTTAAAGTCACAGATGTGCTTTGTGTCAGCCAAGTTAGAAAGCCAGGAGCACTTGAAAGTTCCTAAAACTTAAATAAGAGCTGAACCAAGCGGTAGAGCCAAGGTCTTAGTGCATCAAAATGTAACGTCCCACGTCTGACACAGGCCTTACCTCAAAATATTAAGGAGTAAAAAAGAAAACAAATCTGAGCTCTGTGTCTGGCTGGGTGGTTGCCCAACAAGGCAAGTCAGAAATGGAATGAACACGTTTTAAAAATTCATAAGTAGAACGTAAAACAGTTCAGGTATCAGAAGATGCATGCCTGGTATGTAATCAGTGTTATGATTTGCCAGCAAACTTGTTATCAGAAAAAATATCTGTGTAGCTAAATGCAGATTGGCTTGTAATTAAATTATGCAAGGACTAAGTAATATATACAAGTGTATACTTAAAAAAAAAAAAAAAAAAGACTTTGGAGTTGCATGCCCTTCCCCTATACTGTCTGTCATCTCACTTACCTAAGCAAACAAAGGCTATTCCGGTTTACACTTAGTGGGCATGCCCACACATTAATTAATACACCATAGTTACTGCACATTAAGTTTAGTACTTGGATAACCAAGTACTAAATCAATGCACAGTAACTTGCACTACTGCAAAGTAGTGCTGGTGCATGGGATTTTTCAGATGCAACTGCGCAGTAGTCTAATACTACTGTGCAGTAGCATATTAGCATGAGTTTTGCCTGACACTACTGCACATTGTTATTAGGCTACTATGCAGTTAGGGTCTCATGTAGACACGCCCAATAAGTTCATTCAGGCTTGCAGCAGTAAGATTAAAAACATCCCTGAAAGTTGACGGTGGGAGGTCCAGTTTGAGACTCCTTGAGCCTGCTTTTCAAATGATGCTTGTAGCATGCCAGAATTGGTTAGCATCCCTTTAAATAGCATGCGAGCCCTCTAGCAGCATTCACTGGGTTCCATATTTTTGGGCATGTCTGCCCCACAATTATAGCCAGCTTGGAAGCAAATAACAATGTTGTTGCAGTAGTGTGGGCTGCACAAGGGGCAAAGCCTATGATACCCCACTGACGTCAAAGTCAATGCCCAAGCTAGCTAGAATAAAGCTGGTTTAAAGGAACTGCAGCCACACCTCCGGCTGCTGTAGAGACACATGCTTGGAAGCCACCAGAACCCAAGCAGAACAGCACCGTTTTTCTACAGCTGTGCACTGTATGCAGTGAATGTTTCTGAAGTACTATTACTGAACTTCATAGGTTAAGATACTTCAATTTAACCCCAAAATCAGCAATATGGGCACAACCAGATGACATGGCCAGGCGGTATGTGGTGTCACAAATGTCTGCAGTACCATATACCACAATCAGCCGTTCTCCGGGCTGCAAGGGTGTGCTGCCTGTGCATGCGCTGCACCGTTTTTTTCTGCAGGTTTTTTTTTTACCTCTGGATGCTCCTTTCCCCCCCCACACAGGTTTTTTTGACCCCTGCATATTTAGGGGTAAAAAAAAAAACAAAAAAGGAAAAAAAACAAGAGAAGCGTACACATGGGCAGCGCACGTGGCTGAAAAGCAGAGCCAAGCTGCCTGGAGCCATGCTGCGGCTGCTGGCCAGGCTCCACGTGGCAGGATCACCACAGCTGCAACCCCGGGAGGCCCCCAGTACCCAAGGTCAAGCTGCTAGTGCCAGCCCAGTGCTCACCCCAGCCTTCCCTACTGTCCCTGGGGTAACTTGCCACACACCAAAGCATGCATGCATTCCCCAGGGACAACTAGCTGCAGTAGAAGGTGGGCTGCTGCTACTTGAACCTGGGGAACCAAACATCCATGCTCGTCTGGACATGGCCCATGAGTCCAGCAGATTCCCAAGCTTTTGGGGCCACTAGCCCCCTTAAAACTTCTCAAGGACCATCAAGCACACTTACTGTCAAGCTTCTGTTAAAAAAGGGCAGAGGCTTGGTGTGATCTGCAAACCAGTCACAGCTCACAGTCTGAGAAGTGCTGATCTAGTTTGATTATGTGCCTGGGCAGTTCCTTGATGAGGTCTGCATCTTTGTGAAAAAGATACAATAGTACTGAGCACCCCAAATTGTAGCTGGGGCCAGCAGAAACTGCAATGGCTCAGGCCTCTGAATCAGGCATCCAGAAATCTGAGCTGCTCGAATCACTTGATGGTTTTGAGAAAACTTGTTTTGATTTCTCCTCTCCATGCAACAAGACAACATATCTGCACCACTAAAGGACTCATTACTTCCATGTTCAAAGCACCTTGCAGATAAGAGTGGTTATTCACTGCCTGGAAAGAATGCATGGTTTTCTTGCAAGCATGAGAGTTTTTTAAGCCTCTGAACCAGACCTGCATGCTTAATACTCTGTTGGACCATGTCTGGGGGTTTCTAGTTGGATCCAGGTTGAGGTGGGGGAGGAAAAATTGCAGGAGGGATGGAGACAGGATTAGTGGAAGGGAACAGTGCCAGAAACTCAAGGGCAAACTGATTCTTTGTGGTTAGCCACTTCCTAACCCCAGACAGAACTTCAGCCAAAGGAAGCATTTATTTGCTAAACAGAGTTTCAGCCCTGAATTGTGAGAACCCTGGACTTACATGAACCCCCATATCTCCCACACCCTAATATCCAAATACCTGGGCTGGCCCCTGTGTTGTCAGACCGGTCAAACTACACAGCATAATCCCATGACCCCCTTCCCCACACAACACTGAGTCACCAACTGGGACCTCTCATTTACCTGTAGGTTCCCTCAGTATCACAGCACTTACTTTTTCCTTCTCCACATCCCCATTTTCAACCGTCCCTTTCTTTTCATCTCTGGGGGGGCTGGGGGGAGGAAGGAGGGAGGAGAATGAAAAAATGGAAAGAGAAAATTAATAACAAATATTACAGTAAATAGTAACTTAATTATACCATGGAAAGGGCATAGCAAACTTGAACCGGCACCAGTGACACAACCATTAATCTCTCTGTGGTCTGTGATGGAGTAGATTATGTACAGCCTAACAGCCTTCACCAAAGCTATATGACTTAAATATTTAGAACATTTTGACTGCAGTATGCTCTCTCATTGTAGATGTACAAGCTGTATAGGTTTTGCTTGAGCTTTTGTATTGCATTTACAATGTGCCCCATAGAGACAACTTCTGGCAATGTGACCCTTTCACTCACTGGGTGGGAGGGGATGGCAGAGGGAGCGGGCTAGGGAGAGGGTGTGAGTGGGTGTGCATCTCAAAATATATAGCACATCTGTTACTCTTATAGTCTGTGGTCAGTCACTTCAGAGCCAATTGGAGTTTGATCTCTGTAAGAGGAGCAAGAGCTGAGCCCCTCTGAAAGAAAAGGCTACGCACTCTTCTCTGCAGGTCAGGCTGCTTTTATGCTGTGCTAGGAAGCCCTCACAGAAAAGAAGTGCAACACGTGAGTAAAATCAAATGATATTGAGGAGGGTTTGGCAATGGACTCATACAGGGCTACAATTTCACCAAAATCTTTGTTCATAAAACCAGAGGATCCAGGCTTTCTTCCCATGGGATGCACTGGGGTTATATTCAACCCTAAGTCCCATGGAGGGCAAAGAGTTGCCCCAAAGAAGGAATCTTAAACTTGTATGGACTGACTGGGACAAAACCATTTCAGATCCAAGTTTGTAAAGGTCTTGGATGAGCTGTGGAACAGGGAAACATCCAAGTGCATCCACATAAATACCTAGCCAAGTACTAATCTGATCCCATTTAAAAGCAATAAAAACAACCCACACACCCCATCCAACATCTGAGAACATGAAGGTCAGATAAACCGAAGCAACTTCAAGGAAGTCAACAGAGATGCACTTGAATGAAACCAACACAAAGGAGCGGAGAAGAATTAAAGCAATGGGGTGAAACTCATTCCTGTGCCATGGTGCTAGCAATATACCCAAGCATCACTTAGGTAGTTTTCAGGGGAAGCTGTTGGGAGCTCAACCCCATGTGGGAGAGTCCAGCTAACCCATGTCAGTGCTTAGTTGGGAGCCAAGTTCTTTGGGAAGAGAAAAGTGACTCTTCATTTCTCTAAACTTCAGGTTTTCCAGTCTGTAAAATAAGGATAACAGTAACATTTTTATAAGCGACTTAGAAGCCTATATCCCTCTGACCTTCCATGGGACTTGAGATGCCAAATCCCTCAGGCATTTTTGAAACTTTAATGCACCAGCACTTCTCTAACACTTAGAGTGAAGGGGATGATAAATTCACAATCATGTGAGGTGTGTTCTAGCCTAGTACTCAATGGATTTCAACAACTCAGTCCTCCCTGGCTCAGGAACTACATGCATGGCCACTGTTAATCATGAGCCACACCATGCACACTCCTCTGGGAACAGTGACTGCCACATCTAGGGTCAAGAGAGGCACTATACAGGCTGCATCTCACTGGAAAGAGGATTCTCCCTGGAGCAAAGGGCTGCAACAAGCAAAGGGAGGCTTCAGTGATATACAGGTTGGGGAAGGATGGTTCACTGGTTAATGCGCTAGCCTAGAACTTGATTTCAAGATGCCAGCACAGACAACGCATGTGACCTTGAGCAAGTCGCCTAAGGTCAGATCCTCAGCTGGATCAGTGGGAATCTGGTACCAAACTTCCTTTTTAAAATCAGGACCTTTGCAGAATCATAAATAATTAAGGCTGGAAGGGACCTCAGGAAGGCATCTAGTCCAACCCCCTGCTCAAAGCAGGATCATCCCCAACTAGATCATCCCAGCCAACACTTTGACTAATGAGGTCTTAAAAACCTTCAAGGATGGAGATTCTACAACCTCTCTGGGTAACCTGTTCCAGTGTTTTACTACCCTCCTACTGAGACAATTTTTTTCCTAATATCTAACCTAAATTTCCCTTGCTGCAACTTGAGACCATTGCTCTTTGTTCAGTCATCTGCCACCATGGAGAACAGTCCAGCTCCATCCTCTGTGGAACACCCCTTCAGGTAGTTGAAGGCCTCTATTAAATCCCCTCTCAGTCTTCTCTTCTCCAGACGTAAGTAAGCCCAGTTCCCTCAGCCTCTTATAAGTCATGCACCCCAGCCCGCTCACCATTTCCGTTACTGTCCACTGGACTCTCTCCAGTTTTGTGCATCCTTGCTATAGCAGGGGGTCCCAAACTGGACACAGTACTCCAGGTGTGGCCTCACCAGTGCTGAACAGAATGGAATAATCACTTCCCTAGATCTGCTGAACACTCATAGATTCATAGATGCTAGGGTCAGAAGGGACCTCAATAGAACATCGAGTCCGACTCCCTGCATAGGCAGGAAAGAGCGCTGGGTTCAGATGACCCCAGCTAGATGCTTATCTAACCTCCTCTTGAAGACCCCCAGGGTAGGGGAGAGCACCACCTCCCTTGGGAGCCCGTTCCAGAGTCAGAACTAAATGGTTAAAAAGTGCCTCGGCACAGTTGCGTTCTGGCACCATGCGAGTACCCGGTGCAGGGATTTCCCCTGCGGTGGGAAAGAGTCCTTGGTGCAAAATCAGCTCCCGCCAAAAGCTTGCAGCTGCACTGCTGTGTGCATGCTTTTGATTGGCCTGATGTAAATTATGCACACGTAGCGGCTAGCCATTGGCTCGCTAGCTGTACAAAAGGCTTGGGAAGTTTCCGCCCAAGTCGGAAGAGAGCCTGAATGCACAGAGGAGAGCTTCGCATGCCCATTGGAAGAAATCCTTGTGTGTACCCCGGAGCCACACTGGGGCCTGATCAACCACCAAGGACTCCCCTTCGACGTATTCCTGATGTATCCCATACCCTACTGTGCCACACAGAGCTTTCTACTTTCTGTCTGCAACTCTTCTAAGCCCGCCTACACTGCATACCTTGACGCAAGTCCCTGTATCACAGCTTGTAAGTAAAGTTTTTTTCTTTGCAACCACTACGCATCCTGTGCCTAATTTCACTCCATTGGCAGCCCCATTCCGGCCTATTTCTCGGTCCCCACATGCCCCTGTGATGAACTTACAGGCAGCCACAAGGTCGCCTCTCAACCTTCTCTTGCGGAGGCTGAAAAGGTCCAGGTTCTCTAGTCTCTCCTCATACGGCTCCTACCAATGCAGACTAGTATGCCATTAGCCATCTTGGCAACAAGGGCACACTGCTGGCTCATATTCAGCTTATTGTCCACTGTAACCCCCAGGTCCTTTTCTGCAGAGCTGCCCACCCAGCCATCCCAGCCTATACCGGTGCATGGGATTGTTCCATCCTAAGTGCAGGACTTTGCACTTGTCCTTATTGAACCACATGAGATTTCTTTTGGTCTAATCCTTCAATGTGTATAGGTTTCTCTGAATCCTACACCTACCGGCATATATATCTACTACTTCCCACAGCTTGGTGTCATCTGCAAAACTTGCTGAGGGTGCACTCTGTGCCACCTTCCAGGTCATTGAAGATATTGAACAAAACCAGCCACAGGACTGACCCCTGGGGCACTCCACTAGATACTGGCTGCCAACCAGACATTAAGCCATTGACCATTACCTTCTGAGCCCAATGATCCAGCAAGTTTTCTATCCACCTTACAGTCTATTCATCCAACAATGACTTTCTTAGCTTGCCTATGAGAATGTTGTGGGAGACCTTATGAAAAGCCTTGCTAAAATCAGGGTATATTCACATTCACTGGTCTTCCCACAACTATGATGAGATGACTGGCTCTGTGGAAGGCAAACAGGTTGGTTAGGCACGACTTGACCTTGGTAAATCCAAGCTGACTGTTTCTAATCACCTTCTTCCCCTCCAAGTGCTTAGAAATGGATTCCTTGAGGATTTGTTCCATGATTTTTCCAAGGACTGAGGTGATGCTGACCAGTCTGTAGTACCCTGGGTCCTCCTTCTTCCCTTTCTTCAATATGGGCACTATATTTGATCTTTTCCAATCATCCAGGACCTCTCCCGATCACCATGTTTTCAAAGATGATGGCCAGTGGCTCTGCAAGCACATCAGCCAAATCCCTCAGCACCCTCAGGTGCGTCCCATCCAACCCCATGGACTTGTACATGTTCAGCTTTTCTAAATAGACCCCAAACTGTTTTTTGCCATTCTCAGCTGCTCACCTCCTCCCCAAACTGTGCTGCCCAGTGCAGTAGTCTGGGAGCTGACCTTGCCTGAGGTGAAAAAGTCGTTGAGTGCTTCAGCTTTTCTGTATCCTCTGTCACTAGGATGCCTCCCCCATTCAGTATGGAGCCCACACTTTCTCTGATCTTCCTCTTGTTACCGACCTACTTGTAAAAATCCTTTTTGTTACCCTTTCCATCCCTCAAGGGGACATGCTAGGCTGTATCTCTGATTGTGCTTTGGCCTTCCTGACTTTGGCCTTGCATGCCTAAGCAACAGTCTTATTCTCTTCCCTAGTTTTTGTTCCAGTTTCCACTTAAAAGCTTCCTTTTTGTGATTTAGCTTACTGAAGAGTTCCCTGCCTAGCCAAGCTAGTCACCTGCCTTACTTGCTAGTCTTCCTGCACATTGGGATGGTTTGTTCCTGCACTCTCAGTAAGGTTACTTTAAAGTAAGTACAGCCAACTCTCCTGGATTCCTCTCTTCTTTAGACTGGCTTCCCAGGGGAATCCTGCCTATGAATTCCCTGAGTCAAAGTTTGCTTTTCTGAAGTCCAGGCTCCTTACTTTGCTGCTCTCCTTCCTTTCTTCCTTCCCTCAGGATCCTGAACTCAATCATCCTGTGGTCACTGCTGCCCAAGTTGCCATCCACTACTATATTCCCCACCAATTTTTTGCTGTTTGTGAGCAGCAGATCAAAAAGAGCATGGCTCCTTGTTGGCCACTCTAGCCCTGGCACCAAGTTGTCCCTAACATTCTCCAGAAGCTTCCTGGATTGCCTGTGCACTGCTGTATTGTCCTCTTAGAAGATGTCAGAGTGACTGACATCCCCCGTAAGAACCAGGGCCTGTGATTGGGAAATTTCCACTAGCTGTTTGAAGAAAGCCTCATCTACCACTTCTCCTCCTGGGCTGGCGATCTATAGCAGACCCCCACCACAACAACATCCTTGTTGCCAACTCCTATGACTCTAACCCAGAGACTTTCAACAGACCTATCTCTAGTTCCATACTGGAGCTCTGAGCAATCATATGGTTCTTTTGCAAGAAGAACTCCTCCTCCTTCTCTTCTCTTCATGTCTCTGCACCTCATTCCCTCCCTGTATAATGGGGATAAAAGCCATGCTCTGCTTCCCAAGGGGTGTTGCAAAGGACTGATATACTGAAGACAGCAAAATGCCTGAATGCTGCTATAGCCAGGACCCACTGAAGTACTTAAGGTCCTCAGGCCTTGTGCCCTAAGTAAGGAAGGGAGAAGGAAGGGACTTCACACATAGTCTGTACTCAGGCAAAACTGCCGCTGAAGTGACCTGTCAATTCAAGTCAGAGAATGCTGGAAATGTCTTCAGTACTTGGTCCAGCCCGGCAAGCCACAAGAAGTGAGATTTGGTCTCATAAACAGCAATGGTAGAAGGGAAGGGGAATGCCCTTACCTTGTTCCTTCATAAAATTCTATGGACAAACTGACAATTTCATCATCTGTCAGGTTCCCTTTGTCTTGTTCAGAAACTTCACCACGATCCTCATTAGACCCATTGGGAACTATACAGTGAGGGGAGAAAAAGGAGTTAGAGCTGTTAGAAATTCCCCTTAAATTTATTTATTGGCAAGACAGGGGACAAGGAACTGGTGAAAAAAAAAAAAAAAAAGTAATTTCCGCTCACAGACACTTACCATCTGCCATGGGGTAGGCTGCATAGAAGTCACGCCGCCTCTTCATTTCATCTGTAAGCACAGGGAAAGCAGGGAGATCCCAGAAAGAAGGGGATGAAAGAAGGAAGGAGAAAGAGATCAAGGTCTGATTTATACATCATGGCTTGGTCCCAAGTTAAGGCTTGTCCACACCTGTGTTAATTCAGATTAAAGCAGGATGGGAATTTAGGACATACCAGCTATTCCAGAATAGCCTCCTGTGTGGAGCAAGCCTTGATGGTGACTTTTTTTCTAACCCATCTAGGTAGACCAGTACAACCCTCAGAGGGCATGCAATTTTACACCGAATAGAAGTGGCTTATCCTGAAGCTTATTGCTCCCCCAGTCAGGAAGCTGTATACAAGTATAAAACAGCTTTATATACCTCACATAACTGTGTTCACACTGGGGGGTTGGGGGAACTGCACTGCTTGAACTTTAGCAGAGACATTAACTTGACAGCTTGTGTGTTGAAAACCCCATCCCAAAATTGCCATTGTATCCAGCTGTACCTTTAAATAGCCCTGGGACCAGTTTGTACACTATGTCTTGTAAAGTTTTGTCTGATCTGGAATGCAAAGAGAGAAGATAATTAGTTATGGCTGGATTAGAACTGGTTTTTTGGGTATGGCAGGTAAATTGGCTAAAGAATTTGTTCAGATGAAGGGAAGATAACATACACAAAAGTTAAAGTTTGCTCCTCAGCAAAGGAACAGCATAAAGCCCAATTCCCACTTGAGCCCTCAAAACAGAGCTCGAATGTTCCTTAACAAGTGTGCAGACACTGCACTGGCCCCTTACAAAGGAACAAAGTCAGATCAATTTAGCCTCACACTGCACAGGCCCAGTTCCCATTGAGCTAACATAAGTAAATCTCCTGTTGACTTTGATGAGAGTGAATTCAAGTTGTCAGGAATTTTGTATACTAAAATGTCCAGAATTACCAATATGGGGGCTTTGGTGGGATAGGTTTTTTTGGGGGGTGTTTTTTGGCAAAGCTGAATTCCTGGACACTTATGGTTTTACCATAGTCTTATTTAATGTTCTTAAGGTCAATGTCTAGCTGTTGTCTTAATTTAGAAAAGCTTGCAGACACTAACACAGCTCATGTATTGCTTTTCATCTGGAGATCTCATAATGATCCTGACCTTCCTAGTAAAGCACTAACTCCACTGCATACGTGAGGAAACTGAGGCACAGATGTGAAGTGACTTAACCATGGTCATGCAGAAAAGCTAGAGCACTGCTAGGATTAAAATCTGGGGCTCCAGAATCCCTGTCTAGTTCTCAAACCACCAGGATGCCCCATCCGCTGAACCAGCTCTAACAGAATAAAAATGGAAAAGTGGAGAGAAAAATAATTTAAAACCCCCATGGTTTTTTTGGTAGGAAGGTGGGGGGAGAATACGTCAGCCAATCCAAACTATGCATATTGAAAACTCAATCAGACATGCACCAAGATCTTAATAAAAATCCAAGCTCAACTGTCATGTTGCTGCAAGTTAAAAAAAATTACCAAGGCAGATTTATTCTCTGGGTTTTAATGGCTCTCTGAATCAGTTGCAAGCAAACAAATTACTATAGGACACAAAAGCCATGCAGGGAAAGCTACTAGAAAACAAAGTGAAACTGCTCAGTCTTATTTTGAGTGTCTTAGGGTGAAACATTCAAGCCCTAAGTCATATTTTCAAAAGAAACTCAAAGCCAGATTTTCCTAAGGTATTTCAAGCCTCTGAAGATGCAAATTGGCCTTTAGTAGGGTTAACAAAAGCACCTTGTAGTCAAACAAAATGTCAAAAGAAAAACAAATCTGTTCATGGTGACAGGTTTGCACTTAGCTCTTTTTTAATAATAGGGCCTTTATGAATAGCAGGTACGGTCATTTGTTTTTCTTTCAAATACATGTTTTTTAGCATAACAGCAGCTCTTTAATCTATAACTTCTTGGTGATGTCACCAGGAGTTTGCAAGACCCCTCTGTGCCATTATTTATTATATGTACACATAGGATTTACTTTATAATTTACAGCAAGCTAATGAAAAAGCAAATTCTGTCATTTGACTGGCAGGTTAATTACCAGAGAGTCATTATGCTTGCATGAATCAATAATCATTTAGCCCAATAACTTACCCCAGGGTGTGTGCCCTGTGTGTGTCACAGATGAACACAGGCCCTCCCATGCCCAGGTTCGCAAGAGGATTCCATGTACGCATGCAGCGTGGTTCTGGCATCCCATACAATGGGTATGCTGGAGTATGTTTCTGCATGTGGTTGCGCACCCTCTGCTCTGCCTGCTGACAGCACCTTGCAGGATTAAGCCCGCAGTCCTTCAATAGTCATTATTCACACTGCAGACACCACAGCTGTATACTGTGCGCATCTCAAACGGAGGGGATGGGGAAGGGGAAAGGGAAGTGAAACTGTCTAACCCATGCAAACTACATCTGTTCCACAGCCCAGTTAAGTCAATGAGGGGGTCATTTGAGTTTTACCCTTGGCCCTAAAAGCAGTCCTGTGACTCCAGCTTGAAAAGCAGAAGGAGAAATGTGCACATCCTCTATCAACACTACTCCTGTAATAATGGTTTCTTTTAATAGACCCTTCCATTTGAAGATATCAAAGCACTTTCCTAAGCTTCATACACAGCTGTCTGAGAGTTCCTAGTGAGGTGGCATAGGGTCACTGTCCTCACTGGGAAGGGTTAACCAAGACAGGAAATGATAACTGAAAATCTGAAACTGAGGCAATAAGGGAAGTGGACACTTCACTATTCTGGCAGAAGATCTGGCCCTGTATGTAACAGCCTCATTATAGCTACTCACCGTGGAAGTTTCTAGCCTAAAAGAATTACTCAAGTAACTTCTACAGGAAATGTGTCAATGTCTGACATAAAAGCCTATGCCCAAAAAGTCTCAAGCCTGTGTCTTGATTACTGGACTCTAAAAAAAACAGGGATAGGACACCTTTAACTTGATCCTCCTTAACACTCACAGCTTTCTTCCATTGTCTGACTGCTGCCAAGGTGCCATAGCATAAATACAAATCCAGCTCTGCCTGAACAAAAATGCAAATTTGTTTGTACTGTGGCAGGCACAATGATCTAAGCTGGGGTCTCTGGGTGTGACTGAAAGACAAATAAAGTAAGAGGTTTGGATGTTACTACAGGGCAAACTCAAGTGTATTTCTACACTGCTGTTGTTATGAGTCTATCTACATGTTGGCAGTGTGTGCCTGTGTCTGTAGCGTGGGTGTGTGTGTGTCTATCTCTGCACACATTCAGGGATATTTAGGAGAGAGATCTGTGGGAGTTACAGTGTAAATATTTCACTGGAAACCAAAAAAAAACCCCAATGTGTTACTACAGAAACCGATTTACATGGAAGAGCTAAAAAAAAAACCCTAGTGATGTATTGCAGCCTTAATGGTTTCTATGCCAACCACCTGCAGAGCTAATTCTACAACTGACAAGACGTGTCTGGCTTCCCCGAACCCAGACAAATGGGGAAGGAGCAAAACTGACATAAAGCGCACTTCAACGCAAGGCAGATTCAGCTGGGTTGGTTTTATCCTGGTGGCTCCATGCATGTTAGAACAGGGGCCTGGGAGCCAGATCTATGCACCAGGGATCGTGTTTGTAGCATCCAAGGCAGTGTTACTCATGAAGAATAATGCTGAGATTGGAGGGGGGGGAAGAAGTGGGGGAGAGTGGAATGAAGAAAGCAAAGTTCCAAGGCAAATAGATCAATGAATTAGAAACCACAACTGGTCTCAGGTTAAACTGCTCTTGTAGCTGTTTCAAAGACTGATGTCTGTGGTCACGACATTGTCTAAAAAGGACCACAGATTCTCTGGGTAAACTGCCAGAAGATGCAACTCATGAGTTCCCTTTCCTGCTAATAGTGATTGGAACCTCTTTCTAAAGCCATCATGTACTGGAAAACACAGGGAAGCTCCTAGCCGTGTCAACCCCATCATGGCATTGTCATCCTATATTCTAGCTCTGGTTTTATTTGTATTCTGACAGAGCACTTCAAGCAGGGGCTGTGTTATGTTAGGTGATACACATAAACTCAAGAGCAAAATTGTAAGCAGTTTGGGATAGGGACTCTAGGTGTCATGTGCCTGCCAGGGTATTGCTTGGGATGTCACAGAATAGGAGGGATTTTGAACACAGAAAAAAAAAAAAAACAGCAAACAAAAAACCAAAAGACAATGCTCTTGATTTTACACAAAATGTCCAGCACTGGCCAAGGGAAGCAATGGATTAGTGTGTCTAATGGGCCTTTCCCCAGTTTGACAGAGCAATGAGTACTTTGCCCCAGTTCAGCAAGATACTCTATCCTGCTTTCTCTGTCCATATTCTTACATATCCTCATTACCACCAACCAAAGACCTTGCTACTTCAAATACATTTGTTCTCCCAATATCCCCGACAGAGTGGAAAGTGCTGTTATCCCCATTAGAAGACAGGAATTGAGACAAAGAGACCAGATGCTCAAAAGTAGGTATGCCCCCACCTCCACTGATGCCTTGGAGGACATGTATATAAGTGACTTGCCCAGGGCCACAAAGGAAGTCTGTGGCAGAGCAAGGCTTTAAAAGCAGATCTCCCAAGACTTACAAAAGTACCTAAGCTTTACAAAGTGAACAATCTCATGGGAGCTCACAGGGACACTCACATGACATGCTTATGGTTCAGCACATACTTTAGTACCTTGCTAAAGCAGGTCCAGGTTTAAATGCAAAAGCATTCCAAAGTGACCAGTAAGTTGGACTCCCAATATGAAACAGTATATATGGGGTTTGTGTCTTCTCAAAACTCAGGCCCTTTTCAAGCTGGTATTGCCAAATAAAACCAATGCACTCCCCAAAAAATCACTAATGACCTGGAGGCAAATGGTGACAGAGTTTAAGACAAAATATCCATTTCTCAATTGAAGAAAAGCAAGGATAAGAGACTGTCATAACAGCAGTGCTCACTAGCCCATTAGTTTCACAGTCTCAGATTTCAAAGGTAACATCTTATCATATACTGGGGAAAAGAGGTGGAGAAGTTCTAACAGCAAGATCCCTCACCTGATGCTGAGGAGAGGCCTGGTTTTATGCACTTGAACATCACACATGGGACAGTATTTATTGGTCTCCAGGTAACGAACGATGCAGGTTTTACAGACTGGGGGGGAAGAAGGGAAAAAAAAAAAGAGAGAAAAAAATTAACAGGATGAAATCCTCAAAAGGGCACCTAGGGTGAAATTTATTGCCCCCACCCCCACAATGCAAAAAGCCAACGCAAAGCCTATGCATTGTTTCAGCATTGGCTATAATCAGTTGGCTCTTTAGTGATGCCTAAGCAGGAAATAAAGGTCCACGGCATGTGCTAGGATGCTGTGCCAGAGATGACATTCATCTACAGTTAACAGGTCTATAACAATATGCTAAGCAAGGACAAATTTTTTCCTCCCCTCTCCTTATAAACACATTGCAACTGTTTTCATTAGAGTGAAAGTGCTTTTAATCCAGTGGTTAGGAGGTCTGCTACCATGAATCAATAAGAGTGAAATCCCCTATTCCATTCTTCCCTCACAAGAGTGGGGTGCTTCCCAGGCATGACTGTCCCTTCACATGTCACTTCTTTAGGCAAAGGGAAAAAATAAAAAAATTGGGGAATGTTGGCAGACTGAATCACACCCCAGGTTCACTGAGGCCAGTACATAAGTATAACCCTGCACTAGACAGATGCAGTATAATCTCAAATCCAGTCTCTATTAGAGATTGTTTATCGTTATAGCACATCATTTAATATCTCTTCCAAAAATGTGACTAATTATATTTAAATATAATATAGTTATACCATACATTTAAATGTCCAGTCCCTTTTTCTTCCATCTCTTGGTCTCAATGACCACTTTGTAGCAATGAGTTCCACTGCTTCAATTGCAGGTGGCATAACAAAGGTATTATTCCCTTTCATTCATTCTCAGCTTTCCGCCTTTGAGGAAATCTTCACGTTTGTGTTTCCAGCCAAATTGCTGCAGCAGTTTTCTTGAGCAATGTGATAAGAAGTTGAGGCTCCCCACGCCCTTCCCAATTCCCTCTTGAAAGTGATCCAAGATAAGCATTTTCTAAAAGTGACTAGTATTTAAAGCACTTCAATATTGAAGCTGTTCCTCATTACAAAGAGCTTTCCAGAATACTCAGCTCTTCTTGGAGGAAGAAGAAAAAAAAGGCACCTCCAGTTAGGCATCCAAAAAAAGAAAAACCATTAGCCACTTTTGAAAACTCTTGACAATTATGATTTACTGAGTGGAAAGGGATCATCAACAAGATCCTGAACTTAACACCAAGAACAGAGACCTGCGTCTAGCATGAAAGCAAAGAACATTTCCTTAAGGGCAGTCTCCTCTGCTCACTGCCTTCCCTTCCTGAGACACAGTGGAGACTTACATGAGTGTAAACATTCCACTATGGTGGTTGCATCAATGAAGTAGCCTCCGCATAAGGCACACATCAAATGGGGATTCAATTCAGTGATCTTTATCCTGGTGGTTCTGTGCATTTTGGATCAGGGTGTGGGCAGATCCTCTCTGGAAATAAAAACACACAAACACACTCCACCATGGCCTGAGAATTATGTAAGCAGCAGCTACATGGGCATCCCAATCCTCCAGGAATATTATAGAGACTAGTGTAACTGGCTAGTGCAAGAGAAGGCAACATCCCAAAAGGGAATGAAGCAGTCAGTTAAAAACTGCAGAGGTTTTAACATTTATTTAGGAATTACTGACATACACCCCCTCCTTGGATCCTAGTTCCTATGGTCAGGCCTTAAAACAAAATTGTAACAATATAGAAACAAGGGTAAAAAACCTGATATTTGCATTTTAAATGCAACAAAAAAAAAATCTTTTTCTTTCCATATCCAGCCAGACCCCTAAGCAATTACACCCTTTCTAAGGGCAATCCTGAGTATGTCAAGGAGACTGTCTTTGCAGAGCCTGGCAAAATGGGACCCATTGTCTCTGCATTATTTATGTTGTACCACAATATAAATGTAAAATAATAGTAATAGGGGGAAAGATATAAATTCAATGTGAGTTACAGTTTCACAGCCTGGCCCATAACTGCACTGCATCTTTATCAGGAATATTCTCTCCCCCTTTGTTTCCCCACCAAATTTCTTCATCTTCTGTGTGTTAATTTAACAACCTTTTTTAACAGACGAAAATCAATTAATATGCAGACAATACCATTGCTGGCATGGCCCAACCAAGAGAAATGCCACACAGACAACCCTGTCAAGATGTGGAGGGATTAAAAACCAGACACAACCTGCAGGTTTCAGTGGTAGCTTTACATTTCAGAACTAGGAAGAAAGAACAAATCTCAGTTCAAAAAACACACAAAGCTCACTTTCCCCCTCCATTAGGATTATGCATGTTATCTAGGTGCAAAAATGGATTAAAATGGACATAAAAGTGACACTTAAAGACAGGAACACTTCTGGGTTATTGATCATAGAGTCCCTTTCCTCATAAATAGTTAACAGTGCAGTTTTTCATCCCCTGCATGCCTTCCCTCCAACTACATTTCTTCTGCCACCATAGGCTCAGGACACATACAAATACACATATACACACACGCACTCTGCAGTGCCCTCAACCAGGAGGATCAGAGTTGCACCATGCAGCTGGCATTTCCACCCTATCCAGCTAAGTGGGCTGCTGCAGTTTCACCTTAGCTCTTTGCTGTCCACGTGTCCTCCTCCGTCATTCTCCCCTCAGCTACTGGTGACACGAGATAACAAAGGCGAGGGAGGCCTGCAGTTTCTGCCCTGGTCCTGCCCCCCTTCCCTTCCATGTCATACACCCACTGCCACCCTGCGTGACTCATCCTATTTCAGAAAGCCAATGGCCCAGAACAAATCAGATAAATTGTCTAATTGAACATTAACATGCAATTCATTAAATGCACAGGCCTGAAGAAAGGGGGAAGCAGGAAGGGCCTCTGGTGAGCATGCTGCCTGTATCTGTGTGTGCAAGAGGCAAGAAACACCTCCCCCCACACGCACAAAAACATACATGGTACATATGACACACATAAGAGATACCAGACATGCATGAAGCATCTGCCAATGCACACATACATGCACACACTGCTGCCCCAGTTTGCATCTTCAAAACACCACATCTCTCTCTCACACAGACAGTCACACAGGTGTGACACAACATATTCAACACTGTGATGCTCCTACAGAGCTGCCTGTACACACAAGCCTTCCCATCCTGACCTGCACCCCCTCTTGTGCCAATGCAGGGTACAATATACCAACTGAGACCCCTAGAAGAAATGCAGCTAACACTTCCACATACATGCAGGTGGGCAGACTAGACATTCTTTGAAGATGCCAGGCCACTGCATATTTGCAAAATGGTAGAGACTGGCGCAGCGACACACACACACCGACACCGCGCACAACACACAGACAGGCACACAGGCGCGCGCACGCACTTGAGTGCCCAAGTTACCTGCCACATCCCACGCACGGCCTGGCATTGCAAGCCCACGCTGCACCCACCCCACCAGCAGCCTCCCAGGCCCCGGCCCCGATCCCGGTCCCCCTGCACATGGCCGGCTTGCCCACGGCCCAGAGCCCGCAGCTCGTGCCGTGGGGCACCTGGGCCCGCACGTACGTCCCGCGCGCAGCCGCCTCGCCAAGACCCGGCCCCGATCCCGGCCCCGCCGCGCATAGGTGAGGCGGCACCTTTGTCCGCGAGCCGCGCCGAGACACTGCCAGCTCCCCAGCCCCGCCCCCGTAATGCATGTATGCAAATCAGCCCCCGCGGTCCCCCAATCAGTGGCAGCGGCACCCGCTACGGGCACGCCCCACCCCCACCGCCCCGGAAGGGGGGGAGCGCTGGGAACAGACCACCCTTAAAGGGGCAGACCCTCCGGGGGGGGTGCGGATCCCCAGCCGAAAAAAGCGGACCTCCAGGGAGGCGGGAAAAGGGGCTGATTCTGGCACCGCCCCTCCCCTCTTGCAGCTGTTGGAATTGGAGTCGGGGGTGCATTTTTATCATGAAGGAGTAGTCAGGTCATGGGAGTTAGCAGGGAATCGAATTTCCACCACCTCCCCCGCCGCCAATAAACTCACAATTACGGATCTCACTTCCCCCTCTAAATGGCTGACAAAAGTAATCATGGAAAGGATCAGGGGGGAAGGATTTCCGGTTTAGATCTCGTATTATATATATGTGGTTGTGTATATGAGGAAATACCTGTGTGTGTATGTGTGTGTGCATATTCACATAGACATGCATACCTGGATGCACACATATACATACACACGTGTATATTATACACTTGCTTGATATAGCATATGATATGATTAAAACCTTGGTGAAAAAAGCTAAGTCCCTGGACGTTTCTGTGACTGAACCACTGGTCCCTGGCTGGGTGTCTGCTGGATGTAAACTGCCCCCAGTTTGCAACCTAGAACCCCAGACTCCCATGATGAGAGCAGGGACTGGGCATCTCCCTGCATTTCTTTCCCCATCCCTGTTATGTGTGTGTCTCTCTCTTTCTTTCCTGCTTTCCTCCCTTCTTCCTTTCCTTTCTTTTTTTTTACACGAGTGTATTTTCTGTTTGATAGTAAAAGGCATTTTTAGCCAGTGCCTCACGGTTTCTATAGAGACTCTCCAGTCTTGGCTACCTCCCCATAACACAATACCACATTACACACACACACACACACACACACACACGCACATACCTAAGTAAGGCTGGGGACTAATTCAGGCGTTGTACCTGGCTGGTGTGCGGGACCTTTCATTCCCATCTGGGAGGCTGAGGATTATTCAATTCGCTGCCCAATGGCTGTCTGTGCGCGCTGCTCTCTTTGTCTTTTTACGCCCACGCAGAAAGCAAAGATCGTCTTTGCTAAATCAATACTTTTGCCAAAGGAAAAAAAAGCCCTCACTGCCTTTGGGAGGGGAGAAGGGTGGTCATTCTGAGACTTTCTCAGAACTACACGCGCGCGCACGCGCGCACACGCACACACACGAAACAGAGGTGCAGCCAGCAGGCAATGAAGACAGCCTTCGATTGCTAGAGACAAAGATAAGCACGAGGCAAAATTTTACTCGTAGGGGAAAAAAAATCGAAGTTGTCTGCGAGCCTTTCCCGCCTCCCAGTGCCCAGAGCCGAGCTGGTGGGGGCGGGGAACCAAACGCAACCCTGAATTTTGGCAACGTTTGCAAAGAGTTTCAGACCTTTCGAGTGACGCTGCCTGCCCGGGAGAGGTCGGGGGCTGGCGGGGTTTTCGAGCGATTCCCTGTGGGAAAGACATCACCGTTTGAAGCAATCAAGTGCAGAGAGATGCAGAAAGTCGCAGATGTCAATGTAATTGCTGCCTTTCTCCCCCCACCTCCTTCCCCGTATACTTTAATATTTACAATAGGAGACGGTATAGCTGGGGCCCTAAATCGCTGCAGTTTTATTGTTTCTATGGCAACTCCTATACTTGGCGCGGAGCCAGAATATTATTACAACCATCCGAGCTGGAGGGGAGAGGAAAGGGGGGACCTGAAATCAAATCTGTGGCTCTGCAAATGTTTGGGCGTGACGTCAGCGCGAGGCGAGACTGTTGGCAGCACGCACACACACGTAGAGATACACACACACACAGATACACAGATACACACATAGATACCCACACACACTCACAGAGATGCACAGACACACCGATGCACACACTCACAGAGATACACACAGATGAACACACATTCACACAGAGATGCACACGCATAGATACACAGATACGCACACACAGCGATTCACACACGTACAGATACACAGATACACACACACTTAGAGATGCACACACATAAATACACAAATACACACATAACTACACAAACACAGAGATACACTCACTCACATACAGATACACATACACTTAGAAAGACACACGCTCACAGACATACACGCATACTCCCCACACACAAATACACACACACACACACGCTGAAGCACACACCCACGAGAGGGGTCAGGGACGTCCAGTTGTCTGAAAACCCATTTTTCTGAGCATCTTTTCAAAGCAGGAGTGAGATGGTCCCGGTCTTTGTTGATAAGGCGAAAGACACTTTGAAAAGCACCCCACTCTTTCCTTCCCCAGCCCGGCTAGAGCTATTCAGAGCGCAGTATTTCCCCACAAATCCCCCCGCTGTCAGGAGGGGGCGGGGAAGCTGATTAGGGAGGGGGAACGGCTCCTGATGAAGAGCGGAGACGCATTTGATTGGGATCGCGGGGACACTGGCGAGCCGGGAGCAGCGCTGCGGGCGCAGATAAGGCAGCGCCTAGAGTATGAAGCGGCGCCCCGAGGAAGCCTCCTAGCGAAGCTGTAGGGCACCCTGCGGTGTCTGGGGAGCTTTTCAAGTACCCCGCAACGCTCGCACGCGAGGTGTGCCAAGCGATTCACAACAACAAACCCAGGGATTTCCACCAGGAATGCGCCGGGTTAAACCCTGCCAACCTGCTGCGGGCTTTCCCAGCTCTTTTTTCCCCCCTCATAAACCCAAAGACAACTAAGAGCTGGCAATTTTTCCGAGGATCCAAGGAGGGGTGCCTTGGCTGTAAAAAAAAAAAAAAAAAAAAAGAGGGGGGGCTGAGAGCCACTCTTCTCTAGGGAGGAAGATACAAACACCAACCCCGCGGGCCAGGGCGAGAGAAACGGGTTACCAGGGAGGGACATGGAGCCGACCTCCAGGGCTTGGAAAGACCCAGGCTCATCCTGACCCACCAAGGCACGACCCACTCTTCCTGCCGATCTCCTAACAAATGCCCCTGGAGTCTCTCCCGGAAAGGAGCCGGGCCCCTGCCCGCCCAACAGCTCGGGCACGCGCCCCTAAAGCCCCGACTTCAGGAGCAGGGAGTGGAAGGAGTCAAGCAGACAGAGAGCAGTGCATGACAGTGCGCACAAATTAACGAGCTAAGACTGATCAAACTTGGAGGCACAGGCGAAGGGGGGTCCCCTGGATCCATCAGACACCCAGGAGAGGGGGGAAGAAGCCGGGGCAACATTCACTGCGTGACTCTGGGGTCGGGAGAGATGCAGAGGGGCTTGGGGACACGCCACCGCAGCAAGAAGGTAGCCCCGAGGGTCCCCGCCGCTTGTCCCCAGTCGCTCCCTCTTGCCCCGCTCCAGCACCCTCCAGCGCGACGTGATCCCCCTTTCCGCTCCCCTTAGAACCTTTACAACTCGCAGGTGACGTTGGCGCCGCTGATAGGCTGTCCCGGCGCTGGTTGCTATAGCGACGCACAGGCTAACAGCTGGCCAGGTGCCAACAGCAACAGCAGCGCGCGGGGTGCGCTGTGCCCTGCTTGGCGTACCAGAAACCCAATCTCCCCCGCAGCCACCGGGGATCGCGCCCGGCCGGAGCTTCCCCGCGCCGCGCCGCTCCCCTCCCCAGGCTGTAACTGCATTTCTTGTTGGAGGGATTTTGTTTTTGAGAGGGGGGCATATTTTTTTGCAGGCTCCCAGGGATTTCTCCGAGTGGGTGGTGGGGCGCTCGCGTCGCCAGCACAAACCGGTTCTAATAAACCCCGTGATGCTGATCAGGGTTTCGTGACTCAAAGCTGGACCCGGGGAGCCGGAGGATGGGGTGGAGAGTGGTAAAGTTCCCCTCCTCCAACGCACGCATCCAGCCCAGCGCCACCCCACCCCCCCCACAGCAGCCCTCGCTGCCCACCTCTGCTGTCCGCCGCTTTCAGAAACCAGCCCCGTGTCAGCAGCGGCCCTGACTCCTCTTCCCCCTCGCACAGCAAACCCGGCAGCCCGCGATCTCCACTCTCCCCCCCGCGTCCCCCCTCGGACTCCATCCTGCCCAGGCACGTGTTTCCTTTAAACTATTAACGCTTTAGGGACCCTAAAGAGCGTCGCTTCGTGGTGCGCCCTGGAGGCCGGAGATGGGGGGCGCGGGGCAGGAACTGGCGGGAGGCGGGGCAGAAGGCGACACCGCAGAGCAGCTCCGGTTCTGGGGGCTGAGGAGGCGCTGCTGCCCCCACCCCACTCCGCCTCCCCTTTAGGGCAGCAGATCCCCCCCACCCAGGACCCCGCAAGGGTCTGGAGCGCTGTAGCTCTCCGCCTATAGCAGCCTGGAGCTCTGGGTCAGCGCGTTCAGGACAGCAAGAGATTTCTATCCTCCCAAACCCTGGGGCAGGGGCAGGAAGATGCAGTAGGGGAACCCCTGTTGATCACCGCACCAGGCGCGCACCGCTGGACACGCGAGTGGCACTAGCGACCATGGGTGGGAAAGGGGCATCAAACATCCTCCATAAATCCTATTAGGACCATCCAACATTTCTTTCTTGCAAGACACCCACGCCCGAGGACGGGGCTGGGGCTGGGAGCCTTTGCGAGCAGAGCAAGAAGAGATCGGATCCCTGGGTTTGCAAAACGGGAGACCCTGACGCCAGCGAGGAGGGATGAAGGACTAGGACAGGCACGAGCGGAGCGTGACCTGAGATGTATGTCTGGGATTAAAACCTGCCCAAGGTTGCGACGCGCCAGGCTCCGAGGCAGATCGCCTTTTCAGATCACTAGACAGCCTGGGGGTGGAGGTCCCCCCCTTGTTATTTCCAACTAGATCTGCAGGAATGAGAGGGCCAAGCAAGGAAGAGAAGCAAAAAACAACTCCAGCAACTTAAAAAAAAAGCAAGTCTCCCTGCAGCACCAATCATTCCTGCCAAGGAAATCAATGATGTTGTATGTTAATTTCCTGCGAAGCGCCGCGGGTTCTACATCCTGCTATTATACACAGGTATATCCTGCTTTTTTGTCTTCCTTTAAATCCCCCCTCCCCCCTAAACAGGAGCTGAATTTTAGACAGATTCGGGGGTCGAGGGGAAAGGAGAAATATGCTGATCGTTTACCCTGGGTTAAATAGAGACTGAGCAGAGGGCGAATCAGAGGGTGGAGGGAGGGTTATATGGAGGGAAAAGTAAAAATGCTCGCAAAAAAAATAAAGTCTAAAACCAAAGAGATCGAGTGCTTCCAAATAAATGCTTCACTTACAGAGTGGGAGCTCAGAGCCTTCTCAAATGTCTCCAGTGAGATACACAAATCACTGCTGGACGCCTTAATTAACATTACTGTATAATCAAGGGATCTTCACAGAGGGACAATTTGGAATGGACATCCCGCTCCTCATTATTTGCTTTGCTTCCTCCCGGCCTCCAAGTCAGTATGCAAACTGTCTCGATTCAAAATCCCTAAAGGCAACATTTTTCCTTTTCATTTCTCCCCCCCCGCACCCATCAGATCTCTTTCAGGATCCCGCTAACTTTCCATCAGTCAAATAAGACATCATAGTTTATAAGAAATTATACTTTACAGGCCCCCCTCCCTTCTTCTTCCCTTTTCGGCGCACGAATTCCAAAAAAAAAAAAAAGGAGGAAAAAAAGAAAAGAAAAAAGCCCAAAGCCTCCAGTCTTCGATGGTTTTCAGATGTGAGAGGGGCGTGCTGGAAGTCTCAGAACTAGCACGACCTCCATAACATGAGAGTTGAAATTAGATAGATCTCTGCCTCTGGACCGACCAGTGACCCGTGAACTAACTTCTCAATGTTAAGGGCAGCTTTAAGGTATTTCCACCCTTTACCCACCCCTCCCACTCCTCTACTCTCAGGTCATTCAGAGAATTAAGCAACTTCCCCCGCCTTCTTTACAACCAGGAAAATATTTGTACAGATGTAACCCCCTAAAAATCGTTGCATTATTTTCCAACACCCAGCTCTTCACCTCTTTGTAACCACCGACCCCCACCCCAGATGCAAACGCTCCCTTCCCTTTCGCTGCAGGCTGCATACACTTTTTTTTTATCTCTTATGGAAAAAAAATCAAGGCAGCATCAGCGACCATGAATGCAGCTTTATGCGGGATTACTACAGACGGGCCCCAAACCTGGATTTGAGAAGGTGGGGAGAGAGGAAATAGTGAGTAATTGAGTGGAAAAGCAAGTCAGAGCCTTTTAGTCCCTCTTGCTTTCTCGAAGCCATAAATAAAAAATAAACCAGCCAGCAAGTACCCCCAAGCTGCTGAACACAACACTCCAGGGGGAGGTTACTCGTGCCCTCCTAACTCTACACCCGGGGCTGGATTCTGCTCCTATTTATCCAGGTCTAAATCCAGAGCAAAGTCAGAAACAACTGGGATCTATCTCGGGGACAGGATGCAGCTCGCAAGACTGATGGCGTTAGACACAATCTTTGCCTTTTTTCTTCTCTATTGAAAGGTGAAGTCAGGGTTGTATTAGCCCGTCCTTTACCCGCATTCCCTCCCTCCTATTCCCCCAGCCACTTTGCGCTCGGGTACACGACCCAGGCTCGCTCCCCTGCAGCCAGGACTGACCGTGCGTGTGACAGAGCCCATCCGACAAGACCTGGGTACCAGACAGAAACGCGACTCTGGAGAGATGGGAGACACGCGCAAGTGGATGAAGGCACCTGGATACGTGTGTATGAAAATCAACTCGCAATACTGCATTCTGGCCGTTTGGTTTTTAAGACGTGCTCCAAACGAACAAGAGACTCAGACTGCACAGCGGGTCCTGGAAAGGCTGCCAGGAAAGCCGCACAGCATTGGTACTCAACCTCCTTGGACTCAATTCCTCCACCCTGGAAAATGCCAGCCCTTAGTTTTCATTCGTTTTCTGAGTACAGAAAATTTACAGAGCAATTGTCCTGTTGCAAAGAGCACTCCGGGGCAGACAGCTTTCAAAACTATGGACTCCTGCTGGAAGTCCCTGCTTTGATCTCGTGAATCACTAACATCCCGTGGCACCCTGGAAAGGATCTCACGGCACCCCTGGGTGCCACGAACCCCTGGTTGAAAATTCCTGCCCTAGAGCTTTGCTTGGAGAAAGCCCTCAGTGCACTGAGCGATATCCCTGGTTGAAAAGTAGAGGAACCAGGTACCTTAGTGCCAGAGCTCAACCCTTCACCTACTGCAATGAGAGATTCCCAGGACAGGATCTCTTTCTATTATTTTTAAGTCCGTTTTTTTGTACAGGTTCGTCCAATGATTTTGTTGTCGTTGTTATTAATAATTCCCAAGAGATCGCGCGGAATTATTTTAACTCAGACAAAAAGCTGGTCTATTAAAAAAAAAGTGTATTTCCTACTCAACCAAGCAGAACCAGACAAAATCAATAAAAATCTCATCTGAGGGCTCAGGCTTCTTCTGCAGAGGACACGGTACAGAATCTGGCCCCCGCCAGCAGCAGCTCCGGGCCCTGGCTAATTATATTTGTTATTAATTTCAAGTGTGTTTCCAATGGAAACCCTCGGTGCCAGTTCTGTGGCTGCGAAGCTCACTGACTGCGAGAGTCTGCTACATTTTGAGTCGTGTTCAACCCCCCTCCCCAGCCCGGACACACAGCACAGCACAGCACAGCACCCATCAGGCCCCGGGTGTGGGTGTAGGCAGCTAGGATGAAAGGGAAGGGGAGTGAATGCTCCAAAGAGCCGGAAAGGCGGATTTTCAGGAGCTCAACACCCACGACTGGGAGAAGGGGCAGATTTTTTGTCAAGGAGTCGGGCTCAGCTATGGCCTCTCCAGATTCATTTGCATTGTTAAAGGCTTCAGCACCCAACAGTTCTCCCCCCCACCGCCTCCCAAATTGGCAAGGGGGTGTAGGATCAATGCTAGGACAGAGGGGTGGGATACCCGAAAGGGAGAAGTGCAAATGTCCAGGCTCCTGACAAAGCCCGTGTTCAAACCGCAGGGAGCCGGACCAGCTCGGCACCGCTCTCGGGGACAGCGGGGTCACAGCGGTCACTTCTCCCTGGGTTTTGTGGGTGGCTTGTGCTGCAGCTGTCTAGCAAGGGAGGGCTTCTAAGCGGCGCGTCTGTTTTAAGGTGGATCGCCCCTTCTGATCTCTGCCTGCCTGCGATCTCCGCCTGGCTGCTGCCTGACCTGGCCTTTCAAACAACGCGGTTGTCAGTCCTGCCGCCGGAGCCCGGGAGCCAGCCAGGACGAGCCTGGCAAGTGGGGCAATGAGGCTCGGCTCCGCCGAGAGACAGGACAGGTGGGAAGCTCCTTTTGTCCGCAACACACATGGGGCAGGGGATTATCTGGGGCACGCGGTTCAGCTGCGCCAGCCCGAAGGATCCGTGGGAGCAAGGTATATGCCCGCCTGGCACATCACCCACGCGTGGGATCGGGGCTGGGGGGGTGATCCCCCCGTCAGTGGATTCTGCCTGTCAGTGGCTTGTCCCTTCCCTTCACCCCCTGACAGCCAGTCCCCATGGAGGGGATGCCCACGTACTCCCCAACAGTGCCAGGGCGGGAGAAGGCGGTATTTGTGACCGGGATCTCACACACACACACACATACACACCCTCCCGATCAGAATCTGCCCCTCCGTGTTCCCTGCCCTGTTAACCAGGTGTTGGATCTTGCGAGGCTGGCGGAGGAGGGCGTGTGTGCGTGTGTGTAACCTCCAGCAGGCGAGCAAGGCAGGAGGGATCCCACCGCCACAACACTTCCCCTCGCACAGACACAACACCCTGACCAAACACCCGCGCAGACACAACACCGCCCGCAGCCAGACAGCGCTGCCGACCCCCCAACACACACACGCATGCACACTAACACGCGAGCACACGCACACCCCCCATGCCAACCTGCCGCTCACAAAGAAGCTGGCTCAGAAATCGCCCCTTTCCCCCGCCCAGCCCCTCCGCCGCGCCCCGGCCCCGAATCGGGAGCTGGAGGAGACATCGATAACAAAGGGCCGATCGCCGGGGACAGCGCGCTGCAAGGTCTCGGCGGACAGAAGTAACTGCTCCCAGCACCACCGGCTCCCCCAGCAGACCGGACTCGCATCGGCGAAAGAAAGAGAGGAGGGAGGATCGGGGGGAGGCCTCCCCCCAGTCCACAGCTCCGATGCTGGATTTTAAGCCTCCCCACCCCGCCAAGCCCCATGGGGAAAGGGCCCGGGGGCGATCACCATTAGCAGGGACAAAAATACCCCGGCACTTCCTCGGCGGCTGGGAACGGTGCCAGCGCTCCACAATGGAGCGGCTCCATTTCCAGCCCCGGGTCTATTCCGAGCTGACCCCGGCGCTCGCCCGGTCCTGCCCCCGCACCCAGGGCGCCTCACCTCCAACTCCGAGCTCCCCTTGTCCAGCAGGACCCCGGGAAGCAACGCAACCTCCCCCCGCTCCTCCTCCAGGACTGCTCAGCACACACGCACATGCACACACGCACTCACACCGACACACACGCGCGGGGACAACCGATCACGAGAGATTTCTGCCCTTCATCTCTACTCCACCCCAGATGAAAAAAAATACACCTTTCTCCGTTAATCCCCTTTGCACTTTTTCTTTTTTTTTTTTTTGCAGCGCGAGCTTTGCTCCGTCTATAATTTCTCCAACAAAGCCGGCTTTGTGTGCAGGCTCCACGAAATCATAATGATGACAATAAAATCTGGAGTGAGGAGAGACTGTTTTCCATCACATACCTCTGTGAATGAGGTGATGGCTAGAGTCCCTTTTTAATGAAAGAGAGAGAGAGAAAGGAACCTGCATAATTACGAAACCTGCCCTCTCCCCCCTCCATCTGCTCCCCCAAAATGCATGTCCTCCCGAAAAACAAAATGCAGGAAAGTTACTCTTGGATGGGGCGGTGGAAATACACACACACGTATATATATGCCCATACACACACACACACATACACACGTACATATACATATTCCCATACTTACGTATATATATTCGCATACGTAGACACATACACACACACATATCTATTCCTATACATAGATACACATACATATACTTATGTATTGCTATTCCCATACAGACACACATACTCATAAATATATATTCCCATATATAGATACAAATGCATACACACATATATTCCCATACACACACATTTATGTATATATATTCCCATATGTAGACTCACACTCTTACACACAGATATTCCCATACACCCACATTTATGTATATATATATTCCCATAAATGCGCACACACACTTACCTCTCTCTATATATTTCCATACATAGACACTTATGTATATATAGTCCCATACATACACACGTATGTATATATATTCCCATATGTCCCATACATACACACATATAGTCCCATACATACACATACTTACCTATATATATTCCCATCCCACGCATAGTTACACACACACACAGATTCTTCCTTGAATTGGCAGTGGAGCATCTATATATGTTACGAAAAGGGCTCTCTTCCCTTTGAACTCTGCAGGGATCAGGATCTTGGTCTTATTCGGTGTCAGGCAGGGAAGACCACCCCCGCCTTTCATTCCAAGGGAGACCGGGCTGAGGTGGGGGGTGTTGGACCCTGCCCAAGCCAGCCAGCTTATATGGTTATTACATTGCAATCTATTACTCATCATCAGGGCCTGGAGGAGCGATCCGGGCTGGGGATCCGAGCGGTGTCTGTAGCTAGGGGAGCTGGGCGGGGGGAAGAAGGGGCGAAGCCCTCCAAGGATCAAACACAAATGCGGGTTTCCTCTTTCCCGCGGCGGGGGGCAAGCGGCCCGGGGGTCCGGCCCCTTGCCCTCGCCGGCGTGCTGCGGGAGCGGAGCCCGGGCCGAGTGTCTCCTTTGACTTCCACATTGATCAGCAAAACATCGCGACAATTAAAGCCAAAAGAGCTTTCTCAGCCGGGCTCCTTCGCAATGGGCAACCCCCCCTCTCACCGCCCCCTCCCAAAAGGCAAAACCTCGGGTCCCGCCCCCTTCCCCCACCCCTTTTTTTGTATTTTGGAGCCGGCGGGGGGCAGCGATTCTGTATTCATGTGATCGGGGTTTTCCGACCCGAGGCTGATGAGACCCCTGTGACTCGGGGGGACAGAAAAACAAGGATCTTTCTCTCTCACACACACCATCACACGCCTACAACCTATACCCCTGACACACATGTATATACACACGCACACGTGGAACACACGCGCGCGCACATACACACGCGGAACACACGCGCGTGTACACGCAACACATGCACACATGCACACACGCGCACAGATACGCACACGCGGAACACACACGTGCACACCCCCACACAGGCATGCACACGCGCATCACACGCGCGCGCAGCACCAACACACAGGCACATGCCACACGCATACCCACACAAACATGCACACGCGCGCGCAACACCCACCCACAGGCACATGCCACACCCACACATATACACGCGCGCCACACACACACATGCATGCACACGCACATACACACGCGCACCAGCCCTGTACGCACACGCGCGCGCATGCACACATCCATGCACACACGCACACCCACGCCCCCTTCCCCGCCTGCCCCCTCCGGCTTGGGCCCGCCGCTCCTGGCGCGGAAAACAATGCAAACCTTCCTCCCAAACTTGGGGGCCTCCCCTCTCCCTACCCCCTCCTCCCACATCCATTTGCGATCCAGCCGTGGAGAAACCGCGCCATATTGCGCCCGCCACCCACCCACCCACCCTTGCCTCTCCGCGGCGCCGCGTCCCTGGGGGTGCCCCGCGCCCTGCAGCCCGGGGGCAGGATGCTGTCAAAGCCCGACCCCCCGCCAGCCCACTGCTCCCCGCAGCCCCCTCCCAGCGCCCCCCTTCCCGGGCACCCCCGGCTGCTGCCACCCCCCGCCCCGGGGCTGCAGGGAGGAGGCAGGAGAAGGGACCCAGAAAAGAAAGAAAGAAAAAGTTGAGCGTGCCAAGTGAAGAGAGCCAGGGGCTGGGGGGGAGGTGGCAGCAGAAGCCGCTGCCAAGAGCCAGGGAGGATGCCAAGTGAGAGGGCAAGGGGGGAGAAAGGCGGGGGGGTGTTGGGGTAGAACTGGCTGCAAGGGGGGGTAGGGAGATCCGATCTCATGCAAATACCCCCTCCCGCCTCCCCCCCATCACCCTGCCAGGAACCCAGCGGCAGCACAAAGAGCACAAGATAGGAAGCAGCCAGGCTGGGCTGGCCAGCAAATAAACCGATCGGCCATCTTGAAAGCACAGAGGGAGAGAGAGAGAGAGAGAGAGAGGGAAAGGGGGAAAACAGAAAGAAAGGAGGGAAGGGGGAGGCAGAGGGAGAGGGGATGTCAGGGCCACGGGGCGGGAGGGAGCCCGCAGCCCGGACAGCGGCCTGCGCGCCTTCCCTCGGGGGGCGGGGGGGGCAGAGCCTCCCCCAGCGCGCACAGGGGAGAAGGGCTCCGCGGGGGGAGGCGCATCCCTACCTGATCCTGGATCCTTTCGGGGCGCGAGCAGGGCTGGGAAGAAGCCGCCAAGCAGAGCTCCCCCCACTTTCCAATGGGCTTGGTTTTTTAATTAATTTTTTATGCCCTTTTTTTTTTTTTTTTTTGCACGAGCTGCGGGAGCTGGAAGAAAGGAGCCCCCGTGGCTGCCGCCGGGATCTGCTGGGGGAGGGGGAGGGGGCGGGGGGGTGCAAAATGGCTTTTTTTTTTCCTCCAGACAAGAGCTTGCCCCGCCCCGCGGCCTCACGTGATCTCATTCCTTTAGGGGTGTTTGCAAAGAGGCTGAGGTGCAAAAAAAAAAAAAAAAAAAGAGGGAGGGGGAGGGGAGACAGACACTGAGATTTTTTTTGGGCCCCCTCCCAACACACCGCAGCCCCACTCACCCCCCCCGCCACGATCTTTCTCCGCCTCTTGATAATACCCAAGCAACAAAATCCACCCTCTGCTGCCGCCAGCCCGGGAGGTCCGCCCGGCTCAGCCCAACCTGGCAGGAGCTGGAGCCAGCGGAACAAAAGCCTGGGAGCTCCGGCTCTGCCAGGGGTGGCGGGATTGTAGGGATCAATCGGGATCCTTGAGGAATCACCAGCGGGAAAGGGAGCGATGGGAGCAGGATCGCCACCCGGGTCTCTCTTGCGATCAGTGGGGGGTGTTTGGGGAGGGAAGGGAGGTATGAATAGCAGTGGATCCCGCGTGGTAAATTGTATTACGTGACAGAGTGGCCCCAAGCAGTTTTGTTGTTTTTTGCAACCGGGGAAAAAGCAGCCAAACAAAATCGAGAGCGGAAAAAAACCCTACGTACAGTCTTTATTTCTCTCCCCCTCCTCTATAGATCCATCCACCGCCCAGGCAGGCAGGCTGGGCAGGGCACACCGAGACAGCGAAATAGACTTAAGGGGAGAGGGCGGGGAGAGGCTCCGGGATACGGGGATCGCACAGTTGTGCGCACACGCGCGTTTACATGGAGGATCCTCATCCCCCACCTCCCCTCTGCCCCAAGCCGCTTATTGCATTTCTCTTGAAACAATAAACAGGAACCCAGAGGAAACCGAATAAAATCCCACCCAGCCAAGGAGCCGTGGACAGCAGGAGACAATCAGAGAGGGGGGTCTCCCGCCAGGGGGTGGCTTTCTTGCCCCCCTCCCCGAGAAAGTATTTATTACTGTTCTTGAGATGGATCAGCCTAACGTATGAGCACGGGGAGCTGCGGAGGAAAAGTTTTTTGGGGTTTGGGGGGGGGGATTTTTTTGCTTTGGATCATCTGTTTAGCCTGAGATCTCCAGCTTCCAGGCACAGATCATCTGTCCACTTCTTTTCATTTGATCCTCAACTGAAAGGTGCGAGGCTGCACACACGCCCCCCACGCTGTGGTGCTGGAGGGGGGGCGGTTCTGGCCAGGCAGTGTCTCTTGCTCTGCAATAAAGACTGCCCCAAGCACCCCCAGTCGCCTTCTCCCGTGGTGGGTTTGCTTCCGTCCTTTAAGTCGTTTCCCTTCTGCCCTTTTTTTTTCCAAGGGGGGGGAGGCAGAGTGTACACGCGGCTTGTCAGCTGCATCCCTCCAGCTGCCAGCCCCACGCTGCAGGTCTTGCTGTTTGTTGCACGTGCTGGATCGGGGCGCGAGACCTGCCACCCAACTCCCAGGACGTGGCCCTGGCAGGCGGATCCCCGAGCAGTTTGATCTGCGGCTGCAACAAGCAAGCGGCGGCAGCGGATCGGCTCCTCCATCCCCATCCCAGCCCCTCAGCTCGCAGCCTTTCCGCGCGGCGCCTCTGCCGCCGCACACAGGATCGCTGCTGCTGCTGCCGGTTTGCCCCATCCCCGGCTCGGCCAGCTCGTGATCGCTGTCACCCAGTAGCCGGCTCGATCTTTAGCTGCGGGGGAGGAGATGATTTTTAATCTTATAGACAGAAAACAGCACCGGTTTCTATTTTGCAGCTGTAATCAGCGGAAGTTTGCTGCGATGAGGCGCCAATCGCTGGCTAAGTGTATTTCTGGGCCTCGCGGTAATGTTATCTTGCCTTTTAAAACCTCAAAAGTTCTTTTTGTTCTCCTCCTTTATAAAAAAAAAAAAATGTTAAGAGATACTTTTAAAGGGCACCCCCCCAATAGGTGAGTTTGGTTCTTTTCTTGATCTATTCTCTTCTGATCTCCCAGGTCCTATCAAACAAGGAAGGGGTGGGGGTGGGGGAGAAAAATAAAAGAAAAGGTAATCATACAAAAAAAAGTTTAAAAAGCATCTCAGTACAAAGAGACGGAGAAGGGAAGGGGAAGAGAACTGATTCGTTTAAAGCGGGGGGAGGAGGGGTGTCCAAGAAATAGTGGAGTAAGACCCAGGAGGTAACTGCAATCAGATCTTTAGAGACTTCTTTTGGCAGAGTGGACTTTATTGAAGAGGAAAAGTCATGGTGCTCTAGGACAAAGATCCAGAAAATAAAGTTACCCCCACCCCAGCCTCCCATCACCCCACTCAAAGGAAGCTAATAGAAGGAACCTGAAACTTTTATGCCACAAAACTTTAGGGCAAGGTTAAGGGGATACAGACAAATGACTGGAGAGGTTGATGGCAGAAAGGAGCATAGCTTCCTGATAGATAGATATATAAAACTAAATGATCGTGTCCTTTTCACGATTGTCCCCAGAAAAAAATATTTTGGAATACAATTCTTTTTTTTTAAGACGTTTCTGTATCAGGGGAAATGATGGTTGGCCAAAGCCACCAGATTCATACACAGTTTATGACTACGTGTGTTTGTTAACCCTTTAATACGCTTTATACTGTCAAAGTAACAAGTCCACACCATCTGAAGTGGTTTAGATTATGGAAAAGAGTTAGATAATAGGTTAAAGCATTAAATGTGTCAAAGCAGGATTGACTTTCTTCTCAGCTTTGGCCCAGGGATCTTTCTCTTGTTTTGTCTTGAAAAGGTAAAAAAAAAGATTAGCAATTTGTCAAATTAATACTCTGTGCAAAATAGCCATGCCATGGTATCTGGACTAATGCAGTAATTTTTTTTAAAAAGCTTTATCTATTTGTGCATATTTGTAAAGGAAAAGATATATTCAGATAGCACAAGTTTAAGGAGAGACAGGACCATTTAGTCTCAGCATATATCTGGAATGTGAATAAGCGGGTTACAAAGGGATCATGGTCAAGGTAGCTGAGTCAGATCTTCAGCATGTATTTTTAATTCCTATCCTTTTATGTTATTTTTAAATAATTCTTGTTCTGCAGATCTCAGCTCTACTGTCATTTAAGACCTGGTGGGTGAGTTCAGATGGCAGGAAGGTGTTTTCCACGGCTTGTTTTTTTCGTCTGCCTGTCTTTCTGAAAATATCAACAAAAACCTCCCCCTCCCTCCCTCTCTCTCTTTCTCTCTCGTACTCCCTCTTTAACTCTTAGGCAGAGAAAAAGAGCCTTTAACATATCTTTGTACCCAGCTGCAGGAGAGAACAGTTCTGACTGGTCACGGGACTGCAGAAAAGTTAGCCTTTGTTTGGTTTGATTTTTTCACTAAACAAGAGACACTTTCATATTTTTATTTATTTATTTATATATTTATTTTGCAATCATTCATCTCTTGAGGAATGGGAGAAAAAGGGGTATCAAAGGCCTGAAGACTGCAGTAAACAGTTTTTCTTTTATTATTATTATTGCTCTTAGGACGTGTGGGAGAGATGGGGGGTGGGGGTGGAAATCATGTTCCTGTCCAGGGGCTGCCAGAGCAGAAATGTGCGGAGCAAGATATAGATCTTACAATGTAAACACTCTCCGGCTGGATATTTGCAGGATGCATTATTGGGCTGGAACCTTTCCCTATTTTTTTCCCTCCCCGGAGTGGGAGCTGCACACTTAAGGGCTATTTCTTTAATAAATTATCTCCCTGTGTCTTCCCCTGGCTGTGTTGTTGGGCGCCCGGTGGAACAAAGCTCCTGGTTGTTTCCAGTGTTTTCTCTAACAGCCCCTTCCCCAGACGCTCCCAATACCCTCCGCCCTCCCCCCGAGTTTTCTAGGGGCTGGTTTCATTACCTGGCGACAGGGACCGGGCACGGCCGAGCCCACGCCCACTCCCTGCTCGCTTTGGCATTACAATCACCCTGGGCTCGCATCCCACGTGTGCTCTCCACGTGCAAGCGGCTTGTTGAACCACCTGACCCGAATGCAAAGCAGCTCTCGGTTTCCCTCTTGGGTGCAGCTCACAGCGACACGAGCTGCCGACTGGGCTGCGAGGGCGACCGGTTGTTTTGGACCATACCGAGCTGGTTTGGAGCCGTGCCGCCGGGCACACGCCGTGCAGCGCCCCCTCCCTCCTCCGTGCACACACCTGCGGGGGGACACGCACAGCACAGCCGCTAGGGGCGAGGGCGTCTGTGGATCTACGGCAGGAGACATCGTCCCCTCGCATCGATTGCGGATTTCTGGACTCCTGGACGCCTCTGGGGACTGGCCCGACTGTTAGACAGCTAGCCAAAGATTTCTCAGTGATACACACAGAGGGTGTAGACAATGCTTAGTGGTGCACTCACACGGAGTTCACATTTCTCAGCGGTGCACACACAGGGTGTACACCTTTCTCAGCGGGCACACACAGGGTGTATGCATTGCTCAGTGGTGCACACACAGGGTACACATATTTCTCGGTGGTGAATGCACAGTGTGTACACATTTTTCAGTCAGGCACACATAGGATGTACGGATTTCTCAGCGGACACATACAGGGTGTACTCATTGCTCAGTGGTGCACACAGTGCACACATTTCTCAGTGGTGCACACACAGGGTGCACACATTTCTCAGTGGGCCCACGCACATTCCACTCAGAGCTTTGGGGAGATTTCTGATCTGCCCTGCCATAGGTGGAAAACTGTGTGCACATGCGGGCATATAAATGTGCATGCGTGGCTATATGCACATGTATTTTCATGCCTATGTGCCCATGTCCAAGTTATGTTTGGAAGGGAAAATTCTTGCAAAAAGTTCTCTGGAGTACTCCCCAGTCCTTGCCTCTCCGCAGTCCCCCCCATCCCCACAAGGGGCTAATGGAGAAGTGATGGAGGGAGGCTCTGCGGGGTACTAGACCAGCGCTGCTCTTGAGTCTAGGACACTGAGTTTCAATCAGGATGTCGTCGCAGGCCCGGGGGCCTTGAGAGTCTTTCAGGGGTGCCGCGGGGTGCAGTGCTAGCACTGTTAGTTGTTCAAACAGGATTAATAAAATAAATCCAGGGATTGCAAATAAGAATCCAGAGGACTGGAAACACTCATCCCTGTTGTCTTCTTTCTGTTTTTGTTGGAGGGGGGAGTGAAACAAAAGAATTGCTCTATTATTTTTCTCCAGTCAAGAACTAGTGACAGCAAAGAGCTGGCATTTTCCGAGGGTGCCTTAAGACTAAGGAGAGGGACTTTGAGTCTGAAAAGGTTGAAAACCACAGCAGCTGCGTGCTGTTGCAGCCCGGTTCTGCGTGCCCGCGTGAGCATCCCAAGGTCCCTCCGGGATTCAGTCCCCCACCGCATTTACCCTCCCGTGCCCGACTTGGCCAGCGCGCTTTCGCTTAGCAGCCCAGCCGCATTCAGCAGTCAGACCTGTAATTTAGCAGTTCATCGGAGTTTTTTCTTAAAGCAAGGTCCCACGGGAGATCCGGATTCAAGAAGGGGCAGAGGGGTCCCCACTGAAAAGAAGATGAAGAACTAGCCCCAAGTCGAGTCCTGGGACCAGGTGGACACCTCTCGCTGCCGGTCTCGGGCCCGACCAAGCGGTCCCCCCGCCCCCATTAAGACCCCATTGTCCCTGAATCGGGGAGGCCAAGGGGAGCCCCATAACGGGTGACTTTGTGCATTTGCACTGAACCCTGCCTCTGTGCCCACGCGTCTGTCTGCCCAATTCAGCTTCACCTTCCCACCCATTTACTTCTTCCCTCCCTCCCTGCATCTGCGCTCGTCTCCGTTTCCCCGCGGGGGAATCTCTAACCCTCTCCTACAGCCCGCAGGCAGCCCGGATCTCCGGGTAGGGTGGGACTGGGGGTCCGCTCCGGGGCTGGGGCTGCGGGGGGCAGGGCGGCTGCGGACATTTAGGAGCATCGTGAGTGCTTTCTTAAAGAGTTTTCTTAGCCCCACTCAGCTCCATTGCCCCCGTCTGCCTGCGCAACCTCTGAAGAGCACAGTCCCTGCCCCTCCACCCAGACCCAGGCTCCCAGCGATGCCCTCTGCCGATGAGAGAGGGGGGCACCCGTGGGCAGCAGGGGCAGAGCGGCCCGAGCCTGGAAAGGATCTCCCGGGAGAAGCGCCGGGAGCCCAGGATCCAGAGCGGGGAGTGCACCGCAGCGCTCAGCTCCCCACGGCCGCCCCTTGCCTGGCACCTCCCCGGGGAGGTCTCATGGAGGAGGCTGAGCCCAACTGCGAAGCCGGCTGACAGCTGCTTTTCTCCTGCGCTGTCACTCAGGGAGCAGGGGCCGGAGCCTGGCTCTGGGCGCGGGGCAGCGCAGGGGGAGGGCGAGGACTGAGAGAGAGAATTTTCCGCAGTCCTTGGAAAGTCGTGTACAGCATTTCAGGAACAGACCATGCATACGACGCTCACTCCTTTACACGCGCACACTCACATACACATCTCTTCGCATACACAGATCAACACACACACATAACTTTTTGCTATAGCAACGAAGTAAAAAATCTTATCGATAGCAGCCAGATTGGTGGCGGATTTCTCCCTTTCTTTCTTTCTTCCTGGAACAGCTGATGATCTTTATACAGCATCTGTCTGGGTGCAGCCAACACATCCCGGATGTATCTCTCTCACAGGGCGGCTGAAGGCCATTCTGGTCTAAGTGGGGAGCAGACCAGCGGTCAGAGAGCAAAAGGCATTCAGCGCTCTTAGCCCGGAGGCTGGGCTGTCACGGGGTTAGTGGCTGTGGGGGATCACAGCTTCCCCCAGGGGGGAAAGAAGCTCTTCCACGATCCTCCCTGAGATCGTATATGACTGCCTACCTGGGCGGATCTAGGACTTTGGAAAGTGGGGCGCAGATGGTGTGGCACATCATTACATATAACACAACTTATATTTGTCTCCAGTTAAAGAGAAACTAGAAGCTTTACTAATATGGAAGGGGGCAGCACTAGATATTATTCAGTTTAAGGTCAAAGCGAACAACAAATGTAACTATTGGAATGTGCATTCATTTGCTAGAGTCTATATCTTTTTTTTTGTAAGCACAACAGACTAGGCAAAATATTTGAAAAGTATGTATCATTATCCCCTAGTCATTGTGGGTAACCGAACAGAAAATCTAGCCCTCCAGTGGCTTGACAGTGCCTCCAGTACTTCACTGTCAGTGTTTTCTACCCCTGAGTTAATATTACCCACACCTCAGCTAAAGTTTTAATTAGAGCTAAAAACAGTGAACAGCGCTGTGAAAGAAAAGAGAGAAATTTCCAGGAATGGCTAACAGACAGCAACATTGCAGAAGAAAGGATCGTTTGAATAGTGGAACATCAAAACCATTAAAAAAGAGAAACTCTCTTAACACTTGCCTGGTAGAGAGAGATTAATAGAAACCAGGGAAATGGTATTGAGCCAGGAAGTCAATTGCTCCCTCAGCATTGCCTGAATAGAAATGCTGCTGCCCCTGCCAGCAGCTGGATTGAAAGTTTGAACGGATCAGGAAGCAAGGGGGAGGGGGTGAAATTGCACCCCCTCCCCCTTCCTGGGTCCATCCCCATTTCCCTCTTTCTCCATCCCCATTGCTACTACCCCGGGATACCTGCAGAACCTCCCTGCCTCCCGGGCTGATCCTGCATCCTGGCGACGTCCTGGTGCTGTTCGGGGCACAGCAGTCCAGACAGCACCCGGATATTCACTGGGAGCACATCACCTACCTCGCGAAGTCAGGGAAGCCCCAGACCAAGTAGAAAGCTGACTGGCGGGGGAGGGAGGCAGGGGGTTGCGGAGAGAGGACTTTCACCCAGGGACTCAGTGTCAGGAGAAGATGCTGACCCCTCCTGGACTGGGATCCCAGCAATAGACTTCTGCTCCCGTCACGCCAGTGCTCTGGGGACACGAGCTGTCCTCCAGCAGTTAAATCCAAGTATATCAATTTGCCAAGGTGGGGACCACGAACCTATTCTCACTCAGGTCAGTGCCGATTTCATGGGAGGCAGCTTCGGTTTTCCCTGCCCCTGTCACAACACCCACTGACCTAAAGGAGAAGCTTCCTTTTTCCCGGTGGTTTGCTAGTTTAAAAAGGTGTGTGTTATTATTACCCCTCTACTGGGGAGCCAATTCTTTTCTTTGATGAGAAAGGGAAAACCTATGATCTCCTTGCAAATACATAGGAAGCAAATATAGAGTCATCCCAAGGCAAACCCGAAGATAAAAGGGTTAACCGGGGGTGTAATGATCTGGTCCTAGGAACCTTTAAACGTGTCAGAGAGGGAGACACAGTGGCACACACACACATGCGCGCGCGCGCTGCGGCGGACGAGGTCATTTCAATATCAATAGTACCTATTGATCCATGGAGTCTACTTCAAAATAGTGCAAGGATCCGGGCAGCCAGTGCTTCCTCGGGAGAGATGATGAGAGGTGGACTCTTGCGCCTCCTGCCTAAGCGTCACAGCTGTGCTAGGAAAGGCATCGCCTCAGCCAGCGCCTGTGCAGAGCCCTGCTCCGCGGAGCTATCTGGAGGCAGACACCAGCACGTGCACAAAGCGAGGCGCCTGTGTGCCCGCTCTGCTCTAATCCTCCCCGGCTACACAAGCACACGTAGCCAGCTGGGCAAGGACGCGAGCACGCTCGGCTATTGGGAATGGGAGGTATCGCACATCATCTAGTTATCTCGATCCCTGGCTTTGCTTAGTACGCATCTCGTGATCTAATGTCTCTTACATACTCTAATCCATTATATCACGGACAAAATTATTCCAATGGAATGATCCCAGTACTCTTTCCTGCCCACGGCACGGGGTCGGACTTGATGATCTGTTTAGGTCCCTTCCGACCCTACCTGCTATGAAACTATGAACTATGATCCAATCAGGAGACACCCCTCTCACGTATTTGAGTCGTGTATCCTCACAGATGTGTACACACACACAGACGTACACATCTAGCAATAGTTCTTATATACGTGCATGCATATGCATATGCGTGTGTGTACACATATATGCATGCACACGTAGGTGTGTGTACGTACATCATATATGCTTTTGCGTGTATACACTTCCCCCCCATGGATCTCTTATTTAGAAGTGTACGTATTTACATATGCATGAACACACAGCTAAATATATAAATGTACAAATATATGTACATTTATATATTTCTGTATTATATATACACACACGCGCATACATCTATACATATACACGCGCGTTTATGTATATGCGTACATGTATATGTATGTATATTTGTATGCATATGTGCATGTATATGTTCATATATATACATATACGCATACACACACTATTAGGACTACGGATATACACACACACGCACACACTAGATAGATAGATAGATTTTCCCCTTGCCTCTCCCATACCAAGTAGCTCCTCTTGCGTCTCCGTGTGCCAATGAAAGAGCCCTGCATCAGCACGACGGCTGGTTCTGGTCCCTAATCTGCCCGTGATCCTCCTTTCTGCTGACAAAATGCACATCCAGCGGCCGAGCCCATTGGCGGAGCGGGAGGAAGGCCTCCGCCTGCCACCCAATCGGCGTCACATCGCTGACACCTCGCGGAAACACTGCGCTGCGCCGGGGGGAGCTGCTGCTGGGCTGTGCACCCCCTCCGCTTCCCGATCCCTCAGCCCTTCCAGCTGTCTGCTGGGGGAAAGGCAGAGGACAACGCGGGTATTTTAAGCCTGGTTTCTGTAGGGAGCAAACTCACAATAAACTCAGGATGAGCGAGGCTTGCCTAGGCAAGGAAAGCACTTGAACAGCTTGGATTACGCCGTGCCTCTGGTTTATAAAGGGCCCGGACATTGCAAGAAAGACAGCTCACACTGAGCCTCTGCAGGTGGTTCTGCACCGGACACGGGCTGCCCTGGGAGCGGGGGCTGGGGTATGTGTGTGTTTTGTATTTTCAATGGTGTATGTTTGTGCGTGCTTATGTACATGTGTTTTTTTTTGTTATGCACTGCTGTGCTTGGGTAGTGCGTATAAGCGTGTGTTTACGTCGCACGTGTGAGCTGCTTGTCTGCTTCAGGTGTCTCCGGGAGTCAGTGTGTGTGTCTTATGCATGCGTTGGTATATTCCTGTGCATATTCATGTACATGTGTGTTTTTGTGCACCGCGTGTACTTACGCTGGGGGGGGTGTCTTGAGTTGTGTATACGCGTTTGTTTATGCTGTACGTGTGAGCTGCTTATCTGCTTCAGGTGTCTCCAGGAGCGTGTGTGTGTATGAAATCCGGTAAAGTTTCCGGGCTCCTCCAGAATAAATAATCGCGGTTTCTTATTATTAAAAGTCTCCTCCCGGACCTCTTTGCTGGACCGTCTCCAGGATGTGCCCCTACTGCCGAAAAGACCCCGTGGCCAGCTTCGGACTACAGAGAGATTCCGGATTGACGGCGATGCAAGGGAAAGAGGCTAGACTCACCCAGCTCTGTTCCGACTTACACTTGGGAGAGAGGGAGGAGAGTTCGTGGCAGTGTCTGGACATACCCAGCGCCTGTCATCCTGGCCCACTAGAGACCAGGGGGCTACTCCACTACCTTTCGTCAAGCCAGGGTTTCACCCCGGGTGCTGCGGGCGGAAGATGGTGGCAAGTGAAGCCCAGGTCCGGGTCTCATGGGAAGCCCAGCCCCCTCCCCCCTTCCGTGTCGCCTCCATCCTCTCGCTTCTATTCTTCACCTGCTAAGTTCCTTTTAAAATCAGCCTGTCTCTGAACCACCCGGGGTCCTTTGAAGTCGACCCGTGGGAGTGGGAGGGCATCTCGCTCCTGCTTCCCACTAATAAACAGCGTCGCGTACTTAAGATTATTTAACTGAAAAACAATTGTTTTTTTCTTGTACCCAGTCGCGGTTTTCCGATCCCTTACACTCTTACACGGAAACAGACTCTACTTGATCAATCCAAACTGGGGGGTTAATCACGGGCTCCATCTTGCAGCCCTTACCCGGGCAAAATTCCTCCAGGAGCCAGGGGGAGTTTTCCCTTAATGCAGACCCAGGATCGGGTCCGGATCAAGTTGCAGTCACTGGAGACTCTTTGACTTATACTGGACAAGCGAAAGGCAAGGAGACCCTCTACAGCTCCGGGAAAGGGCCAGCGACTGGCCCCAGGTTATCCTTCCACCCAGGCAGCAGCACAGGCAGGGAAAACAGGTCCAGAAGGAAGCCGTCTCCTCCTGCTACAGCAATGGCTCTCATGAGCCTGAGTAATTATCCCGAGAAACCACAACAATGCCGGTGGGTTTGTTCCTCCCAATAACGCCCCTAGTTTATGTATTTCTCTCTCACACACACGCATATGTGCACACACAGACCTATAGATGTACACACATATTCATACAGACATATATGTATCTACACACATATATATGTATACACACACATATATGCAGATATATCGTAGTGTCATACTACTTAGGGTCGGAAGGGACCTAAATAGATCATCAGGTACGACCCCTTGCCCCGGGCAGGGACTGGTGCTGGGGTCATATCACCCCTGCCAAATATCTGTCCAACCTCCTCTTGAAGACCCCCAAGGTAGGAAAGAGTACCACCTCCCTTGGGAGCCCATTCCAGAGCCTGGCAGCCTTAACTGTAAAGTAATGTCTCCTGATGTCCAGTCTGAACCTGCTCGCTAACAATTGGTGGCCGTTTTTCCTAGTAACCCCGTAGTATATACACACACATCCATATGTGTGTGTGTGTGTATATATATATACACACACACACGCACACACATATACGTATCTACACACATATCTGCAGACATATGTATGAATATATACACACATATATATACACACACACATAGTGTGTGCCTGCACTCATGCCTTCTCTACGTGCTGTTCAAAGCCCCGATCTTGCAAATACCTTCTCACCCTTCCGAAAGTTGCCGTCGTGAGGAAAGGACTCGAGGAGCAAAGCGAAAGTGTGCCTGCCTGTGCGCATGGCGTTTTACAAGATCGGTGTGCAAATCCCTCGCGCCACCCCCTTTTTGCATTCAGGATCCACTTTAACCCCCCGGAGAGAATCCAGGAGGAGCTCGGGCACGGGGCAGACATTGCTTTTAGCGAACAGGGAGTGAGTGGCACATTGGTCGCAAGATCCCCGGCTACAAGCCTGACAAAGTGGTGCCGGAAGCCTCCCACGAGCGTGGGCAGATGTGCCTGGGGAGCATGGGCACTCCGCCCCGCTGTAGGACTTTGCTGCTGGCGCCTGGGGAGAAAAGGGACCGGGCGAGCAAAGCAGACGTGGATGCAGACCAGCGGGGTGAAGTAGAAGTGTACAAGAGAAGAAATACACAATCACTCAGTGATGTTAATGACTTTCCAGCCAGCCAGCCCATCCAGCCCTAGACACCCTTCCTCTAATCTAATGCGCTCCCATCTCCTCTAAATCCCACCTTCGTTCCGAATTCTTCAGATTCTTGTCTGGCAAAAGAAGCGTCACAAACACAATGAATCCGCAGGAGACAAAATCAAACGCCCTGTCCTGTGCGCTGCCAGCCCGCCGTCTTGATAAACTGTAGCTCAAAAACACAGAGGTGGTCGGTCATGACTCATGATCAGAGTGATAAGGCAGAGATCAGGGATAAGGGCACCGACAACAGCTCCTCGATCAAACACCCGCCTGTCTGTGCGCGCTGTCACTGCACGACATGCCTGGGAGTAGAGAGCTGGCGTGATTTCTTACACTGCAGGTATGTGCTGGTGGGCAGATGAGCATGCATCTCCCCACACGCGTGTTTGTGTTGATCAGTGTGCTTATGTGTACACACGATTGAACAACAATGCCTATATGCAGAGTCTGTCTCGATATGCTACTCATACTATACATGACAAGTATGCATAGGCGTGTGTGTATATATATATATGCAAGCATTTATACACACAAGCTCATATAGGTACGTACACATACATATATACCCCCCACAGATATATATGCAAGTACATCTATATATGTACATTTATGCCCACACATATATGCTCACATACTCCAGCACTCACACATCCACATACATATATGTCTATAGACACACATACATACATATATGTCTATACAAACACACACGTGTGTACACACATGCATATATTGTTTATACATACACCTATATGTCTACATACACATATGTACACATACAAGTCTATGGATACATTAATATATCTATCTATACACACATACACATATGTCTATACACACATGCATAGATATGTCTACATACATACATATACACACATATATGTGTCTATGCATACACATATAGACGTATGTCTACGCATACCTGTCACATTTGTTATATATGTGTGAGCGTGGATTGATCTGCAATGATGAGGTGCATCACCAGGTGTATTACTTGACTTGGAAATTGTAGCTACTTTGGTGGGGGAGGAGGACCACCCGAAAGACAAAACAAAACGCCTTTGGACAAGGTGTCTCAGACAACTCAAAACTGGAGGGGAACTAAGTATCCCCTCTTCCCCCCAGGCCAGTTTTCGCCAGTGACCCTGTTCTTTTAGATACGAGGTAATCTTATATTTCTATGCAAGATGAGAAAGGAAAAGCCATGTGCAGAGGCAAACTGCCCAGCCGTAGAGTCGTGAACACCCTGCAGCCCTTAGCTGGCAGGTCAGGCCAGTGGAAAAAGAATGAGCCATTTAGTGCCAGGCTCGATCCTGGAAACAGGATGCCAGCACGGGCTGTGGTTTAATTTTTGTGAATTACCTCGAATTGTGCTAAATCTGTTCCGTTGGGATCGTACTGTATCGTACGGTCTATTTACAGAGTACTAATGGCCGGGGTGAGGGGCACGTTTACTGGCTTTAGACAATTCTGTCGAATTCAGTGCGACATGGCTTGGGCGGTGCAGAGGCGCTGAGTGGGGGAGTGATGGCCGAGATTCATAACAGACTGGGTCAGAATCAATGGGTAAAAAAAAAATCACACCTCGCCTGCATCAGGGGTCCTGCTTTGAGCAAGGCGGGTGGACTAAATGATTTTCCGAGGTCCCTTCCAACCTGAATTTTCTCTGATTCTATGACTGTGCATGCTCCTCCTTAGTAGCCAAAGAGCACCCAGAGAGCTCGGCCAGAACCCGGCAGCAGGTGAGTTCTTCCCTTTGCAAAGCAGTGTTGCTTCCATAATAGTAGTAAAAAACAGTTGCACGGCTTGGCTTATCTCCACGCTGTTTGCATGGGTGAGGAGGACCTTTCACTTCACAAAGTTGGCAGCGAAATGATTTGATCTGACTTAACGGTGGAAGAAGCAGCTAGCCTCCAAGCAGGGCTGTCTTTCCTCTTTTGCCCTCGAGGTGGGACGTATGAAACCGAATGACAGCAACTTCCATATTGTCTCTATTATCTTGGTCCCATACACTTAGATTTGCTGTGCCTCAGCCCCCAGGTTATAATAACTCTTCTTCCCAAAAAAAGTTATGTGAGGCTTAGCCATCCGGCACATAGTATTAATACTGGGTAGCTTTACACATATGAATACCATAGTCTATCATTGTATTCTTATGCATTTACTGCTTCTCCCTTTCCCACCTAGGTCTGCAGTTTGCAGAGGGTCACAAGAATGAACTTGGGGCTTCAATTTAACAACTGTCACCCAAGAAACACAATGATTGCACAGCAGACTGGAAGAAGCAGCTTACTACATAGGGCTGATTTCAGAATGAGCTGGGTTTTGCTTGTTAGATTGGTTTGGGGGAAGGGGTTTTGGGCGGGGGTTGAGTTTTGTTATTGTTTTTTTGCAAGGAGCCAGTTCAACCCTCCCACGGGCAAGTGCTGCTTTTGCCGTTCATTTTATTTAAAGAGCTCAGGCCTGCAAGAGACAGAGGGCCAGATTTCCACCAGAGCTCAAAGCTCATCTCTGTGGGAGGGGTGCATGCGTGTGTTCTCAGCAGAGTTGGGCTCAGATTTTCCATGGGGCTTGGCCTTTATTTTTAGACACCTAAATCAAGGCCAGATTTTCAAGCAGAGCTCAGGACCCAAACTGTGCCCAGTGTGCGGAGCTCCTCCTTGGAGCAGGAAGCCAGACCAAACGCAACCAAGCCAGGAGGGGCCCTTCTTCGGCTCCTTTGACAACCTGAAGCCAAGACTTTTATCCGGGCTGAGTCCTCTTGAAGCCGGGTGTGTTTCTACCTCTCGGGGAGCCAGCCGTGCTGTGATCCCTGCGTGCATGGCCCCACGCCCCGGCCCTGGAGAAGGGCTGGCTGGGCAGGGGGGGCCGGCAGCACCCCGGGGCTTCATGCGCCTCTGGGCGAGTTATTCAGCACCCTGCTTGAGTCCGATGGCTCCACTGAGCCTACGAAGGGCTGGATAGGTTGCCCGCCTTCTTATTTGCCTTGTATTTTACAGCATGAAACAGGGCACGGCTGGGGACTGCGCCGGCAGCATCCAGCAGGATAGGCTCCCCCGATCGCTGAGCGACCCCCACCTTCTTGTTTCAAGCTCCCGGCTGAGCTCCTTGGGAGCTGGCTCTTGATAATCAGCAGCCCCTCCCAACCCCGGATCCTTTGACACAAGATAAATACTCCCCCTCTTTCCCCCTCCCAGCCCAGCCAAACTTTTGACTCCATTGAAAGCTCCTCTGCAAGGGGAGTCTCTGCTCCAGGCACTGCCACCCCCCGGGACTTCCCTGTAGTCATGGAGGGGGAGCACGCCCTTGACCTCGCAGTGATCACTTCTCAGCAGTGCCCCCTCCCATGCCAAACCGCTGCAAGGCTGTGAGTGCGTCTGTCCAGACCTTCCCTCCAGCTCTGCGCATGCTTCCCCCGGCAACTCCCGCCCCACAGGCTGCCCCTGCCTGGCTGCCACCTCGCCTCCCCTCTGGCTGGCACTGCTAGTGCCCGTCCCTCCCCCGCCTCGTGACCCCAGCGGCCGCAACCAGAGCTGCTCTCGCTTCACTAGGCCGGCGGGCAACATTTTTCGCGTCAGTCTCTGTGGCGCAATCGGTTAGCGCGTTCGGCTGTTAACCGAAAGGTTGGTGGTTCGAGCCCACCCAGGGACGGAGCTGAATATTTTAGCTCCAATTCGCTTTGCCTTTTTTTTCTTCCCCGTCTGGCTCAAAAGGCTTGCGGCGGGAAGCCCGGCGCCGCGCTGGCAGGCCGCAGTTACCCGGGAGTGCCTGGCCTCTGCGGGGCAAGAGAAGTGGATCGCCCTTGAGGTGCCATCTGTCTGCTGTACATGGGCTTGCCCCCTCCAGTCCTGCCGGGCCCAGTCCACCTCATCTCCAGCCCTCCATGGCTCTCCCCAGCACTGCCTTCTCCGTTGCCCACCCCACCAGGCCAGACCCTCCTCCAGGCCTCAGGTGACACGTGCCCCAACCCTGATGTTCCCTTCCTCTCTTGTCCTTGGCTCTGGCATCACCTCCAGCCCTCATTTGCCATTGCTCCGGCCCAGCCCCTTCTTCTCACTGCCTCTGCACTGCCCGCTCCACCTATGCAAGCATCTCAGGCACCCATACTGATCTCCCTCCTCCACTGCCCTCTCTGGTACGGGCCTCTTGTCTTCCCTAGACCAGGCCATGGTGGGATGGATGTCCACCTTTCTTTCCTTCCAGTCCTCCTGCTCCTAATCCCTCTCTGTTCCCACTCTTCTTCTCCTGACCAGTGCTGCACCCAGCTTTTCTGTCCTCTCCTTTCCCCTGGTGCTGCTTTCTTCCATCAACCCAATTCAGTCCCCAGGCCTCCTCTCGAGAGCTTAATTCCCAATGCCGTCTCCTCCTCACCCCCCACACTCATTCCTGGTGACATCAGTTTCCACCACTGATGATCCACTGACCCCACAGCTGTGTTTCCCCATCTCCATCAGTTTGACTTGCCATAATTCTCTCTCAGAAACCAGTTTTTTGCTTGACCTGGCCTTCACCAAGTGCTCCTTTGTCTCTGTTGCTCTTATTCCCACTTCTGACCCATACCTCATCTCTTCTGACAGTAGTTTCCCCTGGCAGCCTGCCACCATGGCTTCTACCCATTCTAAAGGGATGACTTCCAGTCTGCTCTCTCCTCCTCCTCCTCCTCCTCCTCCCTGCCGTCAGATATGGTCCAGGTTCATTTTACTTACCCCTTTTTTCCCCTCTATCCCATCCCAAGGTCCATTCAGGTTTGGTTCACACCCAAAACCCACTTTCTCTGCTCCTGTTATCACGCTGTGCCGTATCTCTCTAGTGGGAATCCCACGACTGTAATTTCCTCTGCTATCAATGTATTCTCTCCTCTTATAGCGCTGAAGATTTCCCTTCTAAAACCATCTATTTCTCTTTCTTATAGAATCCCATACCTACAGTCCCAACCACCTTTTGCCACCTTTGACTTGCCCTTCTTCCTGCCTAAACTTCTCTCTCTGCATGGGATCTCACTGGTTTCTCCCAAGAGTGAATTTACCTCTCTTCCTATGACCTGCTCCTTTGTTATGGACACTCTAGTTTCTCATCTGCTCTTCTGCTCTGATCCCCTTCCCTTAGCAGCTCCATCCTCTGGTCTCCTTCATCCTTTCATTTTCCTCTGATTCTTTCCCTGTGCAATGTGAACATGCTTTAGTCTCTCCCAGCTTCAGAAAGCCCACCTTGACCCTACTTGCATCTCTAATTATCTCTCTACCCCCAGTTTCATCTCCTAGCTCATGGACCAGACTGTTTCACAACCCCTGTCTGTAATTTTCCTCTTTTAATTCCAATCTATACCCCCTCCAGTATGGCTTTCACCTCTTGCATTTTGCTGAAACTGCTCTCACTGAAATCCCTAATGACTGCTTCCTAGCCAAGCTCAGAATCTGTACCCCATTCACATCACCTCTGACCCATTGTTTGCCTTTGATACCCATTGTCCATGATCTTCTTGAAATCTTGTCCTTTTTTGGCTTCTGTAGCTCTGTTCTCTTTTGCGTCTACTCCCATCTCTCTCACTGCTCTTCCACCCCATCTTCTGGAGGATCCTCCTCACCCCATTGCAAGTTTCTTTGGGATGGCAACAGGGCTCTTCCCCCTTGGTCTGCTTCACTTCTCCCTTTACACTTTAGCTCTAGGTCATCTCATCTGCAAACACAACTCAGCCACCCTAGGAATGAGGGTGACTCACAGATTTACGTTTGTACTTGAGATCCATTTCCTTCTGCCCAGACTAAAATTTCAATCTGTGTTTCTTGACACCTTCTCAGCGAGTTAGCTTAAGCTCAACATGGCTAAAAAGGATCTTTCTATCTTCCCTATTAGCTCTCACCCCTGTCTCCTTTATTCATTTGGTCACTTAAACCATTCTCCCTGTCACTCTGGCCTGTACCTGGGGCATTGATTGTGACTTACACCCCTCCCTAGGTCTTCTCTTGCAGACTACATCTACATCTTGCAGATGTGTTGTGCATAACACCACTAAAACTTGGCTCCTTCTACCCATCTACATGAGAACTCTTTCATCACCGCACATCTTAATTACTGCAACAGCTTCTTTTTTGGCCTTGAGAAATGTTCTTGCCATTCATGCTTATTCACCATGCTGTTGTGAAGCTCACTTTCTTAGTCTATGGCACTGTCCATGTCACCCTTCCCTTTCCATCTCTTTGCTGGCTCTCCCTTCTCTATCCCTTGTAATACAAGGTATTGCTTTCACTTCCAAGACCCTTCACAGCCTATAACCTACCAAACTTCCTGTTCATTTGCTACCAGGATGTCAATTCTTGCTCTGGATCAGCCCATGATTCCAGCCTCCATCCCCAGCTTGTTACATTTTTAGGCAAGCTTGCTTTCTCTCTTTTGTGCTTGTGAGGAGCTCCTGCATGCATCTTCATAATCCTCCTCCAAATCTCTCCTTACATTTCTGCCATGCCATAACACCTACAAAACAGCTTACTGATTAGCATGCATGAGCAGGCTCATCACGCTGAATCATACTTGTCACACTGTGTTTCCATGCTCCCATTTCTGTGTCCATCTTCTGTCTCTTGTCTTGTACTCCAGGTGCAAACTCTTTGTGGCAGAGACTGACTTTCTGTTCCATGAATGTATGGTGCCTGGCATAACAGCATTCTGCCCACGGCTGGAGCTCCTACGAGCTACTTTGCCATAAATTCCTGATGAAAGGATGTCACAGATTAATTTTGTTATGTCTCCAAGTCCTCCCTTAAGGTATAGGCACAGCGTTTCTTTTAATCATATAGAATAATAGGATAATAGGAAAGTAGGGTAGGAAGATTACTCAAGATTACATAATCCATTGCCCTGCTCAGGGCAGGATTGTCCCTGACTAAACTACTCTAGCCAACTGTTGGTGTAACCTACTTTTGAAAATGTCCAAAGATGGAGATTCTACAACCTGTCTAGGTAGCCTGTTCCAATGCTTGACCATTGTCATAGAACAACAGTTCCTCCTAATCTCCAATCTAAATTTCCTCTGATGCAGCCTGAGGCCACTATTCCTAGTCCTGTCCCCTGGCATGAAGAACAAAGAATTTTCATCCTCTCTGTAATCACTCTTCAGGTATTTGAAGACTGATACAAAATCCCCTCTCAGTCTTCTCTTCTTCAAAGTAAATAACCCTAGTTCTTTTAGTCTTTCCTCATAAATTATGGTTCCCGTGCCTCTAACAAGTTCTGTCACTCTCTGCTGGATTCATGGCATAATAGAAAAAGAGAGCAGGGCAGAAGCTCAGGAGATCACATCTAGTCCAACCCTCTGCTTGAGAGAGGAGCATCCCTGTCTAAAAACTATCCCAGCGAAGTGTTTGTCTAGCCTGCCCTGAAAAGTGTCCAGTGATGGAGGTTCCACAGTCTCTAGAGCTAATCTGTTCCAGCGGTTAACCCCTGGAAACAGTTTTCCTAATATCTAGCCTCATTTTCTCTTGTTGAAGTTGAAGACCAGAAACTTTTGGTCCAGTTCCCTATGGCCATAGAGAAGAGTTTATCTCCAGACTCTTTACTACAACCTGTTTTGGATTTTAAGACATTTATCCAATGTTCTCTCAGTCTTCTCTTCTTTAGACCAAATAGTACCATTTTTTCTATTCATGTCATGTTTCCTAGACCTCTAAATATTTGTATTGCTTTACCCAGTCTCTTGAACTTGAGTGGGACTCTTAGGAAAAAAAAACTATTGTGTGTGTGTATGGACAGGACTTCCAGCAGAGGTCATATCTTTTATTAGACCAGATAGATTTTTGCAAAAAAACCCCCAAAAAACTTAATTGCAAGCTTTGGGGCATACACACCCTTCTTCAGGCATAGGAGAAAAAATTGTAAAAGTTCTCCTGGATAGAAATGAAAGTTCATATTTCATAGGAAAGTTGAAGGTGTGGTAAAATCTCCTGTTACCTCAAGGTAAACAGACTATTCCAACTTTTCTCTAAGCCTAATCTGCATATAAAATTAACTGTTCCAAACAGGAAATTTTACCACACCTTCAACTCTCCTATGAAATATGAAATTTAATTTCTACCCAGGAAAACTGTTATAAGCTTTTTCTCCTATGCCTGAAGAAGGGTAATTGTGGCTAAAAGCTTGCTATTAAAGATTTTTTTTGCAAAAATCTAGCTGGTCTAATAAAAGATATCACCTTTACCACGAGTCCTGATTGTGATGCCTCTAGACCAATATGGGTATAACTTGGGTACCTGAAGGGGATTTCAGCACTTCACCCCTCCCCCTGCCCCCAAGGCATTTTGATTGCTTTCAGCACTGCCTGGTGGAGATGGGGGGAAGGTAACAGGACCAGCCAGTGACAAACTTTTAGGGCACCTATTCCCAATCACCTTGGCATGCCTTGAGATCCTTTCAGGGGTGATCCAAAATGTTAGCGCCATTAGGTGAGCAGACATGATTCACAAAATAAACCCAAACATTTCAGTGTTAAAAGCATTCTGACCTGTTGTAACTGTTCTGAGTTCTTTGCGACGGAAGAATTGTTCTATTATTTTCCTATAGCCAAAAAAAAAATAGTGAAAACTAAGATCTGGTATTTTCCGAGGGTGCCTTGAGTCTATTTATGGGTGCCTTGGGTCTAAAAAGCTTGAGAATCACTGCTTTAGGAATTGCATTTCCAACAGATCTCGGCACCCAGGCCTGCTTTTCAGAGGAGGCCAGCTCCCAGTTCACTCTAAGATGGCAAGCATTAACCATGTGCTTTGTCGTTCAGTCCCTTGGATTGTTGATGTGACTGAATTGAAAGACTGGCAACATTGGGCCATGGGGAGTCAAGAAAGTTATGCATGTGAGTCAAGTTACACCCATGGAGCAATGGCAGCTGAGCAGTTGAAACCCTGGTGCCAGGAGCCCACAACAGGTAAAAAGTATGATGAGCTCAGTGCCAATCAGGTCCCACATATGAAAATGTCAGAAGATATTAATGAGGTAGCATTAATAGTGGCAGCATGGAGAGGAGAGTTGATAGCAGTCTTCAAATACTCGCAGGGAGATTAAAGAGTTTTTTCTCTGTGGTCATAGGGACAGGACTAGGAGGAATGCCCAGAGATGCAGCAGAAGAAATTTAGGTTGGAAATAAGGAAGATCTTTCTGACTAGGAGGGTGTTCAAGCACTGAAACAGGCTATCCAGAGAAGTTGTGGAATCTCCATCCCTGGAAATGTCCAAGAGCACGTTGGAGAGATCTGTGGATGGGATGGTTTAGTCAAGGATGATCCTGCCTTGAGCAGGGTGTTGGATTAGACTTTGTCAGCTCCCTTCAGCCCTACTTCCCTGTGATCCTATTAAAATTGATCAAAACCATGAAAGTAATAACTTTTTTTGAAGCAGAATAAAGTCAGGAAACTTGGTGGACAGTCCATCTGTTAGCTATCTATGGAGCTGTATACAGGGAAATATGTTAAAAGGCTAGGGGGGGATTTTTGTAGTTTAAATCTCTTGCTTATCCTGATCGGTTTTCTGAGGGTTGAAGCCAGTGTGGCAAAGTTAAGGTTTTAATGTAGGGTTTGAAATCCTGCCAGAGATCTCTGTTTGTTTTATAATATAGAGGACATAAAGCTAATAACATCCAAGCCCCACATTTTAAAGGAGAAACAGGGAAATCATTAATTCCGCTGTAAGAAGAGGAGTGAAATTTTGTGTGGCTTTGTTATCCTGGAGGAGAGAGGTGAGGATTCCTCTGGGCTTCCAAAACTCCGCAAATCTAACTATTTGGAAAGCAGACAGCACAGCAAGGGCACCCAGATCCCTGCTTAACTCCTTAATATACAGCACGGGATGTTTTCCTGCGTCAGAAAGGTGCCGGTGGACGTAACAATGGGACAATCGAATTAGGCTTTGCAAGGCGCAGCCGCTCTTGTGCTTAGTGTTTCCCTTTCTCTGTGAGATCTGAGGTCTCTTGCCAGGTACATTGGGGCTTTTTTTTTATACATCAATTCCAGCGAGCATCACTTGGTAGTGGAAAACGCTCCCCCTGCCCAAAAGAAACAGCGTTGGGTGGATTGGGGCGGGGGGGGGGGAGGGGAGGCTGTTCCTTTAAGAGCGTTGTTCCCTTCAGGATTATAAACATTCAATAAACAGGCCTAAAGTTTTCATTTAAACCAGGCGGCCTAATCTGTTGTGCATTTCGACAGGGTTTCTATACACATGGATCCTTTTCCCTTTGGCACGACATCACTCCTCCGCATTAACCATTTAATCCTGTCTCCTGCAGAACACTGGAGAGCTGAGGGTAGGGGGGAGTGTTGAAGAAATCCAATCCCCTTCAGAGAAGCAAATCTCCCTTTAACTTCCTGCATTAAAAACAAAATCCCGCAGAATCATTTGCAAGAGGCTCCCCACCACCGCCCTCACCTCCTACTCCCTCCACCCTCCCAAGGCTGCGGCTCGCTGTATTAAAATACGTTTTATTGCGTATTAACTTTACAAAGCAAGAAGTGGGGTTGATTTTTTCCCCTTCCTTCCTTGACATTTTTCCGGGGAAAAAGTTTGCCCCGGGGCTCGTAGGGGAAGGGGAAGTCCAACCCTTGCCGGGCAAAGCCGGGACCCGATCCTGCCCACAAGTGACTCCAGCTCGGAACTTTTCTGGCGCCCTTCAGCCGGCCGATGCCATCGGGGGCGTTAGGCATCATTAGGATGGGGCCACGTGCGGCTGTGGTTGCGGATCAGGGGTTGAGGTCGGACGCGGGAAGGTACCATTTAAGCGCCCGCGGAGAGAAAATGGAGCGAGGGGAAGAAAATGGAGTGGGCGACGCGAAAGAAACGGGGGGAGGGAGACAGGAGGTGAAATCTACAAGGAGCGAAACTGATCACTGAGCTGCCCCGCCTGGGGCTGAGCGCTGCTCCTCGCCCTCCCCCAGCTCACTCCAGGGAAGGGATCTCCCGGGCTCGGCGATCAGCTGTGTCCGCTTTGTCTTCCCTGCCCGCTGCCTCCGCTCTCCCTCCCTTTGTCTCCTGTTCTTCTCCCAGCCTCTCCTCCAGGCAGAGGGGGCCCGCCGGATCGGGGCCCGGAGATCCCCGCTGCTCGGTCGCTTGCTGTCACCCCTCACTGCCCCAAAGCACCGGGGGTCTCGTGCGAGCTCCCTTTGCTTCCACCCCGTCTCCAGCTGCGGGGTGGATCAGCCTCGGTCTCCGGGCAGCGTGGAAGGGTGCGAATATGGTGTCTGGTCTCCCCTGCCTCACCTGTCCTACATCCTCCTGGGAGAGGTATCCCCCCATGATGGCTGGAGGAATTGATGGGTCATAGTCTGTGCGCCCCCCTATCTTAGTGTCTCTGCGTTTGCACGTGCCCGGCATCCTCCCTCTGTCGCCACGGAGACATTTCCAATGGCTCGATGCAAAGAAACTCCCAATTGAGTCACCGGGAAGAGTCCCCATTCACGGCCGCGGGCTTCGAAGCAGCCGCGCAGCTTGGCCCTTGCTGTCGACCCCATTTCCACTGGCGCTTGGCGGGTATTGTTTCGAGGCTTTCCTCCTTCTCCAACTCTTCCCTCTTTCAGCTGCCTACTCCATTTCCCCGCGCCTTTCACTCCTGGGATGTCGTCCGTCTGTCTGTCATCTACTCCCATCTATCCATCCATCTCCATTCGTATCTCTCAATCTACATCTGCTCCTTTGTGCCTTGATTAGCACAAGAAAGAGCTGAAACCACAATAGCTCTCTCCCGCCTTCCCCCTTTAAAAGGAAGGCTTTTAAAAAATTAGATTTTAAGTCTTTCCCCCCCATATTCTCCAGTCATTTTTTTTCTACCTTTCTGATTACGTTTTTTTCATCCTAACTTTCTCTGGATGTCGACAACAAACCCTTTCCCCGCCTCCCAACCTCATTCTGAGAATCCGCACAGAAGGTAACTGGGTCTTGTAATTCAGTGATTCCTTTTCTGTAATAACCCATTCCCTCCATTCCCTCATTTCCTTTCTTGGCGTGTGGGTCTCTAAAGGGAATCACTGAATTACGTGGGTGTGTGTATACACACATTCATACACATATATGTGTGTGTATATATACATGTATGTGTATATATAGAGACATAGATATGTGTATACATACACACGTATATATAGTGCAACTGTGTATACACACAAATATACATACACACTCGCATTCTACATATACAGTGACGTGCTGTGTTGTGTGTAAACACACACAGAATGCTCGCTTTCTCTATCTCGCTGATATATAAATATACATATATCCAGTTATATGTATTATACACGTTGTATGTATTATACACCTGACTAAGGGGAGTTGTGCCCAAAAGCTTGCATTTAAAGATTTTTTCTTTTTGCAAAAATCTTGTTAGTCTAACAAAAGATATCACCTGTACCACGAGCTCTGATTGCTTTTCCTGTAGACCAATACCGCTACAACCTGGGTACCTTATACGCATATGTACACTCACACACATATACATATATGCCTGTGTGTGAATATTACACACAGATGTGTGTTACACTGTATATAATACACACGTGCAGTGTGTGTGTGGTGGGGGGGTTGCACGTACACCCCTGTCACCGCATGTGTAGATCCTTTTCTCTCCCCCTCCCCCCCGGCCCCAGTGTGATGCCCAGCCCCCGAGGGGCGAGATCCCAAGAGTCACCATTGTTTTTCCTCCCCCCGATTCAGAGCGGAGCCTGCCTCGCGCGGGGCTTTGAACCACAAGGAAGCGGCATCGAGGCTGGTGCCTTCAGTTCATTCATAAAAGTGGGCTGGGATCCGCGGCTTGGCCCGGGGCAGCCGGGCCTTTGCACCGATGCTGTCCCCCCCCCGCACGTGCTGCTGCTTCTTCTCCCCTTGATGCCAGCGCGTCCCTCCCGGCGCCTAGGGCTCGCTGGTGCTCAGACTTCACGTGAACTCGGTGATCGCTCCCTCTTCCCGGCTCATGTAGCACCAGGCTCATTTCCCGGCCTAATGAAGGAGGGCAGGGAGATCACTCAGCACACGCGGGAGATGAGATCTGGGCACCTTTTTGGACAGCAGCGTGGGGGCAGCCCTCTCTCCCAAAGCTGGAGCTGGGCCCCGAGCCTTCTGGTGTAGCCGCTGCCTGCAGGTCTGTGCTGCGAGGCAGGAGTCAGGCTGGGGGCTACACGGGAGGTATTGCCATCCCATGTGGTGTGATGCGTCTGTGGACACAGATATCTTCCTGCAAGGATAGCCCCCCCCCCAACATGTCCTTTTCTCTCTGGCTGCCATAGTTTCGGCCCCTGTGTCTGGGAGAAACCCTCGTTACTTCCCCCTAGGACTGAGTAACTCCTTTCAAAAGGCGATGTGGGCAAATGAGTCCAGGAGATAAACTCCACGCGTGCCCATTTCTCTGGAAATGCTGCCTTGGTGAGGAGGGAGCAGCCGACCGGACTCTGCCAAGAGCAGGCTCCGTGTCAGCCTCTGCCTGGCGACTGGCACTCCTTTCGTATCGTACGCGGCGTATAATTAAGGATGAAAAAGTCAGAAGGCCGCCAGAGGAGGGGATTCACGTTCAAACAGGCGAGGAGGGCAGATCCTTTGTCCCGCCGCGCTTCTCCGCAGCCTGCCACCCCGCCAGCTCTGCCCACTAGGGACCCGCAGCGCCGCGGCACAGGCCCCAGCCAGGCCCGCCAGCACGTGCTGCAGGGACCCGCGGCCTCTGCCCTGGTCTCTAGTGCTCTGATCCTGCAGGGGCCTTTCTCATGCGGATTGCCGCAGGATTATTATTATGATCTCGATTATTCTTATCATTATTATTATTATTATTACCGTGACCATCATCGTTATGATTCTTGTTGTTATTGTCGTTGTCGTCGTCATCACCATCATTATTGCCGTTGTCATGGTCATTATTATTGTTGTCATCATCACCATCACCATCATTACTATTACTAGTATTACTATATCTATTGCTATTACTATTCTATTATTACTATTGCTATGGCTATTAACATTACTGTTACTATTACTACTATTAACAGCATTGCTATTACTATTGCTATTTCTATTACTGTTGCTATTATTACTATTATTGCTACTACTATTGCTATTATTACTATTATTGCTCTCACTTTTCCTATTGCTATTACTATTATTACTATTACTATTTTTGCTATTACTGTTGCTATTGCTATTACTATTATTGCTATTACTATTATTACTATTGCTGGTATTTCTTTTACTTTTCCTATTGCTGTTACTATTATTGCTATTACTACTGCTATTGCTATGACTATTGCTATTATTGCTATTACTATTGCCATTGCTATTACTATTGCTACTGCTATTATCATTATTACTATTGCTATTACTGTGCGATTCCCAGCTGGGCAGGGAGGTGATCAGGCAACTGCAATTAAATGCCCCCTTTCCCTTCCCTCGTCAGCCTGTTTGTTTTGCAAGGCTGTCCGTTTCCCCATCCGCTCCTGACCCTGTCTTCTCCTTTCCAGCTCCCCTTCAGCGTTTTATTTTATTACTGCCTCGTGTCTGCGCGCTGATCAATAAATCTTCCCTTTGGAAAAAAAAAAGAGAGAGAGGAGAAGTAGACAGATTGAACATATGTCATCTGGACAAGAAGATCCTTGATGCAAACAAAACGCTGTTCCATCCAATAGGCAAAATGCCATGGCAACAGCCAACCCCCTCGCCCCCCACTTCTCGCCATCTAGCTGCTGCCTGGGGAAAAGGGCTGCTTTTGCTGCCTCCCAGTGGTAGAAAGAGGCGCATCCCACCTGCAACGCGAAGGTCCAGGCACAAGATTAACGACCAGTAGAGGAAACCAGCGGGCACACACTGGATCTAGGCAGACCGCTCCAGGCTCTGCGTCATCATCGTGGCATCTTGCAATCCCAATTGGGTGTTTTTGTTCCTCCCCATGTGGAAGGAGGCTCAGGCCAGAGCTCGGGGTGCACAGAGATGTTCTTCGACGGGGGGGGGGGGGGAGTATGGGGGGAGAGAGGAGGAAAGGCTTCGACGCGGTTTAATAGTAGGTACCAAGTGTTTAACTTCATAGCTCAGCCTTCTAGAAGGTGGGTTATTACATCCCAACTTTTCAGAGGGGAAGATGCTGGGCTGGGTTTTTCATACTGTGTGCAGGATTGCCCAGAGATACTGTGGTCTCTCCTTGATTATAAATTGGAGGCTGGATAAACACTGGGCAGGGATGATTTAGGAGTAGCACTTCTGCATTAGTGCTGGGGTTGGACCAACTGGTCCTCCAGGTCGCCTCCAAACCATGTCTCTATTTGGATACCTACAATGAAATGATCAGATGGACACCAGTGTTCCTCACAGGGATTCTCAAGTAGGAGCACGAGAGCAGATCTAGCCAAATCATGCAGGTTCCCAAGTGAGATCCAGCACTGATGAAGATAGCCATTCACCTCAGATACTATGAGCTGCTGGGTCCCAAGCACTTGGCAAAAATCTGTCCCTAAGATGTAGCTCAAGAGAGCTTGTGTTGGGAGTGCAGGAGTTCTTGATCCCCTTGCCTGAGCTGAAACTACTAGCTCAGTTGATTTAAAATTTCAAAATGAAGCCAAAGATTTATAGGGTGAGATGATAGTGTATATTTTTTAAAAACCCATGCATTTTTCCTCCAGTTTAGTAAAAGCTGATGTTAAAAGCAAAATGAGGTTGTTGTAGTTCAAGAATTATTTTCTGTTTAGTCTCCAGCAAAACTGCTCTTTGGATCTCCAGGTCACACTTTAATGTTAACAAGAGTCTTCTTTCTTTGAAACAAAAAGTGCTGACTTAGGTGCTTTCAAGTATCCCTACAGCAGCAGCAGGTTTCAACAGGTGTCTGAAGTGGCACATGTACCTGGAATCTGTGTGAAATGTAGCAGCAGCAGCTAAGGGAAGTTGAGTCCAAATATCCAAAGGCAAACCCATCAGCCCTGTGAGGCTGGGGGCTAGGATTCTCATAAGAAAAATACGGGAGGAGTGAAAGTGCTGGCTCCAGCTGACCTCCATCTAATCCAGTATAACCCAGTGCCTCAATACACTGCATTCCAAACGTACTTGTGAAGGCAGGCAGCGTTTGAAGCAAATGCTAGGCTGAGCTGGGATAAACCACCCTGGTAGCAAGATCTGAGGGCTTCCTTCTCTGTAACTTTTACTTTTAATTACCTGCTGCTCATTTCAATTCAGTGCTTCATAAAACAGATTTTTTTTTTTTGCTTGTTTATAAAAGGGCTCTTTCTGAGCACAGATGTGTTAGGAAGAAGGGCTTTAGTAAAGCCAACAGAGACAGTGTGTGAACATCACCAAGGGCAGGGAAGACTTCTCCATCTCTCTTTCAGAGGAAACTGTTAGGATTATTGGATCAAAGGAAAGTAAGGCTAGAAAGGACCTCACAAGGTCACCTGGTCCACCCCTTTGCTCAAGGCAGGATCATCCCCGATTAAACCATCCCAAAGACAGATATTTCACAACCTCTCTAGGTAGTCTGTTCCAATGCTTAACTACCCTCCTGGTCAGAAAATTCCTCTGAATCTCCAACCTAACTTTCCCCCTGAAGCAGCTTGAAATCATTGCTTTTACTCCTGTCCCCTATGCCACAGAGAATAGTCCCCATCCGCCCTCTAATCACCCTTCAGATATTTGAGGGCTGTTATCCAATCTCTTCTCAGTCTTCTCTTCTCCTGACTAAACCCTAGTTCTTTCAGTCTTTTCCCATAAATCATGGTTCCCAGGCCTCTAATAATTGTTGTCAGTCTCTGCTGGACACCTGGAATAATAGAAAAACAGAGCAGGGAGGTTGCTCAGGAGATCACATCTAGTCCAACCCCCTGCTTGAAACAGGATCATCCCTGTCTAAAAACTATCCCAGCTAAGTGTTTGTCTGACCTGCCCTGAGACATGTCCAGTGATGGAGGTTCCACAGTCTCTAGAGCTAAGCTGTTCCAGTGCTTAACCCCCCTCAGAGCTCGAAACATTCTTCCTAATATCCAGCCTAAATTTTGCTTATTGAAGTTGAAGATGAGAAACGTTTTGTCTAGTTCTCTGTGGCCACAGTGAAGAGCTTATCTCCAGGCTCTTTGTCAGAACCTCTTTTGGATTTGAAGATGGTTATCTAATGCTCTTTCAATCTTCTCTTCTCCAGACTAAATAGCCCCATTTTTATCCAGCCTTTCCATTCATGTCATATTTTCCAGACCTCTAAATATTTGTATTGCTTTACGCAACCTCCTGAATTTGGGGGGGTGTGTGTGTGTCTGTGTGTGTTTGTTTATGGAGGGGACTTCAGAACTCAGAATTCCTTTTGCCTTTAGACTGATATGGTGACATCCTGGATACCTGGAGGGGACTTTAACACTTCACCAAAAAAGGGTAATTTTGGTTGCTTTCAGCACTGCCTTGAAGGTTGAGAGCAGGGATTAACTTGGCAGACCCCTAATCATATTTGTGCTTCTCTTCTGTACTTGTTGAGCAACCCTGCACCATTAAGAGCTGAATGCCTCCCAAGGCCCAAAGTTTCATGGAAACATTAACCAAGCAGGGTCAGCAGGAGCACATTTCAAAGGAATAAAAACAGGCTTTGGAGTCACTAGGATACCACTGAGCACATCTATTTTTATCCAGAGACCCCTTTGGCTACTCCACTCAAATTAAATAATTATTTGAGCCATTAAGTAGGCCAAGAGCTCTGTGATTGCACAGTCAAATCAATGGAGGCTATGTTGCTATTGTATCTCTGGCAGCAAAGGCTTCCTTTGGCCCACCTTCCCCATTGGAAAAGAAACTTTTCCTTGATCCTCACATCAAATCAGGCAAGGGACAATCTTTCCACAAGCATCTTAAATGGCTAGTAACTTGAAGTAACCCTAACTATGGCGGGGAGAGGGGTGTTATCTCTGCACTTCGCAAATACTTAGTGCGGGACAGTGGGCTTGTAAGGGCTGTAGGATCCCAGGATAAAAAGCTTCTGTCTGTTTTTACCCTTCCCCCTCTTTTCCCCCCTCAAAAACAGAACAATATCAGACACTAGATTTCTCCTGGGATAAATGCCTTGCATCCTGGGATGCAACAGATCCACAAGCCTGTGCTCCTATGCTAAATAACTGGGATGTATTGGAATTGACATTTTGCCCTGGGACAACAGCAGGTAATTCAAGTTAACTGCCATTCAAGCTGCTTGGCTAAAACCAGATACACCTGCTTGATTCAAATTTGAGCATTTTATCCCATGACAAACCACAGTTTTTATAGAGGGATAAGCTCATTGTCCCACATAAAGTACCAGTGAATGATCCAAATTAATATTTGCCCAGGAACAATGGTGGGCAATTTGAGCTAACTACCATGTAAACCTGGGGGGGGTGCAAAATCCAGCCCGGGGGCTGGATGCGGCCCGCCAGACCATTCTATCCAGCTTGCGGAGCCCCCCCCAAAATTAAGAAAATGAATATTTATCTGCCCCTGGGCTGCCTGTCATGTGGCCCTCAATGGCTTCCCAAAACTCAGTAAGCGTCCCTCTGCCTGAAATAATTGCCTGTCCCTGATGTAACCAATCACAGCCATGAGAATTAGCCCTGGGATAAACCCAATGTCTATTTTTACATTTGTGCTGAGGCTCCAGTTATCAGTACTTGAGGCAATGCAGGTAGCGATGCTTAACTGGGGGCTACTAGCCCCTAACTAGGCAGGGATTTCTGATAATGGGCTGTGTTCAACATGGCTTCCACTGAGATTGCATCTAACACAAAAGCCAGAGCCTGAAGCCAAACAATTGAGGAAACTGCAGGTAGCTACCTGAAAATAACAGATTGTGGGGGGGTACAGTTGCATCCCTTTCCACCCCTGCTCCAGCCAAACTTTAAAAACACCTGCCTGGCAGTGGCAGTGGCATTTCTATTCACGCAGTGCTGGGGGAGTCATTTGACCTCATGGCTCATTGTCACCTGCCTGATCCCTGTTAATCTCTCTCCACTCTGCAGGTGTTAAGGACCCACTCTCCTTTTTAAAGTCTTGATGTTCCACTATTTGAACAAGCCTTTCTTCTGCCGTGTCGCTGCCTGTTCACTATGTAGAAGTGACTGCCAGTGAAGTATTGGCAGCACTGCCAAGCTGTTCCAAAAGGCTACGTTTTGTTTTATGAATCTAAGAGACATGCATGCATTTTTGACAACTAAGGGACTATGTACACAATGTCCTTTGACTATTTTTTTGCCTAGTTGTTTTTTTGTTTTTGTTTTTTAATACAGGCTCTAGCTAATGAGAGCACATTGCACTTGTTGCATTTGTTGTTTGCTTTGATCTTAAAGGGAATAATGTCTGGCGCTGCCCCCTACAGGACCCATAACGCTTTTTTAGTTTCTCTTTAACTGGCCACCAAGGTGTGCTCTGTGTGGCTATCTGCTCCCCCTTTGCAACCTTCTAGATCTGCTCGTGCTCACAGCAAGGGCACTGATTTTGTTGAGCCCCAGCCCAAATCTGGGTTCGTGCCTGGAATGCAGATGCCAATATACACACTGGGCAGTGGAAGTATAAAGAAAAATGTATTGCTAGCAACAAATGGTGCAAGCAGAATAATTAACCTAACAAGCACCCTGAATATTATCTCTGGGGTATCTTTATACAGAAGTTTGCAAGGTTTCACAAGTGTGCTGTTCAGTGATCGGTTACAAGTGAATGATGCAAGAAGTTCTCTACTGAGCAGGTCTCTATATCTATGTTTAAGCCATGTACCTCATTTACATACATGATTGTTTCATTGGCATACTTTGTCTCCACCTAGGGGTTTGCTTTTTAGTATTATAATGAGTCCTTTGACCTAATTCCCTGCCTTTTCTTATTTTCTTTTAATTCTCTCTTACTCAGTTACTGATGTCTCCTTATCATCACAGATGGCATTCTTTACATAACAGTCTCTTCTCCTATCGTGTTTGGGTGGAGGTTTTCAAGGGTATTCCTTACAATTTGACTTGCACGAAAGCAGGGCCTTTGTTTAGAGAAATTCGACCCCTGCTTTGAGCCCAAGTCTCAGCCCTCGCGGGCACTGCGGGAGCCCAGACCAGAGCAGCAGAAACACCGGGGCCTGCGCCCAGATACGAGCTGGACGTGCAATCATACGAGCAGCCGAGCATTCGACCTCGGGGTGGCCCAAGGCACTGCGCGCCTAGCGGCTCTCGGCGACCCGCCCCAGTCCGCCCCAATCCCGGCATACCCCGCGACGACCGGCGCCGCTCGCTATGACTCTTCATTTTTCTCGCTGCCTCCTTTTCCGCTCAACGTACCTTGACCGCCAGCCCCCCCGCCCGGCTCCTATGACAGACAGTCAGGATGCGCCAATAGCCACGACGAATGCCACCCTCGTGCTTGGCCAGCCCGCCAATGAGAGGAGGCGGGAGGAACAAGACCAGCCCCGGGAAGGCCCCAGTGTTGGGTGCGCGGCGCGGCAGCTTGGAAGGAGCTGGCGGGGGAGTTTCGGAGTGTGTGGCGTGACCCTCAACCGCCACCATGGTGAGGCCCGTCCCGGTCCCCGTCTCCCTGGCGGGCGACCCTGGTGCTTGCCTGGACAGTGGAGACTGGGACCCCCCCCCTCTCGGGCAGTGACGTAACAGATGGGGGGGGGTCTTAAAGCGGCGGGGGGGATAGCTGGGGAGCGCGGCAGGCGCCACAGCGTAGCCCGCGTCCGCTGCTCCGTGTCTGACGCGCTGCTGTCCCTCCATAGCTGCCGCCGCGCTGCCTGTGCCCTCCCCAGCCTGGCCTATGCCGTACACAGGCTGTCCCTGCCTTTCGTGGCCCCCGTGGCAGCTCCCCCTCTCCCCTCCCCAGGCCACACTTGGGGGTAGGGAAGGGAGCAGCGCAGGGGGCGTCGAGGTGGTGTGTCAAGCAGCGGTTCTCACCCTCCTTAGCCTCGGATCCCCGTTCCCCGCCCCCCCCTCCCTTGGGAAGTGGCAGCTCTTGGCTTTCGCTCTGTTTATGACATTGGAAAAACAAGCCCATGGTTCTCTTGTTGCAAAGAGCTCAGATAGCCTGCAGCGGGTCAGCCTGCTTTTGATGTGGTTTCCCATTTAATATTTCTGGGTTTATCTTGTGGGTTTTGTGTCCCTGTTGGCACACCTGCCAGCATGGATATTGTGTGGTCATAGGATGATGGTGCCCTGGTGGAGGATTGCTGGTGTTGGACAAGCAATGGCAGAATGACCATGGTCAGAAGTGTTTCAAGAAGAGCGAGCCTCTGCATAAAACTTAGCCTTTTAGACTAAGAACTTCCAAAAACTTTATTTTGGGGGTTATTTGATATCCTGAATCAAGAGAGGGGTGGGGTCTTGGAAAAGAAAAACTTCTTTGTATCAAAGGATCCAGACACAAGAGCCACTTCCAGACCACAGCACATCTGCCGTGCTTATGTGGCATTGCAGACCGGTCTGTGGTACCGCACACACACATGCAGGAGTTTCCCACGCTGCTACTTGGCAGCATGGCGGTTGGTTTTTTTGATCCTGGAAGATCTCAGGGTTAAAAAAGCCCATGCCTAAAAAAAGTGGGGCAGTGCATGTGGCAGCTCCCCAAAACCAGAGCCTGGTCTGCTGGTTTCCTGCTGTAGCCCCATGACCCCAGTAATGCTGCTAGGACCAGCACAGTTGCTGGCTTCTGCCTCCCCTACCCCACCTGAGGTACCCAGGGTGTGTTGCTGCTGCTTCCCTGGGGAAACAAATGTCTATGCTCATCTGGATGCAGCCAAGAAGATCTTATTTACACACACACAATCTGTGCCTGAGATGATCAGGTAACAACACTAGAGTAGGCTTTATTATAGTGGAAAATAAGGATTAAGAATCAGGGAACCTAATTCTGTAATAAGATGCCTTTATGCACTGGAGGGAAAATGACTTAAAAGAGGGGATTAATTATTTAGAGGCAGTAGAAGTAACATTTGCTAAAGAAAATGAGCTATTCAGGACTTTTTTACCTTAATACTGAGGGGAAAACACATAATAGTTTGGCTTGCCCTGGGGCAGCCTGCAGGTGTTTGTAAGGTGAACTAGTCCAGGTAGTTGAAAGAGTTAGCTTTGTTGTATTCAGCTTGTGCTAAGCAAATGCAGGGCAATATAACACTTGACTGATGTGGGGGGCGGGGGCCCTTCCAGCTTTGTTATCCAGATGTGGGTGCCTCAGCCAAGCCGCATGGGTCTAGTTGATACTGTGAGAGTCCTTATAACTGATTTAATTCAGCGCACTGTATAGGATTCCAGCAAGGCTGTAAAATTGCCCCATTGGCTTTTTTTTTTTTAACAGTCGATTATGTCATATAATGGCGGGGCTGTCATGGCCATGAAGGGGAAGAACTGCGTGGCCATTGCGGCAGACAGACGCTTTGGAATTCAGGCTCAGATGGTGACCACAGACTTCCAGAAGATTTTCCCTATGGGAGACAGACTGTACATTGGATTGGCTGGGCTTGCTACAGATGTGCAGACTGTGTAAGTTTAAAAAAAAAAAAAAAAAAAATCTTCCCAACCTACATACCAGAAGTGAGTTTACTTTCAGTATTGTGGTACAATGAGTCTTAAAGCTATCTGTTTGTTAGTTGAGGGTTCAGGTAAATACCAATATTCCCTTTCTTTTTGTCTAACTCTTATCAGGCCTCTTGGGGATAGCCGCCAAATGTGCTTCAAAGCACATTTGCTCTCCACAGCAACAAAAAACAAGCTGCATTTTTGTGACATATTGTATCCCGGGTCTTTTTGGGTTTTTTGGGTTTTTTTGTTTTTTTTAATAAAGAAAATCAGTCATTGTATTCTAAAAATCAAAGCTGTATCTGATTTCTTAAGGATCACAGGACAAGTGAGACCCAGATGTGACAGTCTGAAATGTAAATGTGCGTGCATTTTAAATCCACTGGTCTGCTTCATGTGTCGGTCAGATGTTAGTTTTTAGTAGCAAAGCTTAACCCTTGGGTGGGTGGAAGATGTCTTGAATAGGTGCAATTTAACATGAACTCTCATCTCTTTTTGCAGTGCCCAGAGGCTGAAGTTCAGGCTGAATCTCTATGAACTGAAGGAAGGCAGGCAGATCAAACCACAGACTTTCATGAGTATGGTGTCCAATCTGCTCTACGAGAGACGGTAAATGGCAAACAGTTGAATAGTTCAGTTACAGTATCAGTGGAACCAGGAGATGGCTAATGGAGTTCAATGAAAATTTAGAGAAGTGAAGAGGAAAGCAAGCCCTTCACTGAGAACTAACTTTCTTACTATAGTCGACAGGACTCACGGATGTTTAGCTAAACGTCCGATGAAGACTGTTTATTTGCAAGCATAGGCAGAAACAAGTAATGGATAAAGCCTGTCTGCATATATATTAAGCCATATGCAGCTGCATTACTTTTCAGTGAGTGAACTTTCTTAACAGAAACCTAACTGCTGTATTGCTGTTCTGCACAGGACTTGAGCTAGGTGGTCACTGAAGCACATGTGCAAGTTTGAGGCTGGCAAGAGCTGAAAGCATAGTTGGTGCTGACATGGGAGTTTGAAATTGAAATTTTCAATGCTTGGCAGTGTGTTCATTTTCAGTCCAATGCTTAAGGAAACCTCCACTGTATTGATAGTCTAATTAAAACTAAGTCCACTGCACATTAAGTAACAGTTACTGAAGAGGGGGTGTCTGTCATAAAGCAAAGCAATAATGCTGCCTGTTTTTCTGTAGAACACAAGCAGATTTAAAAGCTGGGTTAGCTTTGGACAATTTGAGTACCAAGTTTAATTAAAGTCCTCATGAGAGCTTGAGTTCTTCATTCCTGATCAGTCCACCTCTAAAGTCTAAGACACAAAATGTTCAGTACCAGATGTCCATTTCTTTTGCCAAAAAATATTTGGAGGGGGTCAGTGGGATCTGAAGGGCAACTGTGTTTGGAGGTTTCTATAGGTTCTAGATGCAAGGACATCTTAAAATTCAGTGATCCTTTATATTTGACACAACTCAAAAGCATTTATTTTTATAAAAGTAACAATTTGTCTAAATAGTGGAATCTGGTGATGGAGTACACTTATTTTAGCTTGTCTGTACCCCTCTTCACTGGAGGGGTAGAGCTGATTTTTTCTTCACTTAGGGAAGTATGTAAACAGTAGCAAAGCATTTCATACTATCTGGAAAGCCCCCCACTAGCTCCAGAGAGGAAATACAGATTTAATTTAAAAAGTTACTCGGTTAGAAATCTGCTATTGCTTTTAAGGACTGAAGTACTGAAACTATTCTAACTTGCTCTTCACAGGTTTGGACCTTATTACACAGAGCCAGTCATTGCTGGACTGGACCCCATAACTTATGAACCTTTCATCTGCTCTCTAGACCTCATTGGCTGTCCCATGATAACTGATGACTTTGTGGTCAGTGGCACCTGCTCAGAGCAGATGTATGGCATGTGCGAGTCCCTCTGGGAACCCGATATGGTGAGTGGAGAGAGGTGGGGATAGTGGTAAGGCTTGCCTAGGGGCTAAACAACCAATCAGTTCATGGACTAAACCACTTGTTAATGTGAAGACTAAGAAATTTGAATGATTTGTGTTGGACAGAGCTTTAAGCTTTCAGTTTTGGTGAAAATTTGCTAAATACTGGTTTGGGTTAATTCCTCCTTCTGTCTAGGATAAGCTCATTACAGCAAAGTGGCCTACAATTTCTAGGGGTTGGACTTTGGCCTCATCCAAAAACCTTGCTGTTAATCCTGTGACATCCTGCTAAAAGGCTTTCCTGTATTTCTTCCTCCAGGAACGAGATCATCTCTTTGAAACCATCTCCCAGGCTATGTTGAATGCAGTAGACAGAGATGCTGTGTCTGGAATGGGTGTGGTAGTGCATATAATGTAAGTACTGTTCCATTGGTCTCTTTCCCTGGAATTAAACACCAAGCTCTAAGAAATCTTTCAAGGATTTGTCATAAGGCCTAACTGCTCTGGGCTCTCAATCTTATTCTTTAGCCAGATCTTGCCTTTGCTAGACTTTTCTTAATTTCCTTCCTGTTCCTTTTTTTGCTGGTCCTCCACTACTGATAGTAAATAAAATTCAGCATAGCCATTGTTAGATGGATTTTTTCTTAAGGCATTCACCCTATGAATGCAGTATTGTGTACAGAGAAGGAAGGGGTTTTTTTTCTAGTGGGGGGGGAGGGGAGTTGAGTGGTGCAATTGCATTCCTGCCCCCGTTCCCCCCACTTTGATTCTAGCTTCACCTAAACTTTAAAACCAACTGCCTGACAGTTTCTAGTCAGACAGCAGCAAAGAAGTCCTATAGACTTCATGGCTCATTAGAAGGAATCAAATAAATTACAAACTCCTCAATCCACAGGTGTTAATGACTTTTTCTCCTTTTGTTAATGGTTTTGATGATCCACTAATCCAGCTATTCTTTCTTCAGCAACTCTACTGTCTTATCTGCTTCTTTTAACATGGCACCTGTTTCACAGTCCTGCAGTCTGTTTTTAACTCTAGTTAAAAACATTAACTCAAGTGAACAGCAATGCAGGTGTGGAAATAATTTTCAGTGATACATTATCAAGGTGCTCAAAGCTAGATTGTTTTATGAATCTGAAAGAGATGTACATTTAATTCTAATGACAATAGGACTAAAGACACAACCTTTTTGGTTATTTTTTGCCTAATGTGGTGTTTTTCATGCATAATATATTATACGATGCAAGCTAATTGCACATTCCAATAAAGTTATATTTGTTTTTGCTTCGATGGTCAAATGAACATACAACTGTAGGCCCCTAGCATATGAAAAAGCTTTTAGTTCCTTTTTACCTGGAGAAACGTGCGCTGTGATGTATATAATGATGATGTACTATGCTATCTACACCCCATTTTCAAAATTCTAGATCCACCCATGGCTTTCTGCTTAAGACAGAAATCATATGCTGTTACTGCCCATCAAGAGCAACTTTCTAGTTCTGTTTAGAAGACTATTTGGATAAACCAGTCTTTCACTTGTCTCATTGTTGATTTCTGAGCAGTATCCCCCATCCATTGTGCTAGGAGCAAGATCCAACAGTTTTCTTTAGTGAGTTGTTCAGAATGACCAACTTGTGGTCAGGCTGTAGTAAGAGAGGTGGCTTGTCTGCATTTTGTCAACAGGTTGAAGAGGAGGAAGCAGCAAAGTATTTGAGGCTTGTTTGGATTCTTTGTCATAGCTGTCAGATTAGGCCTACTCTTAAAGTTGCAGCTGCTAGTTACTTGATTCCAAGATGAAGTGTTGCTATTGTGTCCCCTGTTCTTCCCCTCCCAGCCTTTTAACATGAGTGGGGAAAATAGCCCCTCATCTTGGAATCAAGAATGAATGGTGGGGGGAGGCAGGCAGCTGCTGTGGCACTCACTGCCTCTCCCTCACCTTCCTACAGCCTCAGGCCCCTGCCCCGATCTTCTTCCTGTGCTCTATCTTTGCTTCATGGTTGCTGCAGCCTGGGGCACAAAGCCTGGCCCTGTAGCAGTGGTGCTGCCTCTATTATGTTGCTGCTGCTACAGGGCTGGGCTGGGGCTGTGCTCTGTGCCACAGGCTGCTCTCACTCAGCAGAGCAAGGGTAAGAGGTAGAAGGGGGGAGAGGTGGTATTGGAAGCTGCAGAGGTTGGAAGGGAGAAGAAAGAGCCTGAGGCTGCAGAGGAGCAGGCAATAGGGGACAAGCTACTTGTAGGGTCCTCTCCCCAACTACTGCTCTCCTACCACTGCTTTCCCTAATGCAGTAGTAGCGGTGGGGATGAATTTAAGATGACCCTCCAGTAATTAGTCTACATATGGAAAATTATAACAAGCTTATAGATTCTACATATGGAAACTTTAATTATTGGGGGGTTCATTTTAAATTCAAGTTTGTCTTGGATTTGAGTAAATATATTTATACTGATTGTTAGCAACTTCTCTAGACTGGTCATTTACAGTCAGTCTTTTCTCTCTTTCTGCAGTGAAAAAGATAAGATCACTACAAGAACACTGAAGGCTCGCATGGACTAACTTAAGATGGGGTTTGTTCTTATTTCACATGTCAAATCTGTTTGGATTTTTTTAAATAAAGTTTCTTCATTGTTGGAGAGGGCTTTGCTTTTCTTGAATGTATGTATCAGCATTTAAGTACTCCTCTCACTCATAGCTTAAGAGTATATTTGCTTATTTTTTAATCATTTCAAAGTAATTTTAAAAACAAACAGCATTGGGTATTGCAAAGAGAAAAGTGAAGAAGGATGTTTATCAGATACATGCTGGAGAACTCATAGCATCTCCTTTTGATACTGGGTAAGTTAGGTGTAGTGCTAGGGCTCGAGTTGTTTCTGGTAGTTCTAGGAAAGTCTCCCAGGTGGCTTGGACCACATATGTGGTCCAGATTGGAAAAACCAAACCAAACCCTATAATGCTCTAAATTAGCCCATGTAAATGGAGGTACTTCACAACTAATACTTATAACCTATTCAGAGCAACATTGCCCACAACTGGAAAAATAAGTAATGCTATTCTTGGAATTGTAAGAGAAGATAAAAGGAAAACTCTTATACAGTTGGGCTGTGACTTGCTAAGGGCAATCAGAGCTCACTTGAAATAAGACAATAAGGAACAGATGTACACAAAGTTTTCATTTTTATTTTTTTTTCTTGGTTGAAGATTCATCTTGTAACATGCATGCATTTCAAAATGGTAACAGTGTCTCAAACTGCTCCTAGCAAACAGACAAGCACAGAGGACTTAATTCTTATTAAAAAAAACCAAACCAACCCTTCCCACCAAAAGAATTGAAACAGCAGTGAAAATCTAGAATGCTTCATCATTTTAGTTTTAAATTAAATTTATTCACATTTGTTTTCATTTGCACTGATCAGTCTTGCCCATCTCTGTGACCTGTAGGTATAACAGTCCAACTTGACATAGCCCAATCAAACTGCATTTATCACGCATCTAAACAAAGAACAGCATACATGCCAGGTGGTTAAAAATGTAAACTACTAAAAATGATGGATGACCAAAGTCTGTTTCCCCTAGCATTAATGTTGCTATTACACAAGAATTCACAGGGCAAGGAAAAAATCAGTAGTGGCTAGTATGGTGGACACTGGACAACAGGTTCTTCAAAATGACAGAAACTGCCAGGCAAGTTTGAAATGGTGCATTAAAAAGCAGGAGGGGACTGCAACTTAATTGTTTGAGAACAATTACAGTGGGTTTGGAATTATTAGTTACATAATGTTGCAAACAAGTTTCAGCGCACACACACACTGACCCCTGAAACATTTTGTATTTATACCATACAAAGGTTAACACTCCAACCTCTCTGCAGCTGTAAGTGGGGCATCTGTAGAGACTGCATAGTAAATACAGGACTATTAATCTGTTGAAGCCAGAAGACAATCCACCACTTTCTCCACAATGAGGTCACAATACAATTTAATCCCATGATATTCCTCTAGTTTCTGTGGTTAAAACACTGGTCCCAAGTTGAAGGCAGCTGCAATAGCCACCTGGAAGGCAAAGCACTAGTTCTTCTGCCAGATAGGCAAACTGGACATGCCTGTACCAAAACACTTAGTATTTTTACTATCAGTAAAAATTAAAGCTGAAATTAGATTTCCTGGAAGTGGAAGAGCAGGCCCTTAGTTACGCTGTAAAATCAGTATCCAAAGGGATTGCTTTTCATACCGTTGCATACACCCCTGCTCTCCTTTAAACAAAGGGCAAGTTCTTGAATATTTTCATAGTGATGTCCTTGTCTCTATCTACTATTGCAGCTGAAAATTCCAAGGCAGTTTTGACCTCTCTGGGATTGGTCAATCCCAGTTTATTAAAGATAGCCATACTCCCTATCAGGAGCCCAGAAAATGCCTTGTGGGGGGGGGAGGTTTACAGTTAAAAGCCACTCCAATCAAAACCATAGAGGCACTGGATTAAATGACAGGTAGAAAAGGTTGACCTCAGGGGAGGAGGGAAGAAATAGATTCATTAAAAAAATTGCACCTAGATTGAAAAGTGAATTCCATAACTTCTCTACTGCCACTCTTGCATGCATCCTGCAACACCAAAGATGACCTGTGCACAAAAACCACCTGAGGCTGGCTGGTAATGATGATTAAATTATGGTGTATACAGAGCAAGTGGTTACTATATACCGGAGAGAAGGGAAAGTGCAGAAGGAAGGGGGAAGAGGTCTTTAGCGTCCTCTTAAGTGGTTCTTATTGAGCTGCTATGACAGGCCATCTTATAAGTGGCACAACTCTCAAAAGGGGATAGAACTTCTGGTCTGGTCTGTACTATCAGCATCCTTTATCTTTGTCATACCCACATCAGTTATTTTGATGTAGGGAGAGATGTTTCTAATCTTAAAGTTTTTACCTCTCCTTGGTATTTACTAGGCTTATGGCAAGATAATGACAGGCACCCTAAGCAGTCAGGAGTGTATTTCCTAAAAGATCTCCCTTCTAACATACTGCCCCTTGCCTTCTGTTTGGGCTCCACACTACTTTTAAACCTAATTGACCTAAAATTGCACAGCATTCTCCAGAAAAAACAAAACGATGTAGCCACTTAATTTTCCTGCAGTTTTGCAGGGATCTAGACAATTGGCTGTTACAGTTTATATTGCAAGCCTACCCTACTACACTTTTTTCCAGCCTGAGTCATGGTTTCCAATTGCAATGCACTTCAGTGTAAAGTGTTCTGCAGGGTACATGCTATAGACAGAAACATCTACATTAAGCTAGCTAGGACAAAGTCATAGGAAAAAAGACAGACTATCACAGGCAGTTGTATAAAAAAAAAGAAAAACAAGATTAATGGGTGGTGTTTTTTAAATATTTCAAAAAGGTGACTAAAAACAAGATTAAAACAAAAAATTTAAAAAAAGCAAAACTCCCTTTTAGAAATAAATCAAATATTTTCAGCTTCACCTCTTATAGTAACAAAAATACTGTCAAGAAACAAAATTAGCATTTTAACATAATGCTACCTCTCAAAATGTAAACAATATACAAAATGCAAATGTTAAACAAAGTTACATGCCTGGGTAATACATCTTTAAATGAGACAATTGCATTTAATTAGTTTAATACACACTATATGGCAACATGACAAAAATGGCAAAATGGGGCAAGTGCTAAAGTAAATAGAAAGTTGCAGGGCTTTTACACCATGAGGCACTGAGACCACTGACTGGAGTCTAAGAAGTCTTCTCCCCATCTGGAGTGGGAATGTAAAACAACAGCCCTCAAATCCTTCATGTCACCTGTTTTGTAACAGTTGCTGCAGGAACTAGTTGTCTTTTGATTATATCCCTATTTAAAGTTCAAGGGTTATTTGGGTTTTGTTTGTTTGTTTAATAGTTGCCCCTAGCTAGGCAAGCTTTACCCCTACTGTCCTTGGGCTGCCCATTTAAAACATCTCATGGCAAGATGTCTTCAGTACACTTCCTTATTTGCCATCATTAAAACAAATTCACATCTACATCTAGCACACTACAAATTACAACCTAATTTCCCAAAAGGAGAGTGGCAAACTTACCAGGCCAAAGTTGCAGATTCAGGAATTTTTAAAACTGTCAAGAATAAAAAGTAATGGGTATTTAATTCCTATTTCACAGTAGCCATAAGTGCTTATTGTTTTAGAGGAAAGTAACTGACACAGTTCCCTCTAAACTAAGGACATTTTCAGCTCTCCACCCTCCTCCCCCATTTTTACAGTTTTTATCCCATCTGCATTTGGTTTGTGTTAGCTAGACACCCTAGGATGTGTAAGATTCTTGCTACGCTTTCAAACGATGGCATGTTAAGCACCCCAAATGTACAGAGAATAGACAGTGGATTACAATGGCATAAGAAATCTGTCCTTCAAAGAGAATGACCCAAAAGTGGACAAAATGATCCATATCCCATTACAACCAACTGTATTCATTTTATATTTCTTTAAACAGTATTTACATTGGACTCTCATAAACTGAGTTCTGTGTCTTGACCTATTCCCCCTTCATTCCCCTATGTTGAAAGCTGTGCTGTTTACGGCAGGAACATAAGGGAAAAAATTAAAGATATCCTGCATTCAGAATCCAACCAAGGCTAACATTAGTCTAGTTAATTACCAGGATTATGATGAGCACCAGTTATCTCTCAAAAGGATCAAATCCACATAGCAAACTAGCACACATTACAGCACAGGACACATACATTCTAACAGCTTATTCCTGAAACAAAGGCGTATGTGAAAACAGTTTCAAGGCAGATAAGCAAGGTGTGTCAACTGCAAGAGCTTTGTTTACCCCCCACCCAAAAAAACCCAACCCTCCCTGCTAAATCCTGCTTAAAAACAAAAAAAGCTTTCAAGAGAGACACATCTGTTTGGGAGCAGACCTAATTAAACTGATGGTAAGTTTGACGCGTGTGGATGTGAAAAATATTACAAGCAATTAATCAAGAGACAAAACAGGACAGAATTCAAATCACGCAAGTCTGTTCAAATTCCTTAGTTGAAAAAAATAATCTGAAGCAAGTATTCAGACATAAATGTCCATCAAACTATTGCTCTACCAGACTGTTATGAGCCTGGAGTGAAGCAGAAAAATGTCTACAGCTCAAGTTCAGTTTCCTCTTGTGCAGTGGAACCAGACATGCATTCGACCTGATACAGAGTCACTGCTAACAGCACCCTGAACTGACAGGAATTTAAGCTTTCTTCAGATGCAAATTGCATGGACTATTTTTGTTGTCAAAACCTCTCTCAGGAAGCAAACTTAAGTACCTAATTCAGGATCATATGAGTTAGGAAAACTGAATGAATGTTAGCTAGATTAACATCGGCAGAACAACTGTCAACTATTTTTAAAAGTTAGGACAAATACATGATTGTGACAGAGAAAGGTGGGGGCGTTCTAAACAGTCAAATGTCCCAAACCTACCAATAAGTTAGCATGATATTTTTTTATTTTTTAACTTTTGTGGAATATTCACAGTTACCATACCACAGCATGATGGTTCTGGAAAGCCCCAGAAATTAAATTATTTAAGGTCTAATATATGTATGGTTCATACTGCTTTTTAGATTTTACAATTTATGCCTTTTGAGTGATCTTCTTTGGCAGATGTTTGTTTCCCTCATTTTTCTTGTAAAAATCAAGTGCAGGTAAAAATTTCCTTTTTTAAATTAAAAATGTCCTAGTTTGATTTTACCTAGTTAAAAGTTCAGCAGCTCAGTGTAACAGTTTCATCCTTGACATGGTGAACTATTTTCTTTCCAATTCCTACTGAGAGAGAAGTAAAAGGGTTTTGTACAGCTTTCTGTTAAAGGCAGTCCAATAAAAAAATAGCAGTTTGTGGAATTAGGTATTGTGTCACTTTGGATTTAACTCAAGCTAATGTTTGACTCCATATAAATAGAGCCAAGGATGGTACCCCTACTGGCTTCTCTTGATCAGAGAGGAGAAAGTCTTATTTATACATAGCAGTGCTGAAGCAATGATACTTTTTTAAGCCCTCAAGTCTATGTCTGGGCACATTTGTAACAACGAAAAAAATGCTTTTCCACTTGGGTCAAGTGGATTATTGAAGAATGAACCTAAAATTAGTTTCTTTTTAAATCATACACGGTCTCACACGCACAGGCGCACACCCCACCCCCACATGCTGCTACAGTGTCTGTTTTAGTGTCACAGGCTGCATTCTCTGTTTTTAGGAGTAGCCCTCTTTTCTTTCCGTCTCGCTGAAGGTTGAAGATGACTATGTCAGGATATTGGACATAAATTCATTGAAGCGTTTAGAGTACTGTTCTGGGTTCACTGTAGAGATCTCTGCCCCAGCCTACAACACACAAAAGGACAGATTTAGGCACAGGGGTCCAATAGTTGGGAGAGCTCTAAAAGCATTATTATAGCTGCAGACAGCTCTTCATTAAAGCAGGCTAGCCCAAAGGGAGAGGGGGGTTAAGAGGAGGTGACTGCATCAGCACAGCAAGGCAGCAGAGGAAAACACACCAGAATCTGCAAGTGACAGCAGCTGCCAGCACCCTGACAGCTCAGGATCTAGACCTCAAGAAAGTGAATTTTAAGCCTAAATGTGGGGCTTCTACATAAGAGAATGAAGTGTCAGTTAAGTTCCCCTATAGGAAGGATGACAAGGCACCACCACAGCTCACCCAGCTGATAAAGGGTCAGAAGAAATTTAGCTTGAATTCCTGGTCCCATTTGCACTTTTTATGGTGCTTGAAAGGCGTGTGCACACTGATCAGCTCCAAGGCATGTTGGCTATGTTTTAACTGCTTTGGGGGTACAAGACTTCAATCCCCAGCACTGGCTTAAAGCACTTGCCATCCTGCCAGTGTTAGTCACTTTGCAGGGCAGAGGAAAGGGGAAGAAGAAGGTTTGCCTAATAGATTCTTAAATGATTGGGTCCTGTAACCTAGCAGGAATTATTTGTGCTATTTAACTGAGGGAGGTTGACTCAGGGAGCAGCTAGAGCTCAGAAGACAATAGCACCAGAGAGTCAGATCCTGGGGAAAAGCAGGTTCAGAAGCAATACAACAGGCCCCAGCAACAATCATATCATTTTGCAGGGTAGGAAGGGTGCCTGGAATGGGACCTTTTAGGAATGGAAAGGGGTATTTCAAGGTCCCTAAAAAACTGGTTATAGTCATTAAGTAAAAGAAGTCAGTGCCACATACAAAGCAAGATGACACTTAGCACCTTGTGACTTGGAGTAGGGAGGGGACAGCAGCTTACCCCGTGTTTTACTGTTTTGGCAGCATGTGCAGCTTTCTTCTTTGCATCGTATGGCGTGAGAATGTCTATAATGGCCATGAAATACACCTCCTTCTTGGGGGCACCTGAAAAACCAAAAACACCCTCTTTAATAGACCCCAAATTACACCACCCACCTATAGCTGCCTCTCTTAGCAAGTATAGAGCAAGTCTGCCTTAATGAAATTAAAAGGTAGGAGAGCAGGAGGCTGGAAATGGCTGGAGGTTTTAGGAAGTGGAACATAGGAACCACACATCAACACTATGCACACCAACACCCACATTTACAGCCTCATTTTCACAGAGTGCAAGGCTTATGACTCACAAGCAGCAGACCCAAGGAGGGTTCCTGTCCACACTCTGAATATCCTACCCCCCCTTCAGCCCACCCAAAACGAAGAGTATACTCTGTGCCCTTAACCACTTCCTACCAGGACCCACTGACACTCACTTTCGTGGCTTTTCATGGCGTACACATCAACAGAAGGGTCAAATTCCCCAGGCCCGAAGAACCGTGGGTAGTTGAGGAGGTTTCCTGGGCTGTCTGGAGGGGTCCCGTAGGAAGAAATGGGGTTCCCACCAATGCCATCATTCTCACACTCCTCATCCTCAGCTCGATCTTCTACTTCCATCTCTTCCTGCTCTGCCCGGTCAACGTCATGAATACCTACCAGTAGGCTGTAGTCCATGATCTTTAGCTGAGCTAAAAACTGGGAGGAGGGAAGCAATAAGGATAAAATGATTTCAGTTGAGGGAGGGGTATCTGCAAGTAAAACTCACCTAAACTTTAGCAGATAACCAGTGCTGGCTCCAGGGCACATGATCTTGTAGCTGGAATAGGGACTGAGACCTTCTTGGCTCTGGAAGAAAGTGCAACTCACCCCAAGGGGACATCCTGAGCCAATACAGGGCTGGGAGGAGAACTCAGGAATCCTACCTCTGATAACTTGATGTGTGTGTATGTGTTCCTGCACACAAACTTGAACTGAGCACAGACTGATACCAGTAGTGACAGAACAAGCTGGCTGCCATCTCAGTGTTGGGGAGCAGATGATTTTTGGTACATCTTGTGCTAAGCTGGGCTGCAACCAGGAAACTAATGCTATATGAACAAGCTGTTGCTTTAGCTCTGGGCTACCTGAATGGCATAGAAACCTCTGTTGTGCAGTCTGAACCTCTCAGGTACCCATGGGGTGGACATGCTTTTGCTTCCCTCTTCAGGGAATTGGGCAAAGTACCTGCAATATGTAGCACAGTCCTTTGCTCCCTCCAGGTGATCCAGAGGGAAAAGGAGGTTTCCCCTTTGGGACAGAAATGCCATGAACTTGTGAGAGGATCATACCAGGTAAGACCTGGATAGTGGGATAGATCTAGGCCAGGAAACTAATAACAGAAAAAAAAATCAGTCTGTAGGGCTTTCTAAGATGACACACTCAGAGGAGCTGGAGCTGCTGAAATACTGGCACCATGGATCCAGTACGCAGCCAGTTTTCACCTCCCCCCACCCCCATGAGACAACAGTGCATAACCCAAAAGGACCTTCTGGTGTTGGATACTGTCAGGGTACAGACAGATGCAACAAGTTTATACCAGCGTAGAATGATATGGTATGAGATGTAACTATTGCACAGTACATCTGCATGCTCCCATAGCATAAGCATGGCAACATAAATTCAGCAAAAAACACTGTATCTTTAACTTTTTTCATTTAGAGTTATCCCAGTTGTGTTCCCTTTTACACTGTAGGAGTGGGCATACATAGCACTTCTAGTGTAATAGATGATGCTCCCTTCCAAATGGCAATTCTTTCTTCCCTTTTAACAAGCTGGAAAGTTATATCTGCCTGCAACTTCAGACAGGTTCATGCATTAGACACACCACAGGCCTCCCATGCTAGATCAGAGCAGTGTTCCTACTGCTCTATGTGCACCAAGGTGCTTCCTGATGCACTCTGGGCTGAGAGAAAAAAAGATCTCTGCTCTTTTCTGCCTCCTCCGACCCATCCTTGACTCTGTAGCAGCAGCACCAAAAAACAAACAATTTTAATTGTTGCCACTGCTTCATCTGGCCAATGGAGTGCTCCAAGCTGCCAAGTTGCTCACAACAGCTGAGCTGTCACCAGTTCCAAACTGCTCACAGCGACACTCCAAGCCCTAATTCAACTGTACCTCCACATCCCGCTTTAGCTTTTCCAAGAAGTTCTTTTTACTCTCCTCTCCTACATGGAGCTTCTGACCTTCGTTCAAGAAGTCATTGTCTTTGAACGTTGGCAAATCCTTGGCCTATGAGACAGCAAGAGAAGGGACGGGGTTAGACTACGCGAGACATTCTAAGCTGAACTCCATCATCCACAGTCATTGGCTATTTCATTCTTTGGCAAAATACTGATTTGAAGAAATAAATACATGACTGCCAAAGGCAGCAGGCAAAGCACTATCTTTATAAATTAATCCATTGGCTTAGCTTTATCTAAGGGGAATGCACTGGGGATCCTGACAGCAGCTTCATTTGTTTTTATATGCTGTAACGGAAGCAGGACAGGAGACGGATCAACTGGCCAGGTCCTGCAGAAATGCTTTTTCCTTTTGCATCTACTCTGCCACTGTAAGATGCAGAACACTGGGATAGAAAAATGTTTGGTCTGACCCAGTAGGGCTTTTATGTTCTTGTAATTTCAAAGGCTGCCAGGAATATCTGCTTCAGGCTGAAAGCTGAATTAACTGCATTTCAGACAGAGAGGAGTTGGTCTAGCCAGTCTGAAAAACAGAAAATGAAGTCATGTGGTTGTTTTCATATTAGGGAATCTGGAGAAATGCCTTCTCTCCTAATGATTAAATGGAAAACCAAACCACATCATTGGAAGGACTGAATATGGACCAAGCATCTTTCTGGTTTAAGTATTTCCCCATAGATAACGAATGAGTACACCGTTGGCTCATATTCAGCTTATGGTCTATTGCAGGGGCAGGCAAAATATGGCCCGTGGGCCAGATACGGCCCGCAAGGCCATTCTATCCGGCCCACAGAGCCCCTAAAAAATGTAGTAAATTAACAGTTATTTGCTCTCTGTAAAAGCTGGCTGGAGCCAGGGGCAGTAGGACCCAGAGGGAGCCCTCATCAGGCTTACAGCCCAGCCCTGCCTTCCCCAGCCAGGTCCCTGCTTTCCTGCCCCAGCCTTGCTCCAGCACCACCTGGCTGCATCCCAGGACCATGGAATATGGGACCATGCTGGTAGGAGGGGTGTGTGTGTGTGTGTGTGTGTGTGTGTGTGTGTGTGTCATAGGGCAAGTCTCACATGCACACCCCTCCATACACATACACCTACATCTCCCCTCGCACTGCCATACACAAACCCCAGCCACCCTCCCCCCATACTCACCCACACTCCATCTACCCACACACCCACAGCCCCCACAACATACAAGAATAAGACTTCATTTTAAGCTATTGTGCAGTCACCTCTGCATACACTACACAAACGCATGCAAATCAGGACAAAAATCTTTTTTTTTAAATCAAATTAATGAATGTTGTAGATGATCACTTTTTAGAATATAAATTGATTTTTTTCTGGTTCTGAGATAGCAAAACTCATTGCTGAAAGGAGTATTTCCGGGGGCAAGGGGAGGGACTTCTGGTGGCAAAGGTCAGAGGCTAGGGGGTGGGACTTCTGGTTGCAAGATGTCAACCAGGGAGCGCAGCGCCTGTCAAGGGGCTGGGCTACCCATGTAGCCCTTGACAGCTTGCCGAAACTCAGTAAGCGGCCTTCCACCCAAAATAATTGCCCGTCCCTGATCTATTGCAACCCCCTGGCCCTTTTCTGTGAAAGTATCCTTCCATGAGCAGTTCCACAACCCCTCTGTACAATCTGGGATTATATTTGTTTATTCTTAGAATGATGCAGCAATCCTCAACCCTCTTATAAAAATACTATATCAAGGGTCTGATATAAAGTGTTTTTTTCCCCCTCTTGCCTGGTTATTTGAAAATAAAAACTCAGAACTTCAGACATAAAAATCAGTAAACTCATAAAAAAAAAAAATCAAAAAAAAAAATCACACAACTGAATTACAATAAGGTGGCAACACATTATGACAAGGGACTGGAGCTTTGAAATGTGAAGTAGGAATTCCCAATTTGTGAGATGACTCATATTTGTGAGTCCTCTGTATAAAGAGGTGAAAGAATCATCCAGGCAGAGACACTGAGATCAGCCAATTTATCATTCCTAGCTCAATCTTGAGTTTAGAACACCTTCCTAGGCAAACGAAAAACTCTTCTTTAATTTTTGCAACTACTCATGACCCTGACTGACTGTGCTCAACTATTCTGCTATTTGTTGCATCCCATCCCTTCCTACAAACCTTTATAGGATCAGAGGAAAGTAGGGCTGGAAGAGACTTCACAAGGTCATCTAGTCCAGCCCCTACTCAAGGAAGGATCATTCCTGACTAATCCATCTCAGCCAAGTGTCTGTGCAACCTTCTTTTGAAAACTTCCAAGGATGGTGATTCCACAACTTCTCTAGGTAGTCTGTTCTAATGCTTGAACACCTTCATAGTCAGAAAATTCCTCCTAATCTCCCACCTAAACTTCCCCTGCCAAAGCTTGAGGCTGCCACTCCTAGTCCTGTCCCTTTGGTCACAGAGAAAAGTCTACCTCCATCTTCTTTTAATCACCCCTCAGATATTTGAAGATGCTCAGTCTTCTCTTCTCCAGATTAAATAACCCCAATTCCCTCAGCCTCTCCTCATAAGTCCTGCCTCCTAGAGGTGCCTAATAATTTTTGTGGCTCTGCACTGAACTCTTTCCAAACTGTCCCCATCCTTCTTGCAGTGTGGGGCCCAAAACTGAACACAGTACTCCAAGTGATGTTTCGTGGTACAGAATAAAGCAGAAGAATCACTTTCCTTGATTTGGAAATGACAATCCTGTTAACACAACCCAGTGTGACTTTAGGTTTTTTGGAGTTTTTTGTTTGTTTGTTTGGGTGGGGGGGATTTGTAACAAGAACACACTATAACCCTCTGGCTCTTTCCTGTGTAAGTATTCTCCCAGACCAGGTGCTGCAATTTCAGTAAGACCTTACATGGTGGCATTCAATATGGAAGTGCTTGCAGAATCAACATCGTAAGTGAGAAGCTCTTTAAAGCAGGGACCTCAGGCCAGATTCCCAAAGGTATTCAGGTGCAGAACGATGCTGCTATTTGCTTAGTGAGATTTGCAAAAGCACCTATCCTGATAGAGTGAGTGCCTAACTTCTGATGTGCCACCTTGCCTTCACAAACCTCTCCAGAGCCATACCACTGTCAGCCTGCAGGCACTCTCTTGCATGATTACTATGTTATGCTTGACATGCTCTTAAGAGCTGCTCAGACCATGATTTAGTGAATCTTCTGTTCAGTTGGTAGTTTAACTTGTCCCCATTTTTCTTCACTGTTCAGTGCCCTTTTAGTTCAGAGAAACAAGCAGCTGGACCTACCCACTTCTAACCAATGTCAGGAATGAGATGCAGTCCTTGAATAGGCATGATAGTAGGATCATCCTTACCTTTTCTTTATCACTTGCTTCCCTGGACACTGTTGAGCCCTGGTAAGAAGAGGAAGACATTGCATTATGTTACATTACATTCACCTGCATCAACCATCCAATTAATCATCACTAAAAGTATTGGCACCGTATCTTACAAGTTTATTTTTAAATGCCTTTTTTGCTTCCGATTAACAGGTCCCTTCACACAAAATTATGTATTTTAAGAAGCCACTGTAAACAAGACCGTCAGGGCTGGCTGAAGAACTCAGTCCCACACCGCCGCCCCCCGTTTGTTATACACAGTCTCTCTAATACTGTACCCAAGGATTTAAGCACTGCAGTTTGAAACCTTGATTTACAAAAAAACCCCCCCACACTTGATCAAGAGAAGAGACTGCCACCTTCCTTTATAAGTGCCTGCTCCTAGCTATAATGGGTGGTAGGATGCTAGACAAGATGTCTCACTGGCTTGTAAAACAAACCCTACATGAACCTTTTTCTTTTATTGCCCCTGGCCTGAATATCGGGGGCCAAAGGGGTGAAAATCCTGACCCTACTAAAATCAGTGACAAAACTTCCCCATTGACTTCAATGGTGAGGATACAGCCTGAGAAAGCCATCTGCATATTCAATCACACTCCTGGAGGGAGAAGAGACTAGTAGCGGATACCTTTCCCTTGGAGACGCATCAAGCTCTCTGGATGTGCAAAACTGATAGTTACAAGCCACAGCTTGCTGGTGTTTCTCTCGGCATCTGAGCCAGATGTGGGTGTCTGCATTTTCAGTTCTACCTCTATGACACCCGAGTTCATGGCTTCTCTCTGCATTAGCCTGCAAAAAACCTTCTAAGCTTTACTTGATGAGATACAGCTCATGTGCTCACTGAAGAAAAGGTGGAGCTCTATTTAGTGAGGTTCATTTGGGATAGGGACTCATGATAAACCTGAGCTAACAAAGAGAGGGAAATATTTTGCTTTAGTGCTGAATATTTTCAAATATCCAGGATTACCTAGGTGCTTATCTTGGCTACAAACTCTATGAGACTTCAAAGCCAGGACCTGGAACTTCCTACCCTCCATGCTCAACCACCTCTTTCCCTGAAGGAGAGTCGCAAAGCACAAACTATTTGTGTGTCCTCTTTACAATTCTTCTGTCATGTAAAGCCAGCTTCAGTGTTATCAATTTGAAGTCTCAACCACCTTCTTTACACCAAGGGGATTTACTGAGTTTCAGAGGGGTAAGATGACCCTGGACATCCTGTGATGGGACTTGCTTGGACTCAATAAGTCCTTCTGCTTCAGGGAAGGGCTGGCACAAATGCCAGTCAAATCTTTTAACCTCAAGTGATAACCCCAATTAGGCTCTCCAAAGTTTGACAGAGTCCTCCACGAAAAAAGAACTTAGAAAACACAATTTAAGATACCCCAGAAGTAGCACCCAGGTGCATCTTTATGGGAAAAAAAGACAGGAAGCCTTAAATTCCAGGTTAGTAAGCCACGGATTGGACTTGGCCCTGCCCAACCCTTACCTTCAGGTCATATTTCCGATGCACAGTCAGCCTGTGACTAAATACATTCCTTGTGACAACCATATAGGTTTCCACGCCATCCACGGTAAGACGGTACATGCCAAGAAACTGGGGAAGAAGTGTGTTCCCATGACATTCCACTATGAACTGAAGGGGCACAGGGTGAAAAAAAAAGAAGATATCACACTATGGATCTCCTGGAGTGTTACACCATAAAATCATAGAAAAGTAGGGCTGGCAAGGACCTCAGCAGGTCACCTAATCCAACCTCCTGCTCAAGGCAGCCATGTGACAAGTTAGATTTCTAGTTCCACTCAGCCTGGGGCTGTTAATAACAACCCAAGACCTCCACTCAAGGAAAGGAAGAGGACACACAATAAAACAAGGTGCCACAGCAGGATGGCTAACTGATGCTGCAAGAGGGGAGTAGAGCATTTCCAGATAAGCCAACCGACTTATCACACATTACCCTTCACTCCACCCACTAACAGAATAGCCTTTCCCCCATCCTATCCTGCTGGGCGGGATGATCCCAGATGTCTCAATGCAGTCTGGATCTCTACAGCTTTCAGGCACTGGCAAGTTGATACTTTGGTGGAGGCAGATCAAAGGTGCTGGCATTATTAGAAAGTGAGTTGTTAAGCAGAGATCTGGCCTCTGGCAAGTTCAAGATCCCGCAGGTCTCTGAAAGGGGTAAAAGGAGACTATAGGGCCACCGACAACCAGCAACCTTCACCTAAACAAGCTCACCTGTGCTATACTGTTGGTAAGACATAATTAGGGCTGAAACGGTATCTTTCTTTCAATCTGAGTGCGCCCCTGCTATGCATTAGATATTCCAAGCCACTATCCACCTCCCATCCCACAGGCTTCTAGACTCACCATACCTGATGGTACTTCTTCAAGATGTTGTGCATCTCAGCTACATCTTCACTTGACACTGCCTTGATGACAAACCTCCTGTCATAGGTGGTGAGGAACCGGGCCCCACAGCGACCTTGGCTGTCACTGTTCACAGGAGCACTTCGGGTTACAGAGTTCTGCAGGGAGTCAGAAGGAAAATAAGAGAAGAGGGGGAGAGGAGGTGTGATACTGGTCAGAGGAAACAGGAATACAGTACATCTTTGAAAGAATAGATAAGGCATTTGAAAGATGGTGGGTTGACAGCCCTGGCACTCTTTATTTATATTCTCAACAAGATACATGGGATTGTCTTTCAGCTCTGTGCATGAACAGCACCTGGCATGGTGGGATCTTAGTCACTGGTTGGAGTTTGAGTCCCATGCTAATTCCAATAAAGGGAGCTGTTGGATACTCAACACTTCTGAAGATCAGGTCACTTATTTAAGTGCCTTTATATAGAGCCCTGTACCCTAACTTTGGGCCTACATTTCGAACATGTTGTCTTCAATGTACCAACACATTTAATTCCACTGACATATATTGGAGGAAGGAAGCCTTTGCTAAAGAACCATTATTATTTGACAGGGTGAGAAAAGTGTGAGAGTTCATGATGCACCTGGCTCCATACCCTCTAGATTTCCCCCAACCTCAAGACAGTAAATTTGGTATTTCTGATACTTCCAAAGCATAGAAGACAAGCAGAAAAAAATTACAAATTTAACACAAATTCTGTACTGATAAGGAAACGTGTAATTGCTTGGGAATTTTTCACAGGCCATCTTTAAATCCAAAGCCAGCCTTTTCCTTTACTGTTGCTATTCAGAGAATATAAACAGCAGTTGTTCTCTCTTTACATTTCTCTCCCCACCCTTTGCAATGAGACACTGAGACTCCTTGGCACTCATTGCACAAGTAGAATATCAACGTTGAGCTGCAAAACAATCCATTATGGTAATCTGTGTGCAATAAAACCCTCTCCCTCTGTTGACCACATCACTTAATGAGTAGCCTCAGGTCCAGAGGAAGATAATACCTTGGAAAACAACACTAGAAAGGGTAGCAGCAAATACAATTTACTTAGCCAATAAGGCCAGATCCATTCTAGATAATTTCTACCCTCCTTTCCTCTTAAAGAGTTTTCCAGCACTATGACCTTAGTCCTGCTTCACTGATGGTGACAGAGTGGGGCCAGCAGTGGAACAGGTGGCATTCAGAGATCTGCTGGCACATTATGCATTTTTTCTGGGTGCACCAAGCCAGGTTAGATAATATGGAAGTCAAAATGCTAGTGGATAGTTTGCTTTTGACCCCTCAGTGCTACTAAACCAGTAAGACACTTTAAGTCTAGCATAGACATCCCCTTAGACAGTGAGAGCTCTTTTGTACTGGGGGCTTTGTGATGCTGAACATGTTACAGATGCAAAGAGATGCACCAATACATTGGTCCAATATCGGATCAGCACTGATATAAAGAAATTGATTAAAGAACTGATTAAATCAGAAAAATTGGCATGATGTGTCCAATAATTTGGCCAATAAATGCCCGTGCGTGCATGCAGCCACAGCGCAGCACATAGGCAACAAGGAGCACAGCCTAGCAGTGTGGAAACCTGCACGCAGCTGGTAAGTCCGTTCTGGTGTACAGGGAGGGGGGAGGGAACAGGCAGATCAACACCCCCTGCAGTGAGGAAGTGGGGCAGGGGAGGGGGCAGGACACAGGACAGAGCAGAAGTTTGTCCGGGGGGCAAGGGGTGGGGGAGCAGCTAAGGCCACTGCATGCACCCTGGGGGAGTATGGGGGGGATGCTCCCCAGATCTGCAAGCGGTAGGGCAGAGCAGAGCAGCCTGCAGCTGTGCCAGCCTCTTCCCAGCCGAGGGAGGGCTGAGCTGCACAGCTTGGGGAGGGGGGGCAGTGGCACTGGGAGGGGGGCTACAGAGGACACACACACACAAGACTACAGCCACCCCAAATTTTGCCATAGCCCTCCCCTATAGCCTCTCTTCCACTGCTGCCGCCTGCCCTGAGTGCAGCGCAGCTCAGTCACTCCCCAGCAGGAAGAGCCTGGTGCAGCCCCTAGTTCCAGCCTTCAGCTGCAGCCTGCCCCACTCCACACATCTGAGGGCACACGCCCACCGCTCCATCCCCCCTCATCATGCCCTCCCCGGGATGCACACAGCAGCAGAAGACACTCCCCTCTCATACCCCACCAGACAAGCTGTAGCTCTGCCCCATGCCTGCCCTGCCCCAGTTGGGCAGCACTTGCCCCAGCCCCTGCCCCACTCCCTCCCTAACTGCAAGGGGTGTTGATGCTTCTCTCCTTCTACCACAGACTTACCAGCTAGACATAGTAGTATTGAAAATTGGATCAGTATTGGCCAATATGCCTCCTTAAAAAATAAATAAATAAATAAATAAATAAATAAATAAATAAATCGGCTATTGGTATTGGCCCCCAAAATCTCTATTGGTGCACCTGTAGCAGAGACAATCCCTGCCCCAGACAGCTTGGTGTCTAAGCACCTTTAGGAGGCAAGGCTCACATCCTCAAACCTATTTAAAGGCTTAAGTTTCATCAATGTCCTTTGACAACCTGGACTTCCAACTCTTCCAACAAGCTGCATTCCTTCATTTGACCACTAAGGTCAAACCAACCTACCCGTGAGCTTTTCAGTCTCCAACAAATGGATACAATGAGATTCTCAGCACTCTCCTGCTGCCCCTATTCTCATCTGTTTGACAAGAATAGCTCACTTGGCCCCTTTTCCACTTTGCTTATACATTCTATAGGAGGTAAAGGTTACAACATGGATCCAGGCCCTCGGTACCAGATGCTGCACATATGTAAGAAGCCATCCTTGCCTATACAGGAAGGAGACAGAGGAAGTGAAAGCATCTCCTTTTCAAAAGAGGAGCAGTAGAGGCAGAGAGGGGTGAAGCGACCTGTGGAAGGACACACAGGAAGTTTATAGCACAGCACAAAACTGATCTCCACTCCAGTGCCCCAGCTCTGAGGCCAGCCTTCCTCTCCTTTAAAGATCAACTCCTTTCCTAGCCCATTTGTTTCCCCTATAGGTAAGCCTGCATTTTACCTGACTCCAACGTACTCTGCATTATTTTGCTATTTCCTTACCTATTCAAACAAGCTAATGACCACATTTGTATACATGCTCACACATGCACAACTTCATATGGAATATGTTTTTTTTTCAGCCAGATATACATGTATGTCTTAGGATCTCCATGGTAGATGTTTTGTTCCATGTTTTTATGCTAGTAATTAATATTTGCTCTTTTCCACCCACACGGCTTTGTGAAAGTGAACCAGTAGAGGGAGTCTGGTTGTCTGCTCTTGCAAGGCACTGGACACAGAGGTGAACAGAGTCTCATTGAGAAAGTAGGGGATTTTTCAGAATCCAACTAAAAAGGAATTGAGAGGAGAGACTTTTTATTCAGAATAAAGCCTCTGAACCATTTTATGTTTAGATGCAGCTGAGGAGAAATTCTATAACTGTCAACAGTTTCAAAAACAGTCAGGAAAAGAGAGTTAGGGAGGGAGGAAAGAAAATCTTATTTCTTGCTGACGTTCGCAAATCAGTAAGTGCTGTGCAGTCTAACACCCACAACCTCCAAAACCAGACTTGCTACCGTAACGCCCGTTTCCGTTCTTATAGGCAAGACAGGAAGCAAAAATCCTGACCATATGTGGATATTACAGGGCTCAGAATCCTAAAATGTATGTTACTGCCTTTCCTTCCAGCCCAGGGTGTTAATCTTACCAGGCTGGCTAAATTCCCATCCAGAAGCAGACGACAAAAATGATAAAGATCTTTGAAAGCAAACCACGAGGAGAGGTTAAAGGGAATAGGCATGTTCGGTTTTCAGCAAAAGCGATTATAAGGGGCGTGATAGTAGCTTACAAATATCTGAAGGGCTGCCATATAGAAGAGGGAGAACATCTTTTCTTGTTTGCCATAGAGGGCAGATCACAGAAGCTGGCTCAAGGCAGCACCAAGACAGCAGGCTTAGACTGGATATCAGGAAAAATTTCTTCACTGCTAGAACAGTGAGGCAGTGGAACAGGCTGGCTACAGATGTTGTGGGTCTCCATACCTGGAGGTGTTCAAGAAGAGGATGGACAAGCATTGGTCAGGGATGATTTAGGGTAGCCATATCTATACTATGCTATGGGTATTTCCTACATTTCTGAGCTTTGCTGGTTGCCATGTGGAGCTGGGAAGGCATTTTTCCCCCTCCTGTTGCCACATGCATCAGGGATTGGGTTTTTTTCAGGGTCTGTCCGATCATCACATGTGGGGTCAGAAAGGAATTTTACCCCATGGGCAGATTGGTAGGGACTGTGGGGGCTTTTGCTTTCTTCTACAGAAGGGGGCATGGCCCTCTTCCTTGGATTTTGAGAATATTTTAAAAACCCTTGTAGCAGCTGGACATTGACTGCTCCAGCCCTGCCTTCTTTACCTGTGACAGTTTAGGCTGCTATGTCTTGTAATTGTGCAACAGGGTTGATTTGTATATTTTTAGTAATAGGTTAAATAAGGATTTGTATGGAATAGTTTGGAAAGGGATGATCCTGCCTCAGGCAGGGGGGTGGACTAGATAACCTCCAGAGGTTCCTTCCAGCCTTTCTTTTTTATGATTCTATGAACTAATTACATCCTGCCTACCTAAGCTTAAGCTGGAATTTCATCTGAATACAGCATGCTCCACTTCCTGTTTTAAACACTGGAACAACATGCTCTTAAAGAGCTAACATGTTCCACCCTGGAGGTGGGAGAAGTGTTCTCTCTGCAGTGACAGGCACCACATAAATGACAGATCAGGCAAGAAAGAAATGACAAGATAATGAGCGTTTCCAGGTAAGTTTTGTATTATTCAAAAGCTGCTCCTCAGGAAAAAAAAAACATCTGGGCTACATAAAAACATATCACAGCACATTAGCCAGAGGACAAAAATAATAAAAGCAGAGAAAGAAGTTAAACCACTTTCACAGGAACAGGTGTGAGAGGCAAGTTCAAGCATGTGAAACCAACACAGTTATTTCTTAAAGACACCCGCAACTAGACCATCTATGGTCAGGATGGGCTAGTCCAAGCTTTCACCTCAAGGCTGGGATAAAGCATGGCATGAAATCAGGCCAACAGACCAGGCAGCAGCAGCACTTCCTTTGTGTGTACAAAGTAATCACTGTGCATAAAATGCAGTTGACAGCTAGAGAAAAAATAGGAAGGGTTGGCAGGCTACAACCAGGCTCTTCCACACCACCAAGAGGGCCTCCATGTTTCTGGAAGACAGGCACTCGTTCATTTGGCTCACATGGGCTATGTGAATCAGCTCTCCTGGGATTTCTCCAGACTCCAAAGAGCACAGGTATCAAATATATCGTACTACAGGTCCTGACAGCTTCCCCCAGACTGTATGTCATGACTACTCACACCTTCACAGTGATACCAGGGACAGGCCCAAAGGGCACAGCCCACAGACATTGGGTCTATTAGAAGCACACAGCCTATGCCATGCCACTGTCTGGCATAGGACATGCACTTACGCTAAGCATAAAACTAGTGATTCTCAACCTTTTTAGACTCAAGACCCCTCTCAAAAAAATACAAGCTTTCACTTGTTTTTTGACTACAAATAAATAATAGAGCAATTCTTCTGTTGCAAAAAACTCAGAAAGCCCACTGCAGGTCAGAACGGTTTTGGTATTATGCTTTCCTATGGGAAATCTTTGGTCTATCTTATGAATCATGTTTGCACATTTAACAGTGCTAATGCTGCGTGTCATCTTTAAAAGGATCTGAAGGCACTCTGGTTGAGGATCACTGTATTAAATACCATCTGTAGCCACCATCCAACTCACTTCTGCATTCTTTTAATCAATACCAATAGTCAAATGTTTGATGTTTGCTTTTTAAATTCTGCTGCCTTTTACCAGATAGTTTCCAAGTTCCTCACAAAAGCATTAGTGACTTCACTGGGTGGGGTGCAGGGAGTGTCCATGCACTTTTATAAGATGTGAAAACTATGATATTGTCTGAATTCCTGTTCCCACAAGTCTGCACTGAATCTGGGGCAAAGCACATAGGAGTCCCGTCTTCTCCAACTGTTAAACTCGTGTCCTGCTTCCCAAACCAGTGCACAGGCAAGAGTTTAGTGAGAGGAGAGTAGTGCTCCAAAATCATGAAAAATATCCAACAGTGCCTTGGTCAAAAAATGTCTTTGCTAATGACTGAACCCAATTTTCACCAGATATCAGTGTGGGAGAGGAGCCAGAGATGGTCATCTGTTAAGTTGGGTTCAGTCATTAGCAAAGACTTTTTTTTTTTTTTTTTTTTTTTTTACACAGCGAGTCAGCATCATCAATCCCCATTCTGCAGATGGGGAAACCAAGGCATGGGAAGGTGAATTCATTTCTCCCATATAACCCAGGGCCCAAGGAGGAGCCAAGAATAGAACCCTTTTCTCTCAAGTCTCAGTTCAGTGCTCTATTACCAAAGTTAGACACTTCTTTTCCTCTAGAGCTGAATACTTTACAGAGCACATACTACAGACATTTCTGGACTTCAGTACCCAGAAGTGAAAAAGATTTCCCATCCCAAATGACTTCCAGCTAAGATTTTCCTGTGTGCAGTGAATCATTCAACTGCAGTTGTGAAATGCTCAGCAGGTGCAAACACAATCTCTCTTTACAATTACTTCTGCTCTACCCTGCACAGTAACAGGTGGGCTGGCACAAGGGGTCTGAAATGCTATGATTGATTTCTCATTGTGAGGATCAGCCTATTACAAAAAAAATAAGCAATGAAGAAAAGAAAAGAACAAACAAACCCTGTTGTTCAGCTCTGGGAATCAAGCTTTGCTCTGAAAACATCCTGTGAACCCAATCTGAAGGCACTAGTCTAGTGCCTAGTTCAGGAGACTAGAAGGGACTCTTACAAGGTGGGAAAAGGGAATAGGGGGAGAAATGGAGACAGACCTAGAAAGCAGCCTGCTGACTGTCATGCTAAAAGACAGACGTTGTGCTGGGGCAGCCCCTTTTCAATGAAGGATCTCACTTTACATACCTGCTTTTCTGGGTGGAGAAACTGAGGCTGAGAGCTTAGGTGACTAGCCTAAAGCCTCAGAGCACATTAGTGGCACAACAGTGAATAGAGCACCGGCTCTCCTGACTGTAGCCCTTCCACCTCTTTTCATAAGCTTCCAATGAGATTTCTAGGCTTAATGCCAATCTGCTCAAGAAATGATCAGCTAATATTCTTATAATTAGGAAAAAACAACAATGGAGAATAAATGCAATACTAAAGAAAGCTGCTGGATTGACAGCTACCGCAGAGGCAGCACTAGCTTCTTTATGGTTCCCACCTCAACCAAACCTGGAAAGGTCTGGTCTTAGGGTAGGTTACATTTCCATGGCCCATTCAATACTCTGCTCCTTGCAATGCTGGTCAGAGAAGAGGAGCTCTAGGTATGGGCAAATACTGCGTGTAGCACAACACCACCCCAAAAAAAATTAAAAGCAATTGTGATGATCTCTCTAAACAGACAGGCTTGCCAGGATGAGATGGTGTAGGAAGGAGCAGCCCTTTCCCTTTCCTTCTCACCCTCCATAATTGTTCTGAATAACTACATCTGTGGGACAGGGAGAAAACCACCTACTGGTTGAAACATTTTTTTTGCGGGGGGGGGGGAAGAAGGAGGAGGAAAGAGAGGAATTCTCACAATTCCTCTCTATCCTCTGGATAGAGGGATCATTTACCTGAGAAAAATTGATCAATACAAGGCTCAATCAATGCATCTTGCCAGGGCTAACATGCTGGTCTTGCCAGCTGGCAGGCTCTAAATGAATATTTCACTAGGTCTACACAGCAGGGCACAGCTGGCACAATGCCAGCTGTTATCTACCACACTGGGGCTACAAATGTATGCTGGTTTAATTACTCAACACTCATCCTGCTAAAGGTCATGCTGCTATCAAAGCCTTCCCTGCTTTTCAATTGGTTTTATCTAATTTAAGTGGTCTCTTATCTCCTCTGCTGTAAGATATCTTCAGCCTCTTTTGGAATAAGAGTCATAAACAAGAGGGAAGCCTTTGCACTGTTTCAAGGAGCTGCAACTTCTCTGTCCACCAGATTTTAGCCAGGGACTGCCAACCCATTGGCATGTGCCTTTCCCCCTTCTTGACCCCAAGAACTGAGCCAGACTGGAAATGGTCACAATTGCCATGCCAAGGACACCGCAGACAGAAAACACCTCGATAAAACCCTAATATGAAAATCATCACATGGCACATAGCACTTTGTAGAAGAGGCACCTGAAATTCACAAGCATGCCCTGCCTCATTCCCATGGCGCACATTCAACACCAGCTCATTGTTTCCTTGTGCTCTTGTGCATCTGCAGCCACCTCACATCTCTTGGGTTATATGCTGAGACTGTAATCTCTCTGGGGCAGGAAACTGCTCTTTGATTTGGGTTTGTATAGCACCTGGCAGGGGACCTGATTATGACTGGAGTACTTAGACCCTAGGGTCACACATGTAGGAGAGTAAACATAAACATCATGGAACAACTTAAGATATCTGAAGATCTCTTCATTTTGAGGTTACCTGGTAATCTTGATCATCGATCCCAAATCTTTCTCGGAGATTTCGGAACACCAGTGGGCAGTACTCTTTAAATTTGAAGCGGCTTGGCAGGTTTTCCCTAGAACAAAGAAGCAGATGTCATATCTTTGGAACCAACAACACTTCACATGCTAGTTCTCAGCTCCAAGCCCTCCCTGCATCACCATGAGCCCTAGAATCAACTCAGCCCTAATCCTTTCCCCATTCCCCTCCAACCTTGTGCTTCATGCTTTCCTGAATCATTGGCATGCTGCCCAACAGCCCAATCCTGCTAACGCTTATGTGCTCACTTTTACTACATGACAGCCCCCATGCATTTGAACATTTGTAAGATCAAACATTTGGCTTGCAAGCTCTTTGAAGTAGGCAGCATGCCCTATTAGCTGTTTGTAAGGCACTGTGTAGATTTACAGCAATGTGCTTTTTTGGGGATCAATGAGTAAAATAGCCTAAATAAATATAAGCTATATCTTTTATTAGGCCAGCTGTGTAGATAGCCAGCTGAAGATAGGTCACCTCTGCCTACACAATTGTCTAACATATCCAATCCTGCTAAATACACACATGGACAGCCTATGCAATGACTGAAGAGCTTTGCACAAAAATTCAAACCCACTTCAACTAGATCATAGAATTTTCAAACACATTGCCCACACAGGATTTGCATTCCACGTTCTTGAGGTGCATTCAAACAAGAACACCAGCCAGCCCAGTGATATAAATGGTGGAGGCATGCTGCCCACCCACAGAGGCAAGGAAGCTTTGCAGGTGAGGCAGTGGGGTGGAAAGAGATGGATGTGGCTGCTGGTGCAGCTCCTGGTCACTAAGAAGTTGGACAGCCCTGGATTAGACCTTCCAGACTTGGAATGAAATGTCAAGAGGCATGCAGAATCAAGAGGCATGAATCAGCTGCAGCCTTTCTTCTTTTAGAGGGGTGCCAACTTGTACACACAAGTAGCATGGGACGCCTGTGTATTGGCCTTAATTTTACTGTACAGCCAACTGGGGAGGGGGCAGGAAGTATAGTGGCAGACACATCAGGAAGCAGAGCAGCAGATTAGAAAGGAGCACAGGCCAAACACACAATATGAAGAGCTGTAGATCCTCAGGCAAGGAAGGGGGATGGAAATGGCACTTGGGGAGGACATGGGGTTTAATCTATGACATGCCTGCCAAAGCAAGGTTGGCCCCCCTACTCTTATGGCATAAACCTGAGATGCCCTTTTAAAGTCTTCTCTTGCAATTAAAGCCACCAAATCTACTCTACCACAGAGTGACTTCCTCACTAAGGAAGAAGCAGGAGAGATGGTCCTTTCTAGACATAGTTGGAGCCTTTTAGCTTTGCTTCTTGGCATGCTAGACACACACAGAACAAGAAAAGCCTCTGCAGTGAAAGGCTGCAATGAAAAATGGAAGAATACATGGGGAAGGGAGGAAAAGAGCAGTGGCTGTGTAGGAGAGATGAACCTTGAAGTAACATTTCTACTCTCAAAGGTAGATCACAGAGATGAGGTGAGAACTCTTACCTAAAGAAAACGTGCATGTAACGCACAAGCAGTATAGACCAGTACTGCATTATGAAACATCCTTTGCTGGAGGTTTTCAAGAAGAGGCTGGATCAGCCTCTCTCTGGCATGGTTTAAGAACATCACATTATGCACAGGGCTGGCCTAGATGATGCTTCAGATCCTATCCAACCTTATAAATCTAGATTATAGACAGCCAGGCAACAGACCACTACTCCCCACATCAATAGCAAATATTGATTCAAAGGGCTTCCAAACCTAATATCCTCAGCCCAGTTCCTAAAAAAGAAGGGCATAGGCTACAAAGCCTCTACCTCCATCACCAGTCTCAGCAAAGAACCAAATGGAGCATGGAAAAATGACCTTCCCTTGCCACCAACATCCAAACATCCCTAGATTTGGTCTCCCAAGGGCAGCTTTGAGGCTAGCTGGTAGAGTGGTATTACAAGTGGGAGCATGATGTATTGTCATTACTATTGGTGTACTCAATCAGAATCAATACACAATTTTGGTCTCAAGAAGCTAGATTGATGGCCCTTCATAAGCACTAAAACACAACTGGATATAGTTGTAATGAATATATACATCTACACTCATAGATACAACTTTGCTCTAAGACAGCACTAATTTTACCTCTGGTGTTGCCATGCTTCAATGGCAGAACAAGACCCCAGGACAGTATGGCACTGATGGACAAAATACTAGTTTTCTTGCTTAGCATTCTGGGCATCTCCCTTACATAGGCATTTATCTAATCATGAGGGATGCTCTGTGCATGTGAAGGAGCTTACCAGGTCCCCATCTGCAAAACCTGATCTAGAGCAAAAGACTTTTAAAAAAACCCCCAACAACAAGACAAAATGCATAAGCAAGAGGTGAAACTGCACTGACTTACTTGTTGAACAGATGATTGTCCACCTTAATCTTACTGTAGGCTTTAAAGTCATCTGGCATTAGCATCACAGGGACAGGAACATTGCTTAACTCATTGATCTGAAAGAGAATGGGAAACAACACTCAACCCTTGAATGATGTCTCCTTGTAGTTATCATCCACATCTTATTTTTGACCTCAGGAAGTGATGAGGAGAGTGTTGAAAAAGACAGAAGGTGATTCATTAAACCTGGAAGGCATGTTTCTGTGCTAGACAGCTACGGAAAGTGCTGTAGTGTCCCTATTTAAAAAAGAGATAATGATGTGGCAAGTACATCTTCAGTTGGTCCATGCCTTGAGTTCTTTTAAGGCATCTATAATGTGTTACCCTTCTCCTGAGATCACCCAAATGTTACAAGAATACAAATTTTGCCCTGTGTTGAAATTACATCCCTTCAGGACAAACAGACTCTGTAACCAGGTCTCGCTATTACAAGTCATGACTGACCAACACCTTTGACTCAAGGGCACAAAGCAAAAGAGGTTCTGAACTGCTTCTTCCTAACCATACTGTTGCCTCTGGGATGCTGTCTCTTTCTCTGCCTGTCTGCTGTAGTTCTTTCCCCTCCACACTCCCTAAGGGAATGAATCACTCTGCTATCTCTCTCTCTTCTTGTTCCTTGTTCAAATGTGTGGCAACAGCAGGAATATATAGAAACAGACAACTGAGCACTCAGCTGCCACACTGTGGAATTGCTAGTTTACAGAAAGCCACGTGTGAAAACTCAGACTGCGGCACCAAGTGCTGAAAGAGACTGTAGTAAACATGCAGGCCCTACACAGCAGCTACACCCTAAAAGAACTGACTTAGCATTAAAACCCTGCTGTTCCCAGAAATACGCCATGGCCTTCTTACTAAGAGTTTTTCTTTTCTCACGCAGAGCTCCACCCACAGCTTGGCCAAGAAAAAGCAAGTTTGCTCGTACAAAGGCAGATCCAACCTCTGTTAATGAATTTGGAATGCATATTAGTCACAACTATGGTTAAGAGAGGAAGCTATTCCACTGTGGAGCAGTTACCAGGATTTTTACAACGCAGCTGCTATGACCAGGCAACACCTGAGAGAAGCAGCCTTTGCAGTCACAGCACTAGACAGAGAGTCTGCCATTTGCTTGTACATACTTCAGACTGATTGTCTGACTACAAGACCTTGGAAAAGTCTCTTAGCCTTTTATGCATCTCTGATTTGCCACGTATAAACTGCGAGTATATGTAGTAGCAGGTCCATGCACGAGGCCTGGGGGCTGGGCTACTGTGCTCCCCTTTGGCTGTGCACAGAAATTTCAGAGCTCGCTGTCCAGTCAGCATGAGCTCCTGTCAGAGATCTGCATGAGCTGTGAGCTCCCCAGCTGATCAAGTAAGGATCCAGCCACAGCCCCTACTTTTATGCATCTTCAGAACCCAGAGCATCAATGCTACTGCTGCTCTCCCTCTCACCCTCCCCACTGAGTGACATGACAGAGGCAACACTCATCTGCTAGACTCCAGAGCAGCATGAAAGCCAGGACTCCTGGCAGACCCAGCACTGACAGCTCACGTGACACAGCCCAAACAGGGGTGCAACCATGCTGCCGCACTTCCTCTGGATCCACTCCTGGATGTGTGCAATCTTTCCCTGGCCTGTCCTTCTATAGCATCTGACAGAACAGGCTGTTGCCTCTAAAAGCCCATGCTTTTCTGAACCAGCTAATCTATAAGGCGTCACCTACCACCTCTAAGGAAGGTTGCGAGGCTTAGTTTATGGCATGCAAAAAAAGGAAGAAAAACAGGGAGATTCACAGATTCAAGGTTTAGTGACAGGCAGGAAAGCATCAATATACCTTCAAATCCTATCTAGTCACTGAACAAGCAGATATTTTTCTGCATATCTTTTGCCCTTTTTGTCAAAGGAAAAATACTTCCTGTGAGGAAATGAGGTGCTATAATCATTAGATTGCATCTTCACTGAAACACATTATAGAGGAGAGCACTGCAAGAGAAACTAACTTGGAAACAAACAGTGAGGCAAGGAAAAAGGCTATTGTATGCTTATGGAAACTAAAGTAAATGAAGCAGGTGCTCTGAAGCCCAACCTACTGTTTACTCTGTAGCAGCCTCGGAAGTTGGTACCATCCTCTGGTAAGTGCTTTGTCAGAGATGAAGGATGTCATACAGATGAATGAATAAGTAATGTTACGTGCTACCTATCCCTTGTAAATGGCAATGGAGTGAGAAGTCTGATACTCACAGCATCTGCACAAGGCTGGATCCTGTACAATGCAGCTACCAAGAGCTGTTTGGAGAGATGCCAAGTAAAAAGCAGGGTGGGAGACAGGGCTTTGGGTCCATCCCTCTGGAACCGCATCACATAATCCCTTTATAGTGATTGCGGTGGGCAGTTGTGGGGGGAAGGGGAGTGCTGTTAATTATGCATTAACAGGAGGTGCTGCACGCAGCTGCTAAGTTATTCCTGTCTAGGAAGAGGGACGCACTAAAGCCTGCTCCTCAGACAAGCCTGTTCTCAGCCTCCCCCGGCACCTTGTTTCCTCATCCTGTGCAGTGCTAAGGCAGCAGACAAGCCATTAGCTGCTTGTTCTGGATCTGAAGGAAGAATGCCAGAGGCAGCATTATGATCTTCAAAAAGCAGAAGTATCCAGAGCTAATGGCGAGGGGGGGGAAAGGGGGGAGAATCTAAAGACTGCTAAAACAGTCTCTACGAACCGCTTGTTGGTGGGAGACAAAAAGGGATGGTCTTTGCATCTCCTGGTTCCTACTTCTGCTGCTGGCAAACCCAGAACACAGGTGTGTTACCTGCTGCAACCGGTCTAACAGTGAGCAATAGGGGCAACTTCAGTGTTCAAAGCACAGTCCAAACTCCAAGGAACAGTGGCACAGCCTGATTCACACCCAAGTGAGACATCTCTCTCCAGTAGCCCCTTCTCCTATACCACCTGCACCCAGCAGACACCACCACCAGCTTTTGGATCCCAGTGGGCCGCTGAGAACAGCAATGAAGAATTAGCCTGGGTGTGGTTTCATTTGGGATTTGATCTGATCTATTGTTAATTAGGCAACATGTGGGTGTGCTGCAATTAGGTACTAGCCTGAGGCTTTGCATCACATAGGACTCCATAGGAACAATGGGATTAGATGCTTATATGCACAGGTATCTCAGCTAAACACGTTAGCTCAAGTACATCTAAACTAGTGATTCTCAAAGAGGGTGCCCACAGCACCATGTTAGGTGTGCAAACATGATCCACAATGTAAACCCAGGGATTTCAAATAAAAATCCATTGTTGTGGTCTTCCTAAGCTTGTTACAACAGAAAAAGACTGATGTATTATTTTTCTGTAGTCCAAAAAATTTAAAACTAAGATCCAGCAGTTTTGAGGGCTGCCTCAAGTTTAAAAAGGCCAAGAACCACTGACCTACACTATGGTGCAGTATCCAGTAGAGACCTCTGCTCCATCAGGGCTCCACTGTCTGGGACAGAATATAGCAAATCCCAGACTTTGACTAGAAAAACCTTTGTTCCTTGTTACCCTAACAACTAATTGTCCCATTTAGATCTTCTTTTCAAATCCACAGGAGTGAAAAAAAGTCCACCTCTCTGTCCACAGCTTTTGGAAAATTAAATCAGAGCCCATTAATATTGGTTTTCAGTACAGTCAGCTTTTACTGCCAAGCCCTCTACGGCCACACATTCGCAAGCGTGGATGTTTGTTTCCCTGGGGACAAGTAGCAGCGGCACGTGTGTGCCATGCACCCTCTGGTGTGCAGCAAGTTACTCCAGGTGAGGTAGGGGAGGCTGAAGCCAACACTGGGCTGTCCCCAGCAGCCCTACCTGGGATCCTAGGGCTGCAGGAGCAGCAATCCTGCTGCTCAGAGCCTGGCTGGTAGCCAGTATGGCTCCAGCAGGCCAGGCTCTGGTTTTGTGTGGCACATGCTGTCCCTGTGTGCACTGCTCCAATTATTTTTTTTCACACAGGTTTTTTGGATCCCAGGATTTCCTGGGGTCAACCCCCACTCCCTTCAGCATGCAGAACACCTGAATGTGCAGTATGTGGTGCTGCAGACTGCATGGCTGCACTTATCTAGACACAGCCTACATGTCTTTCAAAGGGGTTGCTATGCCCTGTTCTGTCAGATAAGTGCTACAGAAGGTGTTAGGTGATCTTGTCTGAATGCAAGTGGATCTACCAAGACTGGCTATTCTACTCTGCACTCTCATATCACATTTATCACTGTAGCATCTGAGCTCCTTCCAGGAGCGCGTCAAAGATACACCTAACCTCTAGTAAGTGTTTGTCCTCTCACCTTTTCCCTAGGGGAGGGGAGAAGGAGCATATACTAGAAACTATATTACATCCTTGCATCTGTTACATACTTGAATGTGTTAATTTACATGAGACAAGGCAGGGTAAAAGACACATCCCTTCAACACGGAACAGAAGGCAAGGTCTGCAACATCTTCCCCTTTTGGTCAGGGGGGAATTCATTCCCTGTCTGGAACACCTTTCTCCCCACAAAGCCCCATCGCCCATACAGAGAAGCTTTGCTCTTATTGCACTACGTTCCTTTGTGCCAGAGGAACAGGGCTGTTGACTCCAGTCTGCATCCTGGAGCTTCAGGGGAGCTTTTAGAAACCCTGGGTCCAGAACTTGGAGCACTGGGAAGATAAGGACCCAAGACTCTGACCCCTCTATCCCATGGGAAGCCAGTACAGAAACCAGAGGAGCTGAAGTGATGCACCTGTGGTAGCCAGTGCTGCCAAACAGATTTGCTGTATTTTGCCTGCCAATATGTGTGTTGCTTCTGAAGCCCTGCCGCTATGCAGTCTGCCTAAGCCACTGGGTCCAGACTATGGTGGAGATTCCTGGTGTCCCACAGGGCCATGGTACATGGTCTGCAGGTGGTTTACAAACAGAACTAGACCATGCATGCCATCACAGTGCTTTCAGTTGAAAGTAGGTTGATAAGGGTGTGAGACATCAAAGACAGAGTGATCCAATGATCCAAAGAGCTTGGGAGCCACTGACCTAGAGCACCACAGGGTCTTCAGGAGCAGACACCTGGTCTTTCTGCTGGAAGTTGTAAGGGGAAGAGGAGCACGGGACAGATCAGTCTGGATGGACCCTGCATACATATTCTTCCTCTGAGCATCTGCTCTCTGCCAGTGATACTTGGGATACTAGGCTAGGTGGACCTGTGGGCTGACCCAATAGGGCCACTCTTGTGGTCTTCATGCACACCTTCCCCTTAAAATACCCAGACACTGTTGGCCCCTCTGAGTTATTTGTTTGCAGCCTGTATTAAAACCCTGGAGAACCTGGAAAAGTGGCCTGGCCTTGGAAAGTTTTGATATTTGTCACTGGGTGGCCGATTATGCCCACCTATGGCACCTTTGAGCTTCCTATTCCCATGCCAGGTGAGCCAATGCAGCAAAAAAAGGCCTGAATGGAACCGGAGACTCTCCCCTGAGCCTGGATAGCAAAGGAGTTTGGGTAAAGGACACTGCTAATTTAGCCAGGTCAGTCCCTTTGCTGCACCACACAGTTCAGTTTAAAATAGGATGATGCATGCCTGTCATCCCCATGATGGATAGCTTGGCTGAAATCAGATACCTGCCAATCTGAAAGACAGCTGACAGAATTGAAAAACAGGTCACATTTTAGGCCAAATCATTTGACACCATCTCTGTCAGACAACATCAGACAGATAATTCTCTGCAAAGAAGAGAAAAACATTTCTTGGGTGGTTTCACCCCCTTCAAGTAAGTGCAATACCCCTAACTGGGATCTGCAATTGCCTCCTTCATACAACACTTCTATCACTTTGTAAATACATCAGTTTGGCCCTCTTCTCTCAAGCCTTGAATTTGAATTCCTGGGCAGCGCTAATCAATAGGATTCAAGGTTTAGTCACAGTGGGCAATTCATCTTTGCTACCAAGGGTGATTTCTTAGTCAATAAAAGATGCATCAATAATCTGTGCTGTTCAGGGACAGCTGGTCTAAGAATAAACAGGACAAGCATAATTTTATTTCAAAACCTGACTCTAGCCTCAAAGTGGCAATTACCATTAGTAAATTGATGAGAAAATGCAATTTCTTTACTAACGAGGTCCAACTGACAGAAGTATCTAAGCCTGCTTGCTAAGATTCTTTGCAGCAGGAATTAATTCAGGAAAATAAAACTACTTTGTTCCCCTCCAGTGCCTTTCAGCCAGGCATCTGAAAAAAAAAGCTTTCTGAGCATTAGTTAAGTTTTATGACCCATCCCCCTAAGGAGCTAGGTAAAAGATAAATGGGGAGATCACTTTTAAACAGTACCAAGAAGACACCACATCTGGAATGTGACAACAGCCGCTTAACAGAAATACTGCCTAATGGTTAGGGGAAAAGCAAGCAGCACTGTGTAATTATAAAACCAGAGGGGCAGGAGATTGGCTTGACAATTAGAATAATCACTTATAGAAGTATAAAAAAAATGGGGGAGAGGGGAAGTGCTAGAAGGACCCTCAGGACGGCATCTAGTCCAACATCCTGCTCAAGAAGGGATGACCCCAGTCCAAACCAGACAAGCCAAGCATGTCTATTGAGCACTTAAACTTTCAGTGATGGAGACTCTACCAGCTCCCAAGGGAACAGCTTTTCCTAATATCCAACCTAAATCTCTATTGTTGCAATTTTTGCTCATTACTTTTTGTCCTGTCCCTTGTGGCTATAGAGAACAACTGGACACTGCCTTTTTTTAAAACAAGGCTCCACCCCCCTCCTCTCCCAATGAAAGGAGCCCAAACTTTCCAATCTTTCCCTGCATGTCCTATTTCCTAGGCCTCCAATTGCTTTCCTTGGTGTCTCTGAACTTTTTGGACTTCTCCAGGTCTTTCCTGGAGCATGATGTCCACAGCTGGACACAGCACTCCAGGAACAGGTATGCAGGAGAATAAACACACCCATGGGTTCTTCATAACCACAAGCGATCAAGAGCTAGTCTCTACATCTAATCCCAGAGGTGGCCTCACCGTGCCACACTGCAAGAAGAATGGTATCTCCCAGTGAAAATGGATATATCTCTTCCTGGAATATCTTGGGTTTTCCTTGGAGGTCTCCCTCAGTCTGACCTAACTTGAAAGAACTTGCATGATTTGATGGGAAAATGTTTTACAGGTGAGGGAACAGAGGCACATGGTGGCTGACGCATCCAAGGTCACTTGATACCACAATGGCAGAGCAAAGAGCTAAATCCAGGTTTCCCAAGCCTGATACTGATGCCCTTATACTGTCCCTTGTCTCTTCTCAGTATCTCAGTTTCCAGGTCACAGCAATTATAACGGAGTTGAGATCCACTGATCGCCAGCATCAAGGCCAGTCACGTTCCCTTTTGCAGCACTTCCTAAATGTCAACTGCAGATAGAATATAGCAGGCAGCAGGGAAGTGACAGATATAGGCATGTCTCAGTACATCGGTTTAAACGGTTTCAAAAAGCACTATGTGGCAGATGCACTTCTGGCCAGAATCTATATGGCAATGCCAAAAGCAGCGATGCAGAGATGTGAAAGGCAGATGCAAAGCCAAATTACTGCTTCTTGGGTTGAATACCAAACAGCTGCCCTCTGCCCTGGCTGGGCACGCAGCCCTCCAGCTCTGGAAGCTTCAATTAGCACAGGAAAATTGTGGAACTGGGGGGTTGTCATAACCACAGTGCAAGAGATCTGCCCATTTTGACAGAGATACGCTTGCTTCCAGGAGCCATTTTTGTCATCATGTTCCCACACAGCCACAAGCTCTGGTTCATAGATTGTCATCTAAACAACTTGACATAACCAGCACAAGCAATGCTGTCCAACGTGTAGTAACAAAAGCAGACACACCCCAGCATCACACTCCAACTCCATAGGTAAACACTAGGATCCGACCCCATAGCCTAACTAGCACCTTGTGACTACACTAGTCTCACCAGCTGCATACAAAACTGTTGCTCAGTAAAGTGTAGCTAGCCCCTCCCACCCCAAACCATCACAATTCAATGCCTACTTCTAATCTCATCTAGATATGTCCACATACACAATAAAGGAGGGACACTATATGAACACCCAGTAATAAGAACCTGAATTTTCTGTTCTTCTCCAAAAGCCATGACAACAGCATCTTCAAAAACCAAGTCCTCAGCTATGATCCATTCTTCAAACACAACTCAGCAGCTTGCAAACGATTTGCAACCCGAGTGTCTGAACCTTTTTGGCTCCACCCACTTCTCCTTTCTGCAGTTTTACATGTTATTGAGGTACAGAACCAGCTTCCTGGTTCCAGTCTCTGAAGCTAAATGCACTTCATTCCCATCTGATTGTGGCTGGGAACTACTAAGGTAACTATATTACAGTTCACATCTGCCAGACCCACTTGATTCAGCCGTGGATCAAGACAGCCAGCACTGGACAAAGCCAAGCATCTTGTTTAAACTCGTTTTCCGTGCATTAGCACCACCTATAAACAAATCAGCCACTCTTGATCATCTCCAGACCCACCACACACTGTATTCACACCAGCTGCAAACAAGCCTGCTCAAACATAAGGCAGAGCCGATCGGTTGCCAGACTGAGTAAATGAACCCGAGGGTATTTCTTCGCTACAGGAGAAGATGGCTTGCATAAAGGAGTTGTTTGTCTGATCAGTCCCTGACAACTCTTTTTGACAGAACCCTTTTGCCGTGTCCTTGCGATCTTGATTGTGTCAATGGATTCTGATGCTCCCAAAAAGACTTCTCCCACAGGCAGGGCCTCACCTATTTCATAGCCAAAGAATTCATCCCTTGAAGCAAAACTGTGCTTCAGAAATGAAGGGGCTTTTAAAAAAGTATATATTTCTAGCCCTTAGAGATGTAAAGAAAACCTTTACAACACACATGGACTAAGGCTGCATACAGTGCGAACAAGCACTCTCAGGTGAGAACTGCCCTATACATTTCAACGAGGCGTTGACTGAAACTCAAGGATGACAGCAACTCTGCCAACCCTGGTGGCCCTCACATAATTTCAACAGAAACTTCCAGCTAAGATTTTTATTCCACAGTCACAAAATTATAATTCCACAGAGGCTAATGCATAAAGGTTATTTTCGTACTTAAGAAAAACCTCTTTCAGCCTACATCGGAAACTGCTGAAGAAGTCTCACTCGTCTACCCCAGAGAGTAGGGACTTTGGGGTAAAATTTAGATCCAGCTTCTCATGGGGCATATGGCATCTTGCCTATACACCAGCCCGGCAGAGAGAAGCAGAAACCCTTGGCAAATTAGTAGCTGTAAGGCTTGTGGCTTCTTACCAAATCGGCTGCATCCAAGACATGGTTCCTGGTGCTGCTGGCAACCAGTACAACCATGCCCAGCAAGACACTCAGGGTAGTTCAGCATGGGCAGACTGCCAGATTCCACCTCACTTCGTTTCAATGCTTCTGTATCAGAAAGACATAACCCTCTCTATGAAGCCTGCTGCCCACCTGGGAACATGCCCTGCAACCAGGACTGTGGAATAAGCAAGCAAAGAGCCTAGCTTACAGGGAATCCCTCCAACATATCATGCTGTGCCACATTCCACCTGGAACAGCAGTCTGGAAGTTGTGTGGTACATTTAAATAGGTAGCCAGACAATAGACACAAGTTTGGTTTGGATAGGGATAATCTTGTCTCAGGTAGAGGGTTGGACTAGATGACCTCTGGATATCCCTTCCAGCACTTCTCTCTGATTCTAGATTCTGTGATTAATCAAACTCCTCACCATATGCCTCGCTTGCATCTCAGTCCCTGAACTTAAGGAGCCCCCAGGGCACGAGCTAGGTGGCCGGCCATGGGCTAGTCTCCAAAGAAAATGGCATGCCTCACATAAAGCATCAGCCTTGCACCAGCTTCTTGTATGTACATGTCACCTTAAAAGCTGCACAGATGTACTGTCCAACTGTAAAACAGAGAGGCACTTTCCTATTGCTATTTGTTCAGTGCTGGCCAACTGTACAAAATTTAATCTGGCCTTTAACATTTGCAAGTGGCCTTGTTCACACACAGTTGCAATGTGAGAGGGACCAGTCTAACCCATCTGTTACAAGTACGTTACATTATTTCGTCTCACCTACCAACCCTGCTGCAGTACCATCACCCCAGAGTCCACAAACACAAGCAACAGCTCATCTGTCAAGGAAATAAAACCAATTTAGATCACAGCCCACTTGCTGTACAGTAGCCAAGCTGGGCACCCACCCAGGGCTTTCTAGCACTTAACCTAACCCATGCCATCACGTACCAGCAACAAAGCCAGTGACACAGAATAAGATCAAAATGAACTGACAAGAATTTCTCGCACAATCCCAGATGTTTGTCCAAGGGCGAGGAGGTCCCAGCTGCTATTTTCTAACCCTTGTTGGCCCTACAAGATGCAGCCTCAGCTTCTAGCAGAAGTTTCATCATAACATGCCACCAAGACAATCCCATTACTAGCGTAATGTCCACACACAACTTACAGCCACCCTTTCTCTTCCTGGATAAGACTGGCAGTGTCAAGCTGTGAAGAATTAATTATATTTCAGTGTGATATTATAATGTGTGGGCATGAAAAAAGTCTACTACACATCTGCCAGCCCAGAGGTTGACACAAAAAAGTAGCTACCACTCAACAAGTTCCCCTAGCAACTCCTCCAAAGCCACTATGAGGCAGTAACCAAGACTGCCCAGGATCCAGTTATCAGTTTCACCCAGGGGGCTCTTAAGTCTCATCAATACCACTCTACTACTTCTGAAGCAAAACCCTAAGCAAAAAGATCACTGGAGTATCTTCAGGATCCGGAAGACAACATTGGATTGTATCACACCTAGGAGGTTTTCTTCATCACCAACCAAGCTAGAGAGTTGATTTTATTTTTGAATGAGCATTTCAATTCTGCAGGAATAGCTCTCTCAGGCTCTCATTCTCTCTCCAGGAAAGCTTCTGTTTGATACTAAGGAATGCATTTTCCTAAGCACTCAAAATACATACATTAAATTAGGAAGGAGAAAGGTTCCTGGCATTCTGCATCCAACAGAATATGCCATCACAACGGATTTCAGATTTCTTAACTGCTGCTACAGAATGTATCACCTGCAGCCACATGGCAATCATTTCTAATCCATCCAGCTCATCAAGCATGTGAGGGGAATGTTGCAAGATTTCTGGGTGCCATCAGATGAGCAGAGGGAGAAAGTTTACAGAGAAACGTATTGACAGCACAAAGAGCAGGAGTCAAAGGTGACTGGGAGGTCTCTGCTCAGCTCTTCACAGATGCTCAGACGTTCTCTGTTCCCTACCGCATATACTGACCCATGCCATAGAAAAACTGACTCTGGGAGGGGGTACTAGGTGGCTCCACAGCTTGGGGAGGGGGTGTCACCTGGGGTTTACCCTACAAATTATCAGCACTGAGGGCTCAAGGGGTGGTGGGATCAGTCAGGAGCTTTATCTTTTGGGCAGGAGCTGGGTTTGGCGGTAGAAATGAACAAGCCCCTGGGTCTCCAACTCCTGCAGCTGACCTTACTGAGGATGCTCGAAGAGCCGGAGGAACAGGGTCCCTGGGTCAGCCTGTGGCCAAAAGACTCCCCCATGAGGGCACCAAGAACAATGGGGATCACTGAAAGTGGAGGGTGCAGGGGGTCTCTCTGTGGAGGTGGCCTCTCACAGGAGGCTACAAGTTGGAAAAACTGGAGACCCCTAAGGGACAGGGAGAACGGTAGGGTCGCTGCTGCAGGGGGATGCCAAAGGCACCAGGAAACAGACCATCCCTGGCAGTGACAGGCCAGGAACCAGTCCCAATGCCTGGTGGTGTGGGGAACCCTCAGTGCCAGGGGGCAAGCCCTGCATCCCCTTGCCCCCACAGCATGAAGGTGGGGCACTGCTTTTGAGGAAGATATGGAGGCATTGGATCCCAGAGCTGGGGCAAGGATAGGGAAGAGGTAGGGATGGACGGGAGGGGCATCATCCTCAGACTACCCCCCCCAAGCACTGGGGGTGCTCTGGCTCCCAGCCCCTGCAAGGGGGAGGGGGCTTCCAGCCTGGGGGAGGAGCCCAATCCTGGACCAGAGTGATCCTGGGATGAAGGGAAGCAGAAGAGGGCCCTGATCCCGGGGTGGGCAGGAGAACAGGAAGGCCCTGATTTTGGGGTGAGGGAAGAAGAGGCAAGGGCCCCGCTCCTGGGATGGAGAAGGGATAGCCCTGCTCCCGGGGTGAGGGCCCCGATCCAGGGATGAAGGAGAAGGCCTGATCCTGGCCCGAGGGGCCGGATCCGGAGGTGGAGAGCAGAGGGGAAGGCCCCGGTGCGGGGGAGGGGGCCGGGCGGGGAGGGGCGGCTTACCGTGTGGTTGGCGCCCCACATGAGGACGCTGAGCAGCGGCTCGGAGGCCCGGAACAGCTTCACCTTTTGGCACACGAAGTGCTTCTTCTTGGTCTTGGTCTTGCTGGCGCTGAGCGCGGCCCCCAGCGCCGCCGCGGCACCGCCGCCCCCCGCCGCGCCCCCCGCGCAGTTGGCGGCCATGGTGGCCCCGACCCGGCCCGGCAGCGCCCCCCGTTAGCGCCGCCGCATGGTCCCGTCCGCCCGCGCGCGCGGTGGTCCCGTCCGGTCCAGCCCCAGGATCCGCCTGCCCCTGTCACTGCCCCGTGGTTCGGTCCGACCCTGCTGTAGCCCCCCCCCTCCCGCAATGGTTCCGTCCTCGCGAGCTGCTGTCCCGCCCCCCCTGCTCTCGTCCCCTCGGTGGTTTACTCCGCCGCTGAGGAGCCGGCCGAGCCCGCTCCGGCGCCTACACTAAGGAGGCGCCAAGATGGCGGAAGCCTGAGGAGGGGAGGAACGTACCATTCGGCCGAGGACAGGGGTGCTTACGAGGGGAAGGGGACGGGGGAGGCAGCTCTAAGGGAGGGTCCGAACGGGGCTCGCTCGGGGTGATTTTGCATGCGGCCGGAGTCACAACCATCCAAGAAGCGAGGCGAGAGGGGGCGCCTCGTGAGACGAAGCCGCCCGGGGAGAAGAGGTAGCAAACAGACCACCCCTCCTGCAGTGTGCCGTGATAGTCACACCCATCAGCCGTGACGTACGTACGAAGCTCCGCCCTACCTCGGCAGAGCCAATAAGGAGCGAGGCGCCTGGAATTATGAATGGGTTGGTGGCGGACTCTGCAGGCAGGGGTGGTATGGAGCAGGCCCAGGACCTCATCGCAGCGGCGGCGGCTTGGCCCTTAGCAGCCACTCCCGTTGCTGCAGGCGTCAGGAGGGAAGCATTGGCTGTGCATCTGCCCGAGCATTGTCCTCCAGGGAGGGGCGAGCTGTTTGTAGCCGGCTATCTCCCTCCTCGTGATTTTTTAATGGCAGGGCCTGGCTGTCTGCCTTACCTGTGCAAGCACTGAATGTAGCAGTTGGCAACTTGTACATGTAAACCAGGCCTGTAATTGTTATACGACTTTTAAATTACTATTTATCTTCCTATGACTTCTTCAGAGACTTTGCAGCTATTGTTTGGGTGATGGGGGCAACCGCCAGCTAGAAGAGGAGCATGCATGTAGAAACAAGCCACGCAAAGTTTAATACAAGCCACTGTTGTCACGCCCAAGGTGAAAGGTTTACGTAGAGATAGCGAAGGGAAGCAGCAAGAAATAACATGCTCTGTGTAGTATGTGGATTTCGTTAAAAAAAAATAATTTTTTAAATATTTTCCATGCAGCTTCCGGCTCCAATTTGTACACCTGAGAACAGAGTCCACCAGGGAGCAACATGGACCTGACAGAAGAAAATGGTTTTGTAAGGCGGCCTATCCTGAGAGTGTTTGAATGCAGTCTGCAAAAATCATCAGGCGAGGTTGTTGGCAAGGATATGAAGTTGAATTGTTCACCCTTTTTATATGAATTGAGGGCCACTCGACTTCAAATTGTACCCACCCAACCAGCAACAGTGCTTGTTGCACTGCCCCTTTCGGTAAGGAAACAAATTAAATTGAATTATATAATCCCAACAGTGCAAAATTGTAGTTACTTATTGAGGTAGGGTGAATGTGGGAAGGAGCATTTTTATTATTTTCTCAAGGAGCTGTAACATATTGCAGTGACAGGTCATTGGTCCCAGGTCTTTTCACTACAAATAGAATTTGACTCTCTTACAACACCACAAGAGAGAGGTTAAATAGAACAGTTAAAAACAGTATTTTAAAAAACAACAATGTAGGCTGATATAGATATCTCTACATACACACATTCCCTTGCGGTACAAAATCCCAGAGAAACATTTAGCGCATCACCTACAACTTGTTCATTTTTCTTTTCACTCAAGCCTCTTCCTAGCTGACATGTCAGTCAAGCCTGCAAGCAACTGAAACAACTAATCTGCATGTATCTTGTAAATTCTGGCTGGAATTAACTCTGGACACTCTCCTTACCCATTTCCAAACTAGGGACATTAAACACTGACCAAGCAACTTTTTATCAGTCTGCTACTCATGTAACTTCACAGAAGTCTGTGGATTAACTTCACAGATGAATCTGTCCTGCTGATTTTAAAAGTACTGATAAAATAGACCCTTTCATAGTCATACAAAAAGTTAGGACAATTTGTCCAATGTAATAAGTAGTTACACCACCAGTTTGTATCTGGTGATAACAGCATTAAAAACGGACGCCGGTTTAGATGGAGAACAGGAAAAGACATCTGACAACACTAATGCAAAGATTCGGAATAACTCCAGCTAAAGGTTTGCTGTAACTTGAGTCTGAAATTGCAAATACATTCACAATGCTAGAAGGCCAAATATGACATACAGAAATCCAGCTCTTGCCAGGATGGCAACTGCTGTTGCAAGTATGTGTAGGTTTTGGAGAATTCCTTTCTACATGAAGCAGCTCCCCTTTGAGGAAGAAGCACCCACTGAATGGTTCTAAAAAGAAGTCCTAGTGAACCAGCACATGGACAGAGGGAGAGGAAGGTTCATCTCTTCATAAAGTTCTTTTCCAGGGCAGCTGGTGTTCTCTGGATTGAGTGGATGTTGCGTTTGACTCGATCTTCCAGAGAGGAAGTGGCTGCACTCTCTAGTTTTATCTGGCTGCAGAAGAATTGAACCAGAAAGAAAATGAGCATATCCTTCCCAAATTCACCACCTTTTTAGTAGACTTCCATGACTTCTGGGCTCACACACCTGAACTAAACTAAAATAGGAAACCAGCTGCTGCTTCCTATTGCAGTCTGTGTTGGAAAAATTGAATGGTTACATTTTAGCCTGCAGCAGACTAAATACCATATTCAGGGTCAGTGTTTCTATGTATACATTTTAAATGACTCTCTAGTACTCCTCAACCTTCCAAATATAGCTAACTGTTAATTACTAATGCATCTGTCACGGGGGATTCGGCTGCTTTCTGAGAGGCGTACAGGAGGGAAAAGCAATCTGTCCCTGAAACGAGGGCAGCACTCCTCTGGGAACTAGAATGCCATAGGCTCACATTATAAGTTGCTAAGTTAGCTACAGACAAGAAGAAGAGATAAGTGTGATGGCTGACTTCTTGCTTTTAAAACTCCAGCCATACTATTAAAAGACAACCAGTGCTCATCCTTCACCCTCAAGTAACAAAAAAACACACAATCTGTTAAGTCAACTTGTCTGAGTAGGTAGGGAACTACCCTCGTCTAGTAAGATCTGCTTGTGAAATAAGGGACTCTAGGTTAGTTTCAAGTCACTTTGCACCCTCCCAATTCTGGGGCATTACAGAAGCTTGGCCCTTGGCAGGCTGCATACAATCTTGGGTTGCTGACTAAGTTGTGGCAGGCTCCTTAAACTACACCAGGTCCTTTGGCCCTATATTTGACCCTGCTCATAATGTCTGTGGAGCTTAAGAAATCAGCTTCTAGAGCTGTCCTCTTCAGATTCTCAACAGAGAAAAACTTTCCTTAGCTAGATCTTGAGTGTTTTAAGCTTTACACTGCTCAGACTCTCTAACCCAGCATAAAGAGGCTGGAGTAGGGACAAAGAATCTAACCCCTTGTTTACAGATGTGCTTTTCTCACAAAACCTCTTTCCTCCAGGATCTCTAGTCATTTATCCAGTTCAGGGTCCAATCATACAAACCCTCTATACACCGATTCCCAGTGGTGTTTGTGACCCTTGTGGCCAAGGTCTGTAACAGGCTCCCAAGGGAGGTGGTGCTCTCCCCTGCCGTGGGGGTCTTCAAGAGGAGGTTGGATATGCATCTAGCTGGGGTCATCTAGACCCAGCACTCTTTCCTGCCTATGCAGGGGGTCAGACTTGATGATCTATGCCTATAGTTCATAGGTCCTGAAGTCAAAGACCTTTCTTTATCTATCTGTTTACCTCCTCCCTGCCACTTCTCTGTTGCTACACAAATTATTGACTTCAGCACCACTGTCCGATCTAAAGGATGAAACAGCCATGACCATACTCACTTCCTCTCTCTCTTTTTTTTTTTTTTGGAAGTAGATTAAAATTTTACTGGACAAAGTAGAAGAGGATGATAGAAATGGAAGTCTCTTAGTTTCTGTCTACTCCCAAACCCATGTCTGCAGCCAGTTCATGACACCTGCTTTACAGCAGGTTTGTCTATTCTGATTGTAAAGGTCCCAGACACTAGGACTTCCACCCATTCCCTTGAAAACTATAGCTTGTAGTTAAACTTGAACAGAGGAAAAGAGTAGCAAGACACTCACTGCAGGAATTTTCCGTCTCGGGAGTCAAGTTTCTGCAGCTCTCGTTCCTGCTCCTCCTCTTTTCGATGTTTCCTGATGTTGTTTGCCCTCTCTTCTTCCCGCCACTTGGCATTTTCCATCATTTCCTGACGCTTGCGTTCTAGCTCATCTGCAGAGATCCTTCTGTTCACCAAGGAAGGAATACCACTGGGAATTATGATCTATTTGTTCCTCCCCTGCTCCCAACTTGCATCTCCTATTCCCTGACCACAGTCCAGAAGTTATTTATGGGAAGTGTGGTCTAAGTGCTTATTAACACAATACCGTAATAGAAGAACCTCCACATTTGCTACAATTCTCATGTACTACCATTTAGGGAAGGCACTTCCTATCTTGGAGGAAAGAGACTGGCAACACAGCCACCCATGTCTGGAGTTCTCTTGCACTTGTTTTTGGCCTTCAAATTCTGGCAGGCCTTTCTGACATCTTTCCCTCAGGTCCTGATAACCAAGACACAGTGTGCATGCTTGACTGCTTTGCTATGTTGTATCCCTAGCAAGATATTTTTCCTTTTCTCAATGGTTGGTAATTGATTGGTAAGACAATGCCTGCAGGATCATCACATTATCCTGATTACAGTGAAACCAAATACTTCCAGCTATCACTCTGTAGGAAGACAAAATCAACTTCATGTTACCCTCATGTGCTGGTGCAAGATATTTGAAGAACTGGTACCTGGGAAGCCATATGCATTTGTTTAGGAAGAAGTCTAAGGTGTTAAAACACACACACAGAAGCGTCATGCACTTACTGATTCAGAACCATCTTCCTGACTTGCTGGACCTCTGGGATATTGTGCTAGTTAATATCGTTATTTCCTTGCATCACTCATGCCTTAACATTTTACCATCACTTCAGGAAGCTTTTTTATGAATGCATCATGCGCACAGGATTTTACCTACTTAGTATACCCTGAAGCATGCTGTCGGCGGTATGCTTTCTTTGGGGAAGGGCTTCTAGTTCTTCCCTTTTCCTTCCAATCCACTTTGGTGCTATGCCTGTAACCCAGGGGAAACACATTTTTAACAACCAAACCATATGATATTAATATGCAAAAAGCTTCTTTCTCTGTTAACCATGAGTATTAACCACAAAAAACTAAAGCTGGAGATGAATCTGAAATTACAAACTTTCACATAATTTTGGGACCATTATCTGTCATTTTTCAAAGAACTGAATGTTTTTAAAAATGAATATTGACACACAATATTTAGTTTTGTAGATTTTTTAAAATTTTCATCCAACTTAAATCAGCAGAAAAGAAGATAATTCCTATCTGAGCTTTACCCACTTTTAAAGATGGTATAAGATTCTGCCATAAGAAAATTTTCATCAATCCATGCTTTCCAAAGCATTTTTACAGTACTGAAACTTGAATAGTGTGTTGCTGCTTGTTAACAACTTTACACAGTTTTAAAGCAGGAAAATCCAAATGGCAGCCTGGCCCATGAGTGGTTAAATTATGGCCATGGAGCTGTCAGAGCTGCTGTGTCAGTGGGATGAGCACCACAAGGGGTGGAGGTTAACATCACCATAGCTCACCCCATCACAGAATTTCTGAGTTGAGATTTTCTCTACTGGGACCTTGGCAGTGGGGCAAGCAATGGAAGGTTGTCAGCAAGCAAGAGTTTAACATTGGTGCTGCTCATCCTGCCAGAGGTGAGTCACATGGCCCATGAAAAGCTCCATGATCCAGATATGGTCTACCAACCCAAATAAATTGAACCGTTTTAAAGAGACACCATCAGTTCTAAGGTCATGTACTTTTTTTTTTTTCCTTTTTAAACAAATAGCCCCCAAAAGGATCATAGCTGAAGGAGAAAGAAAATATTTCACCAATTTTTTTGTACATTGTTATTATACTGCATACAGTTAATTTCCCCATTTCCCCTATATCATCACATTGACCTTTGGCATATTTTGTGGGTTGTTATTTTCCTCATCTTTGACAGTGACAAAAAGAGAAAAAAGTTTTAAAGAACAGGAAAATGTGATGGTAAAAACACCACATAAAGTGGCAGTGATGCTGGGGGCAGAGTGAGTCTAGAAATTATTATTACACACACGTTATTCTGTCAGCTTGGAAGCGGAAGTCATTTTTTAAACAATTGATCAGACATTATCCTGCCCCCAAGGTGTGTGTGTGTTTATGTATGTATATATATCAATCATGCAGTTTTGTACTGCTGCATATCACCACTGTACCTAAGTACACTTCATATAAAACCAATACACTTCCAGGAGTCTCTGGCATTTTTGGGGTGACAACTCAGCCTGCAATTTTTGTTTTTTTGTTATTTACTCTTACGCTTAGAAGGTATCTGACAGACTCTCACACTGCCAACTTCGTTATGATGCTACAGAATTTCTCTTCTCCAAATATTTCGATGAAAGTTACAGAGGGAGGAAGTTGATGGCTTGCTGTCTTTCAACTACCTCCTGGCCCACTCACTTTTGCAATAAAGAGAATACAAGGATTTTCAATAAAATTGGTTCTTCCCCAGCTTTATTTGTGCCTCAGGATATTTTTACAATAGCAATAAGATTTGTCCCTTGATGGTGGGATATAAAGCCAAGTATTTGTATTTCCATCTTGTTTGAATCTCAAGTTATTAGGATAAAGTGAAGTTAGAAACTGGTGCTACAGGAATATTATAATGGTGTTACAAAGAGATGGGTAGGGCAATAGGAGAAATTTTGCAGCTGAGAATATAACTTTCTGAAAACTCATTCCCTGAAAGCACCTCTGGATATCCTTTATTCTGATCTTTCCATAGGTAGGATTCCACACTCACTGTTTACTGCGTCTAGATGGAGATCTTGACCTCTGGCGCCCAGACTCCTCTTCCCAAGTACTCTTCTTGCTAGTGTGTCTCTGAGGAGATCGGGATTGGCTCCTTGACCCGGAACCGTCTCGGTGTTTGTGGGATGCCCTCTCCTGGCCAGCAGCTGGAGAGCTCTGAGACCTGTGATTTTGGTCAGGATCTTTAAACTGGAATTAGAAAGATAGCATCATTTGAGAGAAAGCCGTTTAAAGCACCACAGTCATGAACACCCATGGACAATGCTGATTAGCCAGAAAGATACATTAATATACTCTCCATGCTTTAATTCTATGTGTATGATGCAGAAGCAAATGGTACTGCCTTCATCTTTTTCTTTTCACAACTGATATTATTCACAAAAAGATCCATCTGTTTTATATTCTACTGCAGAGGTTTTAGACATTAACTAAACATTTCTGTAATGCCTTTTATCCCAGGAAACTCACAACTACACACACAGCGCTTCACCAATGGAACTGGTTCTAGCGTGGGGGACAGTGGCTACACAGAACAGTATATGAGGGGAATTTGTAGCCAAAAAGATGGGAACAAATCCTGCTCTTATGTAAAATGCAGTTAGAATTTCTGCATCCATCAAAGGGAGATGAACACAAATTAAGGCCTTTTCTGGAAGACAAGGAATGAAAGCATGGACTCATTGAAATGAATAGGGGTTTTTAATGGGACCTATAATTCAACCAATATGCGTAAATAACATATAATTAGAATAGATGTGTGATCCTACAAACAGCTGACTTAACTATATAGGAAGGACAAAATTCCTGCCAGGGTTTAAATCTCTTTTCAATTACACTGGCAGGTTCAACTCTGAAGCTTAATCCATTACATCAGCTTCTCCTCAAAACCCATTCTCTAGAGTCTAAAACTGCCATCCAGCCCCAATGACATGTTTTTTCCAAGAACTACCTGAGGACACAGAACAGAGGAATGAGGAATAAGTGCCTACCTGTAAACCATACCCTGGGATTTTATGACCAACAGATTCCCAAGAAGAACTCTCCGTCTTCCTTTGGGATCTGTAGAGGGAAAAAATAAATAAATAAAATCAAGTACTATCTTCTGAGTGGAAAAAAACCTAAGAATTTGATTTGCATGGGAGTTCAACATGTCCATATATACTGCCCAGGCTTTTCCACCCTGGAGAAGTCACACTAGATTTGCTTTATTTTTCAAGCGAGGATTGCATTCAATGAGCTGATGTTGCAGTATAATTCTGTTGTCTTGTGAGACAGACAGATACCTAATTATTACTACTACACAGTAACCATTACCTTTCAGAATTTCAGTCATTCTAAATGTATTTGTAGAGTACAATTCCTCAATTTGTTTTTTCTCTATAGGAAAAATTCCTCAGAATCATGTTTTTACACCGTAATTAAATTTAGTCAATAGTATTAGTTGTTGACATTCCGCCCTCACAAATTGCCAAGTTACTGCTAGCAAATATAGTTAGTAATATATTATTATTATTATTGTTATTGCACCACAAAATGGTCAGAGTGATTTACAAAAGCAGAGTAAGCTTTCCCTATCCAAATTGCTTTATAAAATAAAGTGAAGGTGAATAAGACAGAAGACTAAAGTTCAGGGATGAGAAGGCTGGGTGTGGTGAGACCACTGATGAAGAGGAAAGGGAGTCATAAAAGCAAGGTTTAAAAAGGGATTTGAAAGGAGGCAGCAATTGCAAGATCAGAAGAAAATCATTCTAAGCATAATGTCAGGATAAGAAATTCACAACTGAGAACAGCAGTGGGTAGATGGGAGTAAAAAGGGAGGAGGACTGGAAAAAGCACAAAAAATGACAGTGAAGATACAGATAGGCAAAACTGTGCAGGGCTTTGAATCAAAGGTGAAACAGCTTGAATTTGAGACAGTAGAAATAAAGGTAAAGTTCAGGAAGTTACAAGACGAGGCAGTAGGATCAGAGTGCTAGGGAAAGAGGAGGTCTTCAGCAACAGCATTTCATATAGCCATTTTAATGCTGTGCTAATATGATGCATCATCATTTTGAACCTTGCATTAAAAAAAAGACTGGGGGGGATTAAAATATACCAACTACTTTGTTAAAACAAGTCCACAGGAATAAGGATCAGGTTATTGATAAAGATCAGCTCTGCGCAAACACAGTCAGCTGGAGCTTTTCTCAGAGACCTGTGAAATCTCCCTATTTCTATACAATACACAAACTCAGGAGCTAGGCAATAGGCCTGTGCGAAGCAGCTAGTATTCACTTTCGATTTGGCCAATTTGTGGGACAGTGATTCGATTCTGTGATTCAAATCATTGTCCCAAATTGATTCAGCAGAAACACCCAGGCCCATTCCCCACCTGCAATCCCAGCTCTGGCAATGGCTGCCCCACCTGCTCCAGCTCTTTGAGAAAAAAAAACCCAACTCACCTCGTGCTGCTGGGTATGGGGGGCCATCCCCGCTGCCCCCCACTGCCCAACACCACATGGGGGGGCTCTTCCATGATCCCCCCAAAGCCCCGAGGCCACTGCAGAAGGCAGCGAATCAGGGTGGGGATGGGGGGGATTCGGGATTTTATTTCTTAAAGGATGGAGCTTGGGGGGAAGAGCAGCCACGGGGAGTCAGGGTTTTTTTTTAAAGCACCAGGAGCTGGGGCAGGTGGGGCAGCCATGGTGGGGCTGAGGAAGAAGACAGGGGTCCCCCCATGGTCCCCTGCCCCTTCCTCCCCCATCCCCTACTTACCAGCACAGAGTCTGGCTCCAGCTCCCTGCTGCAGCAAGTGAGGATTGCCCGAATCATCGAAGCTCTCCAAATTTTTTCCTTTTTATTGGTCCCATGATTCAATTCGGATTTAGATTCAGGCACCGAATTGGGCCGAATCTCCTCTGAACTGAATCAGCACCCAAAGCTTTGCACAGCCCTACTAGGCAGAGATTTTTTAAATACAATCCCAAGACATACTTTGCTTTGCTATGCTCGTCATCACCGATGGAACTTTCACTACTGGAACTTCGATGTCTGTGTTTTTTGTGCTTCTTTTTCTTTTCTTTCTTCTTTTTTTTCTCTTTTTTTTCCAAACTGCTTTGCAGCTACAATGCAAAAAAATCCAAATTCAGGACCAATCCCTACTGTTTGCACAATTTGTCAGTTACTATTATAGGACAGGGAGCACTATGCAGATATAAGGTCTCACATGGAAAGGTTTTCAGGATAACATTTTTTACAAACACTCTTAAGGGCTGACAAGGAAGGAGGACTTGTCATGAAACCTCACTGAATCCTTCAAGTACTTGGCAGGAGAATAAAATAAATGAAATTATTTTCTGCAACAGCATGATAAAGAGGAGAGAGGAGAAGATGAAAATGAATGACATGTTTCAGGTAAGTTTCTTACTGGGAGATTACAATATGAAAGATCCACAGGAACTGAAATTCTCTTATTCTTCTCCAAAAAACCAAGGGAATAGAAACCAGTTCCTTTCTCTAAAGAGTGCTCACTCTAGGGGTGCACCTATAGAGATTTTTGGGGCCAATACCAATAGTTAATTTTTAAGAAGGCATATTGGCCAATACTGATCCAATTTCCAATACGCAGTTTGGCAGTTCGAAAAGTAGCATCCGGCTGATAAGTCTGTTGTAGTGGAAGAGAAGGGGCGTGGGGGGTGCAGATTAAGGCCCCTGTGGTGAGGGAGTGGGGCTGGGGCAGGCGCTGCTCATCTGGGGAGGGGCTCCTGTTGCTGCACACACCCCAGGAGGGCATGGGGGGGTACCCCCAGATCTCCACAGGGCAGAGGGGGCTACCGCTGTGGGCCGAGGCCAGGGCAGCACTGGGTTCTTCCCGGCATCAGTTGGGCTGGGCTGGGCTGGGCTGTGCTGGGAGGGGGAGTTTGGAAGGGCTGCAGCCACCCCAACCCCCCTTCCAGTGCTGCTGTCCACCCCACCCTGAGCACAGCCCAGTCCAGCCACCACCAGGAAGAGCCCCACGCAGCCCTGGTCCCAGCCTGCAGCAGCTGTCCATTCCACCCTGCACACAGAACCAGGGGGCATATGGCCCCCATGACGTCCCTGGGTGTGCGAAGCAGCGGGAGCCACTCCCCACTCCCCCAGACGAATTCCAGCTCTATCCCACACCCTGCCCGGCCCCAGCTGGGCAGTGCCTGCCCTCATCCCAGCCCTACTCCCTCCCTCACTGCAGAGGCCTTGATCTGCCCCCACCATGCCCCACAATAGACTTATCAGCTGCATGCAGCTCTCCATGTTGCTGGGCTGTGCTCCTCACTGTCTATCTGCTGCACTGTAGCTGCATGCATGCACAGGGCACTTATCGGCCACTTTATCAGCCACATAAGGCTAATTTCCAATACAATCAATTTTCTTTTATCAGTGCCAATCTGATATCTGACCTCTAGTTCACTCTGACCCACAGTAATGTTCTCCCTCAAGTCAATGCAAATTTTGCTTCTGTTTTCTGTTAAAGAGTAGTAAGCAATACATACCAGTTCTTTGATTTTCTTCATTTTTACAGGATTATTTAAAACTTCTCTTTTTTTCTCTTCCTCTCTTTTCCTAAAGAGGAGAAAGAAAGGCATTAGTATTGGCCTTTTTGATATTACTGGTTTTTAGAAACTTCACACAAAGCATTCATCTAACTTTCAATCCTGAAAATGCCTATCTACATGCAGAACTGGAGTTTACAGCAAGTTCTCACATGCTGTAAATGTAGAAATAACTGCATGAACTTTGTTGGCTTCTTAAAACATGAGCTGCTGAACAGCAAAGTCAATCAACAATCAGTTAGTCCTCTGTATATTTACTCCTCTGCTCCATGACATCCAGCCTATTGAAATGACCTGCCCATTTACTGTTCATCCTGATAACTATTCTGCAGACTGCCTGTATGCTCAAAAAGTTTGAAAAGCCACACACACACACTGCAACCAAGCAATTGTACAGTGCTGCCCACAGAGAGCAAACATGACCCAAATACATGGAATGATCAATTCACAGCTTGAAACCTATGGTCTAATGATACCTTTGTAAGCATTACTGTGATTACCAGTCATGAAAATATGCAGCCTCTTTTACACTCCAGCCACAGTATTTAATTTTATGCAACACTTATACAATTATTCTACATGTAGCTCCAGAGCAAGATGTAAAATTACAACCTAGTAAAAAACAGTCTATTTTTCCACAGATACACTTACAATTTACACATTCTTATTAGAGGGCACCAACTGCTTGAAATGCTGGGCTAAAAAGTAGGTAGCACAATGCCTCTGAGGCCCTTATACTGAAGATACATAAGTATATCACTTTATATGCACGTGAGTGCTCGTACAGAGGCTAACAAGACTATACAAAAGTAATGGCATGCTTACAGATTTGCAAAACTTGGCTCTTATCTTGATAAGCAAATAATACTTACAAACTGAAAATCAAAGATATGGAACATGTATACATCCAACCCACACAGGTGTGGGTTGAAGCCGGAACCAAAGATATTAACTTCAGTTTGTTTAGAAACCTTACGTCAAATTGTGTCTCATTCAAATTGTCTTGCTTCAAAGAACAGAGAAAATAAAAAGAACAATCACAGAATCCAGCAACAATCACAGAAGCCACCCCAAGACCTGCATATGTAAGTATTCTGGACAATGTTGTAAAAGTATACAAGGGCCTAAATCAGGTCTCTGCTGTCCTGTAGAACCACAGAGTAAATGACAATTTCTGCCCCAAAGAACTTACAGTCAAGAGAACACACAAGGGAATGAGACTGACATGAAGGTAGAGGGAACAGGGGGCTGACAAACATAACAGAATTCTTGGACACGACTGCACTGGGTATGGTACTCTGTGAACTTACAGCAGTGATAACAACTTGCTCACTGTTGTCTACCACCACTACCAATTCTGTGTTTAGTACCTTATCATGAAAAGTGGATCCTCACGGATTTTGTTTGCTATGTCTAGGACAGAGTTGGCACCTGTAGGGGCAAAAATGGAGCCTGGGAGAAGCCCTGTCTCAGAGGAACAACCTGCATCCTTGTCTTCTGTCTTCTCAAAGACGTATTTATCCACAGGGCGGCCCATCAGATACTCCTCTCTGTTTACCATGCCCCCAGGACCCTGGTACATCCACTCCAGCTTCTCTTCTCTTTTCCTTTTAGAAACAAATTGTTATAGGGTGTTAGTTTTAAATACAAGTGAAAACTGCTTAGCCTTAGCAGACAGTACTCCTGCCTTTTGCCCTGACCCTGCAAAATTGTAACCTGGTGTTTAACTTTATATGCAGTGAGTAATAGCACTGACTTCAACAGAACAATTTACAGGCCAGACCCAGGCATGCAGGCACATATGGTTTGTGGAGCTGCAAACCTCTTTGCAGCACACACTATGCAAGTTAAACTGTGTTTGCTGCTAATTTGCAGCAACAGGGCAAAATTTGCTACTGCAATTTTCCAAGAACAAAAAATCCCTGAAAATAAAAAAGCAGCACAAAGCACGACAAAGTGGCATGCACAAGGACAAATATGGAGTCTAGGGCTACTTGCTCCCCTGTCTCCACGCGCTTGGAGCCCCCGCAATGAGGCACCCTGCACCCCAGCAAGCCACTTCCTGGTTGGTTGGGGTGCAGTGAACCTTCAGACAGAGAAGCAAGCAGCCCTGGGTTGGCTGCTCCCATCTCCACATGCCTCAGTGTGCGGGCCCTGCTAAGAAGCTCCTGCGCTGAGGCATTCTGTGCCCCATCCAGCTACTCCCCAGAAGGCTGGAGTGCAGGATGCCTCAGTGCAGAAGATCTGCAGCATGTCAAGACAGGGGAGCAGGCAGCCCTGGGCAGCCTGCTTCCCCCTCTCCACCCACTGCTCTGGCTGGCTGAGGCACAGGGTACCTCAGCATGGCTGCTTGCCAGCTACCCCTGCACTGTGGCACTCTGTGCTCCAGTCAACCCTCACTGCAGCACACAGAGCAGCAGGACATCATGTCCTGCAAAGTGCATGGGCAGGGGCATGCACTGCAGCATAAAGTAGCAGCACACATTTGTTCTGCTTCTATTTGTGCTTCTGCAAACACATGCCCTTTCTCGTGTGGACATGGTCACAGGGTGCAACATTAAGCACTTGCGTAAGTCTTCATAAGATAAGGGCCTTAGAATAACATGGGAAAAGCCTATTGGGGACCATCATTTTAAGGAATAATTCTACATATGATCCTTCTAGCTTTTATGCATTCCTGAATAACACCCATCTTTCTTTTTGGAGACAGTTCTACAGTCCAACCGATCCCATTACTAGGAATAAACTTCCATAGCAAGAGAAATGCCACAGCCAAAGGTACCTAGAATGTTCTAGTTCAGAGGTGACCCATGTGTGGCCTGGGTCCCAAGTGGCATGAGCAGCCTCTGTTTCTGGTACAAGGCAGTCCAGAAAGGGGGCAGGCAGAACAGTGGCAGATTGAACAGGGATTACAGGGCAGGGAGTAAAAAACAGAGCAACAGACAGTGCAAAGGAAGGGGATCAGAGTGGCACTCAGAGAGGGCGTAGTGCTTAATTTGCGGCACATATGCCAAAAAGGTTGACTCCGATTGTTCTAATCCAATAAATACCAAAGGAAAGAGTAATTGTTTGCCTGTTATTATGATTCTTTTGTTCTTTTTCATGGCACCATGTCTTTATAACATAACAAACAAGAAAATTAGCTACAAGTTGAACTTTGGTAGTTGTAAATAAAGTCCTAAAAGAAATGTCCCCCCATTCAGAAATTTCTCCCATGAAATAAAACACAGGATTTGCCCCCAGGGATGAAACTTTGTGTACAGATTAAAACACAAAGCTCTGCCCCAGGCATGCTTACCTAACTGTTCCCATGTCCTCTGCATAGCGCTGCATCTCTTCCCGGGCTCGCTCCTCCTGCAGCTCCCGCTGTAACTCCTCAATCTTCTTCCGCTCAGCTTCATGTTTCTGTTCGGCCTTCCACACCTTCTCCACATTGCGCAGGGTCTGAGGGTGCCAGCTCTTCTTCAGATTCTACATAAAGCAAGAACCCAGAAAGTCTTCTTTTACTAGGGAATGCTTTTTGAATGCTATGCCCCTAAACCCTCGTCATGTCCATAAACCCTTTCAGTGAAAGGGAATGCAAAGTTCTCAAAGGAGCCCCGTGAGGGTGAACAAAAGGCACACTGTTGGAACAAACGTCATATTTAAAAGAATCTTTCTCTGCATACATTGACAGTACTTCAGTGTATCAATACTGAAAGCACGTTACTAAGATAATTTAGGGACTGCTGCTGCATTTCTCACATGCTCAGCCTCTTTACCATCACCAAGACCTGCAATTATGCAAAGGATGCAAGACCAGGACCTCATCTTCCACTCATTAAGCTGTTACTTTGCGCACACACTACCAACACACCAAGTAATAATCAACAACAACAAAAGCACAAGGCAGTTCCCCCTTTACCATTTGCAAAGCCTCTAGCAAACAGGATAGAGCTGAGGCTCAAATATTTTGTGGGGAAGGGGTAGATTTGGAAATACAACCTTAACTTAAAGTTTCTTTGCCTTCTAACCCTTGAGCTTTGTAAAACAGCTGCCTTGGGGATCTCTTTAAGAACCTGATGTATATTGTGTGTTTGTACACACACACACACACACACACACACACACACACACACACACACACACACACACACGTTCTTGGGGGAAGGAGGGAATAGAGCAGTGGTTCTCCAACTTTTCAAACTCAAGACAGCCCTTGTTAGACTCAAGGCCCCCCTCAGCAAATCCCTGTTCTGAGTTCTCACTCATTAAGCACTGAAAAATGAGAAAGTGAGATTCCCCTGGCCAAGCACTTAGAAAAACCGCAGAACAGCAGAAGGCTTTGGACACCATGGACTCCTACTGGGCATCTCTGGGTTCATCATCCCATGAAACATGTTTGCACACCTAACATGACTTCCGCTGCATTGGTGCCGTGGCACATCTGAAGGGATCTCAAGGAGTTAACTCTGCATGGTGCCCAATGGCATCCCTCAAAGGGATCTTGAGGAGATAACTGCATGGCGCCCCACAGTACCCCTGAAGGGATCTCGAGGGGATAACTGTGCACGGCACCCAAACAATACCCCTGAAGGGATCTCAGGGGCCTGCTGCTGAGGCACCCCACAAAACCCCCAAAGGGATCTTGAGGGGCTAACTCTGCATGGTGGCCATGGCACCCCCAAACGGATCTCAAGGGGCTGCTGCTGTGTGGCACCCCATCACACCCCTGAAGGAATCCCAGATGCCTGGGGCCCTATGACTGAACGTCACTGGGGCAGGGAGCACAAGCACTACTTGTCTCGGCTGGAGGCTGTCTGATGCCAAGCAGGGCCCCGCACACAGCTGGCTGCAACGCCCTGCTCTGGGGGGCCACCACCCCAGCACGACGCCGGGAGCCTTCCCCTGCGCCGGCCCACGGGGCAAAACAACTGCCGGTGGCAGGGCCCGGGGCTGCCGGCTCCCCACGGCAGCGGGGAAGCCGCCTCCCAGCCACTGCGGCCAGCCCCAGGCAAGACAGACAGAAACAGAGACAGGCCCCGCCGCCCCCCAGGTCGGCCCCGCACCAGGTCTCCTCCCCCCATGGCGGCGGCGGCGGCGGTGCAGCTCCTTCCTCTCTCAGTCTCGCTCCAAGCCGACGCTGGCCGATGGCGTCACTGCCCTGCGCCAAGGGCCGAGGGCAGGCGGGCGGAGCCAAGTGTTCCGGCTCTAGGCAGGGGTCTCGGCTGGCGGCGCGGGTCGGCGCCTGCGTGTGTTAGATCCTCTTCAACTCTGCTGTAGAAACCCTGCAGGTTTTCATTATCCTTCCTTGGATCCCACTCTGCTTCAGCCTTTCATGGCAGTAACGCCCACAAGTTACTTCTGTATTGTGTGGGGAAAAATCTGCTAATTTTAGTGCGATTCTGCTATTGTGCAATTCTCACTTGTAACAAGTTCATAGATATTAGGGGTTGGAAGGCTCAGGTGACTGGTAGCGGGGTACATTCCCCCCCCCCGAGATTGGTTCCCGACTCAGCACCACTCAGGACGGGTCAGTTGTTTTGCCCCGTGGGCCGGCAGCATGGGGGGCACTAAGCCACAGCATAGCACAGCACAGAAGTGGATATGGGGCTTTTGGCCTGCCCACAAGCTGTGCCTCGCACAACCCAGGAGGCACCAGTCATTCCTTCTGGAAGGGACCTCACAAATCATCAGGTCCAGCCCTCAAAACTTTGAAATGGGGCACCTCTTGATCTGTAGTCAAATGCTCTGCCACTGAGCTATACTCCCTCCTTGTGCCTTAGCTCCTCTCTCGAAAAATCTTAATCCAGTCCCAGCCAGAAACAGACTTAAGAGCACTTGCCCCACGCAGATTTGAACTGCCTTTGGTTTCCAGCTCACTGGCCAGGGAGGGGCCTCAGCCATGATAATATGTAATGAAGTGTATTTCAGTGTAGTGAAGAATCCCCTTGTTTCATAAAATCATGATGAAGTAGGAAGAAGATGAAAGGATACCCAGAGGTCACCAAGTCCAACCCCCTGGCTGAGGTAGGATCACCTATGTCCAAACCATCCCATACAAATACATTGTCTAAACTATTAGCAGAACTCCACAAGTCAACTCTGACACAACCACAAGATCTAACATCCTAATCTACTACAAGGAGAGCAGCGAGACCATGGTGACCAATGTCTTGCTGCTGGAAAGTTTGTTAAAGTACACTTGCTAATTGCCCCCAGTACAGACAAAGGCAAAACCCCCACAGGCCATACCAGTCTGACCCTGGGTAAAATTACCTCTGGACCCAAAAGGTGGTTATTGGCTTGACTCTGAGTGCAGGAACCTTTAGGTTTAAATCCCAGCAGGAGCACTGATGCACCCCAGCCATCTTCCATAGTTTCATAGTAGCTAGGGTCAGGAGTGACCTGAACAGATCATCTAGCCTGACCCACTGCCACAGGCAGGAATGAATGCTGGGTTCACAAGACCCCAGACAAGTGATCATCCAACCTCCTCTTGAATTCTGAGAAAGGCTTAAAAAAATACTATACACATTTTTCACCAGATTAAAAAAAGAGAAGCTTCACTAATAAATAAGGACCTAGAACTATAGTATGCAATTTGAGATTAGAGAGAGAAAAAGAACAAAACACTTGTTTTGAAACATATATTATGTTTCAAAACATAACAAACTAGCCAAAAAGAATCCAAAGATGTTGTTTCATTAGTCCTGGAGCCATTGTAGTTAAATGTTTCTTTTCTAGATTCATAAAACAAAATCAAGCCTTCTTGAGTATCTGAATAGTACCTCCAATGCTTCATTGAAAGTGATTCCCACACCTGAATGGACATTCACCAGAGTTAATATTTCCACACCTGAATTAATAGTTATAACTAGAGTTTAAAAAAAAAAAATCAGTCTTCAGGTCTGAGAAAAAGGAGCTACATTACTAGGAGCAGCTAACAGCCAGCAGCATTGCAGAAATAAAGGTAGCTTGAGTAATTAAACCCTTAAAGACTATTAAACAGGAAAGAGGGTGGTTAACACTGATGGTATTAAGAGTTCAGAAAGAATCAAACAAATTATAATGAACCATGAAGTCAATTGATTCCCTCAGCACTGCCTGAGTAAAAATGGTGCTGACACTGCCAGGAAGTTGGGATTTAAACTGTGGATGGACAAAGAATCAAAGGGTGCCTGCCCTAGATCCATTCCTGATTATAATTCCCTTTGCTTATAGCTATAAAGCCAGTTGTCTATCCACTTTATACTAGTTTTGTCTAGCCCACATTTCTCCAATTTGTTCACGAGGTGGAAAGCCTAGCTAAAATTCAGATACATTGTATCCACAACATTCTCTTCATCCACCCAAATAGATACTTTATCAAAGAAGGAAATTAAGTTTGTTTGACATGATTTGTTGTTAGTAAATCAATGCTTGTTGCTTGTTGTCAGTCTTGTGAGCCTCTTCCTTAGTGTATGCTCTCCCCAGGTATTAACATGAGGCTAACTGGTCTGTAGTTCCCCAGGTCCTACTTTTTGCCTTCTTTAAAGAGGGGCACTATATTGGCCCTTTCCAGCCCTCTAGCACCTCACCCATCTCCTACAACTTCATAAATATTGCCAAGGGCTGTGAGAATCATAGAAAAATAGGGATGGAAGGGACCTCAGGAGGTCATCTAGTTCAACCCCCTGCTTATGGCAGGATCATCCCCAACTAGATCATCCCAGCCAAGGCTTTGGCTAGCCAGGTTTTACAAGCCTTCAGGGATGAAGATTCCACAAGCTCTCTGGATAAACCTGTTCCAGTGCTTCACTACCCTCCTGGTGAGAAAGTTTTTCCTTATATCTAACTACATTTCCCTTGTTGCAACTTGAAACCATTGTTCCTTGTTCTGTCAACTGCCACCACAGAACAGTCTAGCTCCATCCACTTTGGAACCACCCTTCAGGCAGATGAAAGTTAAAGTTGAAGGTAATTAAATCTCCCTCTCAGTCTTCTCTCTGCAGACTAAGTAGGCCCAGTTCCCCCAGCTTCTCCCCATGTGCACCAGCCCCCTAATCATTTTTGTTGCCCTTTGCTGGACTTTCTCCAATTTATCTACATCCTTTCTGTTAAGGGGCTGCCTCACCAGTACCTCACCAGTACTGAAAAGAGAGGAATAATCACTTCCCTTGATTTAATAGCAATACACTATTAATGCAGTGCAGAATGCTGGTAACCTTTGCAACAATGGCACACTACTGGCTCATATTCAGCTTATTGGCTACTATATCCCCCAGGATCCTTATCTGCAGAGCTGCTGCTTAGTCAGTCAGTCCCCAGCCTGTACCGATGTATGGGGTTGTTCCATCCCAAGTGCAGGACTTTGTACTTCTTTTTATTCAGCTTCATAAAATTTCTTCTTGTACAATCCTCCAATTTGTCGAGGTCTCTCCGAATCCTAGCTCTACCCTCCAGTGTATCTTCTACTCCTCCACAGTTTGGCATCATCAGTAAACGTGCTCAGGATGCACTTTGTCCCATCTTCCAGATCATTGATGAAGATGTTGAACAAAACTGGCTTCAGGACCAACAGCTGGGACACTTGGCTACCAGCTAGATTTCAAGCCGTTGATTACTACCCTTTGAGTCTGGTGATCCAGCCAGTTTACTATTCACCTTACGGTCCATTTATCCAAACTTCAATTCCTTAACTTTCTAGTAAGAATGTTGTGGGAGACCATATCAAAAGTCTTCCTAAAATCAAGGTACAGTATATCATGTCCACTGCTCTCCCAGCATCCACTGAGCCAGTCATCTTATCATAGAAGGCAATCAGGTTGGTCAGGCGTGACTTGCCCTTGCTGAATCCAGGCTGACTGTTCCTAATCACCTTCACCTCCTTGAAGTGCTTAGAAATGGATCATGTGTGCCAAAGTGGGAAAGGGACCAAGAGGCTTCCTTGGCTGACCAGAGAAATCCAGAGCAGTCTACGGGCTAAAAGGGGAGCATATAAAAAGTAGAAATGGGAAGAGATTACTAAAGAGGAGTATACCTCTTCTGCTCATGCTTGTAGGGAGGCAGTTAGACAGGCCAAAGCTACCATGGAGCTGAGGATGGCATCCTGAGTTAAGGATAACAACAAATTGTTCTTTAGATATATAGGGAGTAAAAGCAAGGCCCAGGGTGGAATAGGGCCTCTACTAAATGGGCATAAGCAATTGGTGATGGACAGGGGGGACAAGGCTGAACTCCTCAATGAATTCTTTGCCTCAGTGTTCCTAAGTGAGAGGCAAGACAAGGCTCTCACTGGGACTGTAGAGAGGCAGCAGGATGCCAGACTACCAAGCATAGAACCTGAGATGGTGCAGAGTCACTTGGAAGAACTGGATGCCTTTAAGTTGGCAAGCCTGGATGAGCTCCATCCAAGGGTACTGAAGGCACTGGCCGACGTCATTGTGCAACCACTGGCGGGAATATCTGAACACTCGTGGCTTATGGGCCAGGTCCCGGAGGACAGGAAAAGGGTCAATGTGGTCCCCATTTTCAAGAAGGGGAGGAAGGAGGACCCTTGCAACTATAGGCCAGTCAGTCTCACCTCCACCTTAGGCAAAGTCTTTGAAAAAATTGTCAAGGCTCACATTTATGAGAGCCCAACAGGCAAAATTATGCTGAAGGGAAACCAGCACGGGTTCGTAGCAGATAGATCATGCCTGACTAATCTAGTTTCTTTTTATGACCAGGTTACAAAATGCCTGGATGCAGGAGTAGGGGTTGATGTCGTTTACTTAGACTTCAGGAAGGCCTTTGATACAGTATCCCACCCCCCATACTGGTGAACAAGTTAAGAGGCTGTGACTTAGATGACTACACAGTCCAGTGGGTGACGAATTGGCTAGAGGGTCACACCCAGAGAGTCGTAGTGGATGGGTCGGTAGGTGGATGGAAGGGTGTGGGCAGTGGGGTCCCGCAGGGCTCGGTCCTTGGACCGATACTCTTCAATGTCTTCATCAGCAACTTGGGCGAGGGAGTGAAGTGTACTCTGTCCAAGTTTGCAGATGACACAAAGCTATGGGG
>JAGPOW010000268.1:6032247-6055427 GCA_030014935.1 Caiman crocodilus | reverse complement strand
CTAGGACCAATGGTCACAAGTTACTGGAGAGCAGGTTTAGGTTGGACATTAGGAGGCACTACTTCACAGTTAGGGTGGCTAGGAGGTAGAACCAGCTTCCTAGGAAAGTTGTTCTTGCTCCTACCTTGGGCATCTTTAAGAGTAGATTAGATAGGTACTTGGCTGGGGTTCTGTGACCCTTGCACTCGTTCCTGCCATTGGTGGGGGGTCAGACTAGATGGCCTGCTCTAGGCCCCTTCTGACCCTAGATACTATGATACTATGCTAGATTAAAGTAGATTGCAGGGATCTCTTGGGCCAGTCTTGATAATCTTTCCTGTACTGCTCCTACACCTGCTTCCAGATGAATCTGGCTGGTGTATGGCTCAGACCAAAGCCTGCCAGGGCTACTTACTAAACTGGTCAAAAGGGGGTTTTGGGGAGAGAGAAAAAAACAAAAAAGAAATCCCTCATAGAAGAATTTTGTACCACTCCAGTGGTAGAGATGTTACTTTCCTCTAACTCAGAAAGGTTTCAAACTCCCAACCTACCCCAGCACAGATCTGAACCATAGGATCTTTGGCCCAGGACTCATGGCAGCAGTGGAACCCATCCCAGGCATGGTGGTGGCAATAATTTGGCACAGGGCTGGTGGTAGTAACTCCTCCTGGCAGTGGAGGTGCTTGGGTAAGTAGCTACTTGAGGCAGTGATGGCAACATGCCAAGCATCCACAGGGTGAGCAAGGCTCTGTCAGCACAACCCTCACTCCTGCTATCAGTGCCCAAACCTACAAGCACTTAAGGGTCCCATACTCACCCTTCAGAGCAGGCCCCACCTTTCAGGAAGGTCCCACTTTCACCCTAGCTACACCCCAAATTCCCTAATACACTAGTGGCCCAGTGGTCTGGATGGAGCAGCTCTGCAGGCCCAGAACCTCCTGACATACAGGCACACAGAAACTGAAATAACAGACTGCATTAAAATGGTAGCAGACAGCTAAAATGAGTGCACTCTAGTCCTACGACCAGAAAATAGTAGGAGAGGAGGCAGCCAACACCGCCTGGGAGAGGGACAGGCTTTTCAAAGTTTCCCCTCAAGGGGAAGTGAACAGTGACAGTGAAGGAGACAACGAGTCAGCTGGGTCAAGTGACAACGATCAGGACAGCAGCAGTGGAACCACCAGCAGCAGTACTATGAACCAAGGGCTTAAAGCTTCTAATTAGAGATAAAACACAAGGGACATTGTAAATATAACCAGGAAAAGAATGTGCAGGCGTACAGGTGCGATCATTGTAATGGGTGTGTGGATGTGAGAACTTTGGTATGGATGCAAGGCTTTGAAAATGGGTTAAGGTTTGGGAAGAATGATATGCTAAATGATGTGTATCTATCTATCTATCTACAGGCCAGATCCAGCCCACATGCTGCTCAAATTAAAGGCCCTAGCATCCTCTGCCTACTATAAAACTATTAGGTGCCTCCTTTCCCTGGGTCTCTACCCACAAAATTTTATGAGCAAATTCTCTGTACATGTTATCTAAGCTTGTATACAGACAGGAAATGAGACAATGAGCTTATCAGGTATCATCACATTCCACTGAGGAAGAAAGAAAAATGATTATTTTTTGAATGTGAGGGGCATGACCTATAACTAGTTATGCAGCACCCTTCTGCCTCAGTCCAGAGTGGTTGGTAGAAGAGGAGCCCAGATGCTCCATCAGTAGATCATGTTGTAGACAAATAAATGACTCATAACAACCAGATGTTAAAAATAGAACAAACAATAACTACATTTTATTTTAAAATCCTACTCCTAATGAGCTCTCTCCAGAACTCTGTTGCGCCCCAAGGGGCTAATATCAACAGCATATGCAAAGCAGCTGCTACATCCTCAGTGGAGAGGGAAAATAGTGACTTCACCAAAGCAGGATGACTTCTTCCGCAGATCAGGGGTGTTACGACGATAGCCGAAGCGTCCATTGTACCCTCTTGGTGGTTTCACATCTGCCAAGTAACCATCGTGGCCGCTCATATACTCAATAGAGTGGCCTGTGGAGAAGGAAGTTGGCAATGTCAATTTCCTTTGAAACTACTCCCTCTAGTCAGCAACTGTGGAGGAAGCTCACAGTAACCAGAGTTGGATGGAAAATTGGAATAGATGCCCTTTTTTGGGAAAAAAAAATGTAGACAGTAGACAAAACACTTGCCAATTCATGTTAGGAGTGGCAAATTTTGTGCGAGTGCAAGTGAAATTGAGAGAGAGATGCACCGTCTCAAATGTCAATTTATTTTCTGGTGGCATTTTTTAAATTAAACATTTTGATTTTTTTTGTAATTAAAAAATGGCCTTTTCTTTTAAGTTACTTCCTGTTCCTTTTAAATGTCTTGAAAGCTAATCTTGATAAAAGCCAAAAGCCTTGCACAAATATCAATAAAAAGCTTTTGTTTGGGGTCAAACAGAATTCCTCATTCAACACAAAATGCTTTTTTCCTTTAATTTCTGATTCATCTTTTTTTTTTTTTAATTACAGTTTGGGTCAAACTGAATTTTAACATCATTGTTATTATTGTTGTTGTGTGTTTTTGAGAATTGACGAACTAAAAAGTCCACTATTTGCAGAGTTTCATTACTAAGAGTCTCTTTTTTAGTGGCTAACCCAGCTTCCAGAGTAAAATAGGACTATTATACAAGACACATGGAAATTGAGGAGCATTTTACACTAAGGAAATGGCAAAATATTACACTGATACTTAACACCTAGTTAGCTCCACTTACCAGGACAAGCCAGGGGCTACTGGGAACACATTTTAATGCATTGATTTGGCTTAAGGTGATGGGGGCTGAGACACTGAGTTTAAAATCATACAACTCTTGGTTCCAAAACGATACCTTTTAATAAAAAGGTATCATTTTGGAACCAAGAGTTCTAGTTTTTTATGTCTTCTTGTCTCAGATCAAAACGGCTACCAAGTACACTCCTAAGTTTAGAGAAGGCACAATTGGAAGAAATGCTCTATGAGGGAGTTGTGCCAAGGTATGGAAAGGACTCTTACCTGCACCAGCCCAGTTTCTCCTGTTCAGGTATCTCTGCCCTGGCCCATAGGTGTGGAAATAGTCCACTATCCAGCCATCCCTAGATGTGCCACCATACTGCTGTGGTTAACAAAAGAAAGAACAAACATTCAGAGCAATACTAGGTTTCACTTCATCTACAGATCCTAACATGGCTAGCTTAACTCCCATCAGCTTTGGCTAATCTAGAAATGGTGTTAGGAAATGGGTCTATCTTTGAAGATGCCTGCTAGTTCATGGTAACACAACATGTCACAAAGCGAATATGCAAATGCCCATTTTCATGCACATGATGCTCTCACATGTGTGAGATTAACCCATACCTAAATGTTGCAGAATTAGCACCTGAATACATCTATAGATGGGCTAAGGATAATTATTTAAAAAAATCTTTCTGTGAAGGATCTGTGAGATTTTAATTAATAAACTGAGATGAATAAATATCAGTAACAAGACAGTCTAAATCAGCGTCATTTTTCATTATTCCAACTTCATCCCTGAGTGGGTAGCACTGATTTTTTGGTGAGGGTACAAAAAGTATCAATAGCTGTATGTCACTTATCTATGCAGACAGATCTTGTCCAGTTATAAAATTTTGCCAGTAAATATTTCTTAAAACTTAACAGATTTCTTTTTGACAAAAATAATTAAAAAACACACACATTTCAGTCCTAATATTAATACAGAGAAGACTGTAGATAAATGAAGAACCAAGACCTTTTTTCAGAATTTGTCCTCTTCATACAGAGTCCACCTAATTTAGGAGTGAAATTAAAGGAGCTTTCAATTTTCAAAGACCATACTGTTCAAAGGAAGGGTGTGAAGCTGCTGGAAAGCAATCACTGTTCACTATCACCTGAATGATTACCATCTTATTCTCTGAAGACCAGATGCAGCAGGAGACAAGGGAAAGAAAATGCCTGTTACTCGACTAAAATCTGCAATTTTGAAATCAACATGTTAGCAACTGCATCATTTTGAAGACGGAGGTCAGCTGGTTTGTCTGTGCCTCTCCCATTGCCATGCTGCTATAGGCAAGCTTGACTACAGACTTTTTGCTGCTTAAAGGCAACGCATTTCACTGCTTGAATGCAACCCAGGCTGTTTTGTGTTTCTTCAGATTGGTTGTCCACACTCATAGAGTTTCATCATTGTGAAGGGTTGGAAGGGATCTTACAGATCATGAGGTCCAGGCATTTAAGATCCAACTAGCCAACCCTCACCGTCTATGCCAGCTCTGCAGCCATCAAACCTGCTCCAAGGAGCTATTTGCCCCCCGCCTGGCTACAGAGCCCTGCCAAACTTGGGCAGCACACGGGCAGCAGGGACCCGAGGCTCTTGCTGCTTGCAGGATATAAGCAGAGAGCAGCTGGAGCTGCCCAGATGTGACATCTCGCACCCTACCTGCTCCGTTTTCCGCAGCACCGCCTTGACAGAAGGGGATGCGAAGTAGTTGGCAGCATGGATGTCCAGCTGGGCGTTGTAAGGGGGCAGAGCGGACCACAGCTTGGGCAGCTTCTGCGTGTAGCCGCCGGCGATGCTGCTCACCGCCACCCCGTCCAGAACGAAGTCTCTCTCGCGCCGCAGGGGCCCGCGAGCGAAGGAAGCCATCTGTGCCAAGGGAGCAGACACTGCACTGCCAACCCCGTGCCACACTGGCTCCGTCTGCCCCCGGCGCCCGGAGCACCTCCTGCCCCCTCTGCCGCCCGCATTGTTACGTGTGAGCCCGGCCTCCGTGTTACAAAGAGGCGCTGGATAGGCAGCAGCCAGGGCGGAGGTAGCACTCAGCCGCTGCCGGTCGGCGGAAGGGAGCGCAGCCCTTGCCTTTACTTGCCTTGCCGGCAGCCTCCCCCCGGGAGCTGGCTCGGCTTGCATCTAAGCAGAGCCAATTCACAAAAATCAGTCACAAAAACCACGGCCTCGGGGCAGCGGAGCAGATCGTTACAAAGCGGGAGGGAATGGCACACTGATCTGCAGAGATCCTGGTTTTGTCCGATTTAAACGTTTTCGGTTAAAGAAAAAAGTAACCCCAAGTCAATCCACATGTTCCGTGGTTTAAATGAAACACCATTAATATATATATATACTGGCAAAAGTGTTTTGTAATACTGGCAAAACCAAATCAACATTACTTGATTAGTGAAACACCACTAATATCTGTGTATATGCGGTGTTTCATGTTAATTATGGAAAAATGTGGATTTGGGGTTACTTTTTTTAAATGAAAATTGGGGATTTTTTGTTCAATCAGAGAAAACCAGGATCCCTGCTGATCTACCAAGCATCACAGTTCTCTAGGGCACAGAGCGAGGTTACCCCTGACCTCTCCCTGCTCATCCATGGATTCAGCCTTTGCAAGCACCCAGCTGGTTAAAAACTGGATTCAGTAGGAGTCTGCAGGGGATCACCATCAGGCTACTCCAGCCTAGCTGCTCCAGACCAGATGTAGAGGTCACTTGAAAATTGGTCTCTCACACTTTAAACTACCCATAAGTCTTATGTATAGCACAATCTTCAAATAGGTAACTTCATCATTTTTACTAGGAAAAGGCTATCTCAAAGCAGTTGGTTATTATGAAAGCACTTTAAACCCCACAGGTCATAAAGTAGTGAAGTGCTCCAGTTGTCATGGCTGAGGCTGCTCAGACCAGTTTTAGCCTAGAGAAGCCCAGATGACAAAGAAACATCAGAGATATACTTCAAGACCTGGCTGGGAGAACAGCAAAACGCTGCATAAGGAAATAGGTAGGACAAGGGCTGAATCTCTGAAGTGATGAAACCCTGGCCTTTCATCAGTCCTGGTTTCAAAGACATCTGGACTGTAGATTTACAGCTACACCTGTACTCAGCTCAACCTGGTGCTATTTAAATCTTACAACAGGACTCATGGACCCCTACACAGACTGTGGTAAAGACAAAGATGAGCTTAGTAACACAGAGAACAATATAACCCTCATCTGGGCACAAATAGGAATGCAAGCAACCCCTTTTATGGTTTTATTGAGTTTAGTTATGGCAACATAACCTCCATCCCCCACAGGGTAGCTGTAGTTAAACCATACCAGCCTAAAGTGTGCTTCTTGCAGCAGGGAGTCAGGCATGGGAATTCAAGCCATTTATTATTTGAGAGAAGTGTATCCACGTTAGTATTCACAAAACAGCCCCACCCACCCCCAGCTGGCTACTAGTTCAAAACACATTGGAATAGATTTACAACTCCCATTTCCAGCCCTAAAACAGCTCATGTTTAGGTTATAAACGGTCGGGAATACCATACACCCACATAACAGCTCTTAGCACAAATTTAGGAGCTTATACTAGCAGTTTTTGCAGGAGCTTTTTACACTGCATGGTGCAGGCCTTCATCTTCTGTTTGAACGATTTTTGATTGAAGTCTGTAACAACTCTGTGATGCTCCATCACTTGGCAGATAAAACACTTTTAGTCTACCGTATGGCTATTTTATCACTGAGAAATTGGTAGGATATGCTGCACCTAACACCTCAAACAGGAATGGGTTTTGCTGTGTCCTTGCAAGGCTTCAATTCATAATGATGTTTCTACAATCTTATTGCATAGAAAAACAAATAAAAAAAGAAACAATTGATACTGTGGTTCACACCTTATGCTTTTCTTATGAAACTGGTCTGGCATGCACAGCATCCACAATAGCAGTCTCCAACCTTTTTAAGTCAATCACCTTTGGAATTTAGAAGCAAACCAAGATTTACCATGCACTGCTGCCATCCCCCATCTTCCCCAGCAGAAAAGTCTGTGGGGAGGGAAGCAGGGTGCAGATCAAGGCAGAGGGAGAAAAAATTATTTGATGGCACCCTCCCCCCAGTAGTCAAGTCCCACCCAGCTGGGGCCCCACTCGACTTAACCCTACTCCTGCTTCTGTGGCACTGTCCCTCCACAGGGGCCTCCATCTAACCCACCTCTTCCCTCCCCCATGGACTGACCTGCTGGACTTGGTGCGCATGTGAATGTGTAGGCACTCAGCCCTCCCACCCCAACTTCAGATCAGCTCCAAGATCTACCTGTGGATTGAGATCCACTGGTTGGTGGCCAGTGATCAACAATCAAGGCTGTCCCTTAGGTAGGGCATATCTGGGCTACCATCTCAGGACCTGGCACTTTGGGGGCCCCTGCAGAGCTGGGCAGTGTGGTGCTGCTGCTGGCTTCACATCTGGCTGCCCCCCCCCCCTCTCAATCCACCACCTCTGGCTGCTTGGCAATACCACCCCCCCAATCTGCCACCAGCTTCCTTGCATCTGGGGGCAGGGTCCCACACCCTGCTTGGGTCACCTCTGTCTACAGTGTCCAATTTACAGAACTAAAGTTATTCTGGAACAGGTCATTTCTTGAAAATCTGTCACTTGGACATGACTCAGTCTCAGCCATTATCCACCTAGGAAGTTAATACTGTCAAAACTTAAAATGTGAATGTATTCACAGGTACCAGTGCAACTCCCTTACGCACACAGAGAGACATTTTATGGTTTATTTCGTGGGTTGAGAAGAATTATAAGCCATTTAAAAGTAAACCCACATAAAAAAAATTAGGAGCAACCTCCTGCGTTGAAGTCTGCAATGACAGACCACCCCCACAAGTCCTTGGTCAGGTGCATCTCAACCCAGTCTGACGGCAGAGGGAGTGTTTTGAGCTTCACAATACCACAATTTTAGACAAACAATTTTGGTACAACCAGTTTTATTGTCAAGCTACACAGAGAATGGAACAGGTTTAGGCAATGCTGCCTGCATTGGAGGCTATCCTGGGCCACAAATCTGCACACTCCTTTGCCACTGGGCCTGTGATGGCAGAACCTGGGAAAAAACAAGGAAAAAAATGTTTAGAATATGCATGTTTGCTGTTTCTAATTCCTCACTACCATGACGGCTTTGCTCAGAGTGCTGTTCAAACCCTATTAATATTGATGGCTCTCTGCTCTTTCACTGCTGAAGCAACTGGGATACCAGATTTTCCCAGTACAGTGCCTCTTGACTTGTAAGAAGGCGTGGGCTCTTTTGTCTTCTGAGAGAGAACACACATCTTTGTCCAGCACAATCAGACTGCCATCCATACCTTTCATTTCTCCTTTGTTATTTACTATTACTCCTGCATTATCTTCAAAATATAAGAACACCCCATCTTTTCTCCGGTATGATTTCCGTTGCCTAATTACCACTGCTGGATGCACTGCGGAGAGAAAAAATAAATTCAGAATCCCAAGCTTTCAGGTACAGTCCCAACACCCAGGTACCAACTACTGGCATACCAAGCTAAATGCTTCTATGTAGGTCCTGTCCTCCCTACATTTAAATAAGCAATTGGATAGCAAGTGGCATTTTGTATTAATTCAGGGTGCCTGTTTAGTGCTAGCTGACAAAATCAGTGTCAAAAGACATTTAAGATATCACCAAGCACTGATGTCACAAAGACCAGAGCCAACATCATCTTTGGCAGCCTTGAATCTAGAACAGCCTAGACTCCTCTAGGCTCTCAATGCTATTCTTTGCTGGTACTACAACATGCATTTAAAGCAGGTTTTCATCCTGAACAGTTCTGTACAGATACACTGATTACAAGTCCTTGCTATTTAGTTTTAGAGCAGCTAAGTACACAGAGGAGGACTTTCCTTCTCTGTGCAACGCAGAGGGAAGCATGCAGCTTAAAATGTATTCTTCACAATAAACTAGCTCAAAGCAACGTTACCTTTGAATCTACATGAGCACTTTACTATCCTCATATTTTAACCCAGCAGCCTAGAGAGCCTCTAAGGTAAAATCAGCTCCATTACCAAATGCAAGATCTCAGCATAGTATTCAACAAGAAAACCTAGCATGCTACTGTTTACCAAGGACATCTGAAATAGGAACCATCAAGACTGTTGCACCACTGATTGAAGTTAACAGCACGTGCTGCTGCCACTTCACCCAAGAGCGATGCCTTTGCTATACCCTTCCACGACAACTCCCTGAGCCACTGAGCACACACCCAGCAAGTGCTTTTCAGAAGGGGGAGATGCTGTTGGACACCTACTTCCCATCTCTCTTAAAGAGTATGCTCTGCTCCTCCTGCAAGAAATGGCTTTCTATCCTATACATGAAGGTCAGTCTACAATGCACCAAGAAGATCAATGTCAGGAGGCCTGATGAGATGAAGCACTGACGTGAATCCTGGTTGCGTTTTGGGTACCAGCTGTAGTGTCATGATTTCTGCAGTTACAATTTTACAACATGCAAAACTGTATTTTATAATCACTGAGCATTCATTTTTGCTCGTGTAACACAACAAAGTTGCGTCCACTTTTTGGGTAAGGTTGACATTATGGTACGTTCTCACTGGTACCTTCTAGGCACCTGGACAATAAAGTACCCTTCCACAGTTGGAGCAGACAGGCAGAGCAAAGCATCAGCATGTGGAACAATGCTTTCTGGGCTATCCTACGGCTCAGAGGCAGGATTTTCCACTCTGTGCTGACAACCTACGCCTAGAACTACCCACACTATCAACTCACTACAAATTCTATTAGAATGCCCTTGTATACACCAGACAAACTTGCAACCTGTTCCCTGACAAGACTCACCCTTCTTCCTGAGCTCAGGCTTGCCCTTCTTAACTGTAGCCATAACCATGTCGCCTACACCAGCAGCTGGCAGTCTGTTCAGACGTCCCTTAATCCCCTTTACAGAGATAATGTAGAGGTTCTTGGCACCTACAGAGGAAATAAAAAGAAACCTTTCGCATTAGCCAATCCACTACAGAAGAGCCTGGAGACTTTTGTCACACCACTGATTGAAGTTAACAGCACATGCTGCCACTTCACCCAAAAGCGATGTCTTTCTATTCCCTACCACGACAACTCCCTGAGCCACCAAGCAAAGACTCAGCAAGTGCTTTTAGAAGGGAGATGCAACTGCTTCAGAGACCAGATAGAAATTCTTGGCCTTGTTATGGAGCAGCAAGTTGAATATTGACTGAAGCAGGTTAAGGGCTTCACAGTATTCAAGGGCAGATGGACCCATTCTAATAATCAAGACAGATTTTTTGGATAATTAGATTAAAAAAAAAAAATCACACCTGTAGTTTCATTTTTAAGCTCAAACATCTTTTAAGAAATCAATCCAAGCTTACATTAAAGACTATGTGAAGAATCCACTATAAGATCTTCCAAGGGCTAATCACCGTAAGACTTGAACCTTGTTTCCAGAAATATTTCTGACTTCTGATTAAGAGACCAGTGGTCGGAAACTGATCTTAACAAAAATAAATGATGCCCAATGTTGAGAGAAGTGCTGGATGAACTGCCTCACCTGTATTATCTGCACAGTTAATCACAGCTCCCACAGGGAGACCCAGGGAGATGCGGAACTTTGCACCGGACGAACCACCACGTCCTGCAGGTTAAAAACAGAGGACAAAACATGACTGGGGACCAGAATACTCACACTGTCACTCACACTCACTTTATGCATTAAAGTCACAAACCAAATTGTCATCTCAGTAGCTATTTCTCAAAAGTCCGTAACGTGACATTTGCTCCACAGACCTAGAAATTTTATAGCAGTTATTTTCTTTTGCTTCAAAGACTCTCACACACCCAAACAGAAATCAAAAGATTGTTAATAAGTTAGGTCATAATAATATTAACCTAAAGATACAATTGCTGTTGCTCAAATTAAGAGCTGTAAGAGCTAAAGAAGATACAACTATTATTTAAAGAGAACAGCAATAAATACTGGTATTAATATTTTAGATTTCTCCACCAAGAGCGATGCCATTTTAATGTGTCCGGGCACTATGCACACAACTAAAACTGAAGCAGGCTTCTAGCTTTCATGGGTCCACCTCTAAGACCCTATCATCACTCTTACTTATAAAGCAGCAGTGTTTCTCCTCTGCCCTTCTCAGCATGTCAGTGCAGAACGAGCATTTCCACTCCAGGACCAGGATGGCTTGACTTAGACAATGCTCGACCCGGAGGACACATCCATATGGGCTCCATGACTCCCCCTTTCAAGCCTAGGGCCTCAATTCGAGGACCTCCCCTGCAGTCTTCACAGTTCCCCACCCCAACACCATTGTCACTAATTCCTCCCTGCCGGACACGTAGCCAAAAACCAGGGGCTCCATAGTCGTAAATGCCTGCCTGCCTGCCGACCCCCTCGCCTGCCCACGGGACCCCCCGCCCAGTCCCGTGCCCCGTAGGTCGTCCCCCCGTTCCCTGCCGGCACCAGACACAGCCCCGCAGGGAGCCCGGGCTTCCTCCGCCCCGTCCCCGCGGGTGGCGAGGCCGCCACGGCCGCGCGGCCGGAGGATGGCGACAGATTGCACGGCCCGGCCAGGGCTGGTCGTGCTAGGCCTTACCTCGCTTAGACATGTTGGTTCCGGGAAAAGAGAGAAGGCGGCGCAAAGGATGACGGGATACCCATTCATGACGCGAGACGTTGCGTGAGGCTGGAGAGGGGAGGGGCGAGCTCCCTTGTCAGGTGACGAGGGAATGACTCTACTTCCGAAGGGCAGCTGGCGCCCCCTGTAGGGCAGTCGGGGGTATTGCAGCCCAGGCTCGCGGCCGGGTTCTGCGCGGACCCAGCCTGACCTCGGCTCCGCAGGATTTGTGGGCTGGCGGGATTGAGTGGGGCGTGTATTTTAGTACAGTTTCTAGCTTGTACCTGGGCTACTACCTTTGGGTGTGCACACATGCTAAATTGGCTTAAAATAAGATGACTTAAATAAGTCAAATGAAACCAGGTCAGAGCATAACATGCACATCTTGATTCGGTGACATCCATTTTGTGAGCTAGGTTGATATATACTCCTGTTCTGGAAGTGGAGGTTGCTTTAATTACAGCTCTAATTAAAGTGCCTCAAGCCCCACATGTGTCAGCATCTCCATGCTGGAAAATAGCAGCAGGGGTGTTTTAATTAAAGCTTGTTGAATGAGGTTATATTAAAATGCCCCCACTGCCATTTTTGAGCGCAGGGATGCTCATACATGTGATGCTGAAGTCTGCTGGAATGTGGTAATTGCCATGCTCCAGCAGACTCCATTGATGGAGTCTGTGCTGATGCGCTGCAGTTGCAGCATATTGGAGCAGCCTCAATGAACATGTATAGGTGCCCCAAGGTAATACACCTCAGAGGTGTATCACCATGTCTTGCATTTAAATCACCTCTGAGGATGTACGTGTGTACGCTCTGACAGTTAAGTTGACTTTAAAAAAAACCCTTCAGCTTAACTGTCAGAAAGTACATGTGTATGCACCCTTTGTTCAGTTTTATGTCTTATAAAATAACTCCTGGATACAATCCAGAGGAATCAATTTAGAAATATGATCCCTCCCGCCCATTAAACTGCAATCATGCAACATTGCTTGTGCCATACCTGGCTTTCCTTTCCAAACAACTGCAGTCACCCTATTTGCTTTAAGGTTTTAACTTGATGCTGAGGAAATCATGATGAAAGGCGTAGTCTTCTTGCAGTGTGCGAGGAGGCAGTTGCATGCAACTGAGGCATGCTTTTAAAAGCTCTGAAAGAAAACAGGTAATCTTGTGGGAGATGGAAAATGATCACAGGAAAAATGCCAGAAGTGCAGGAGCATGAAAAAAGAGGTCCAGGTTCAATAAAAACTCTGTTAGGTTTCTGCAGAGTGGAAACATAAATTATCCAGAAAAAAAGAGGTTGTTTCAAGACTTGCAGAGATTTCTATATTGCAGGAGCTGTGCAAAATCTGACCCCAAATAAGGTCTTTCTGAATGTCTTTCTGGTGGTGGTTGGAATTCAGAAATAGATATGATTTTAAACATGACCTCCCTTCTTCCAATCCTTTCTCCTTCCAATCAGGTTGAATTAAAATACTCTGGGCATGTCTACACATGCATATTAATATGTTGCAATAAATTCTGGCACTTATCGTGCTAGAGTGTATTACATCTACACATGTGCCCAGGATGGGAGTACACTGAGCAAGGTTGGAGCATCCCTGTCAGGGGGCCTGCCACCTTGGGGTGCTCTGGCCTGGCTCAATGTACTGCAGGGGGGCTGGCTGGGGCACAATGGTGCTCCAGTGTGGGGCTAGCCAGCAGGCAGCCCCCCTACTCAAGCACCCTTATACCCCAGCCAGCTGGGTCAGCATCTACATGAGTGCTCCTGCATAGTAAAAAACTCTGCAGCAGGACAGTACTTGTATTTACAAGTACTGCCCTGCTGTGGAGTTTATTAGTTTATGCTAGCCTAATAGCCCTACATTTGTAGATACGGAGACTGTTTACTGTGGAGCTAATTAGTCTACTTCTAAGTAAGTTTGGTGTAGATGCACCCTCAGTTAATAAAGAGGCTGAAGTTGGCTCCTTATTTAAAAAAAGAAGCTAGAAACCAATTTCAGTCTCATCTATAAAGAGCAACTCCTAGACTTTAAGTAGGGGTGGGCAATTATTTGGGCTGGAGGACCACTTAAGAGTGTTGGTGAGCTGGCTGGCACACCAGCTTTTGACCTGTAACCTCTCTGAGCTGTAATGAAGCAGTCAACCCTGAACTAACTACAGCACCTGGCAGAAGGAGGTCTATGACCACAAAGCTTTATTGCAGGCTTTTAAAATTTAGCTAAAGCAAGCAGGATGGAGTCACCATTTTTGAGTTTGAATAAAGAAACGACTACAACTGACTGGGTTTGTCATAAATGCTGGGTATTTATAAAAGTAATTCCCATTCATTTAGCAAACATTATTTCTAGAAGAATAAAAATGAGGGGGCACCCGGATTTGAACCGGGGACCTCTTGATCTGCAGTCAAATGCTCTACCACTGAGCTATACCCCCTTGTGGCCAAACCTTGTGCTAAATCGTATACTTGTTCACTAGCTTCATGAATTATTCAGGTCTTTACAGAATATTAGTTGTTTTGGGTATTGATTTTTTTCCCCTAGGTGGAAAAAACTGTAAATTGTGTACAGATGACCTTTGAAAAACAAAACAGGATGTAGGAACTAACTTCAGCCTCATCAATGTCTCCCAGTTTCAAATTGCACTGCAGCATTCTTTATTTCATAGATTTCATAGACATTTGGGGTGGAAGGGACCCCAGAGGATCATCGAGTCCAGCCCCCTGCCCCAGGAGCAGGAAGTCAGCAGGGATCATAGGATCCCAGCAAGAAAAACATCCAAGTGTGTCTTGAAGGTGTTCAAAGTAGGTGCTTGAACCACCTCCGGCAGCAGTCTATTCCAAACCTTAGGGACTCAGACAGTAAAGAAGTTCTTCCTTATATCCAGCCTGAAACAGTTGTGGAGCAGTTTATGACCATTCAATCTTGTCATCCCTTGGGGCGCTTTGTTGAATAGTCATCCCCCCAGATCCTGGTGAACACCCCTGATAAACTTGTAGGTGGCCACCAGATCACCCTGAGCCTGCACGTTTCCAGGCTGAAGAGTCCTTTAGAACAGGGATGGTTAATTATTTGGGTTGGAGGGCCACTTAAGGAGTTTTGGGGAGTTATTGCAGGGCAGGTATGGGGGAGTGCTGGCTTGGCCTGGGCGGGGGTGGGGAGCATAGGGGTGGGAATGGATCCTAACTGGCCCCAGCCCATCTGGCCCACGCCCACTGCTGGGGGTGCTGGATGGAGCAGGCAGGTGGGGTCTCCATGGAGACCAGCCTGGGACCCCTGCCAGGTGAATGAGATAGGGACATGGGCAGGTGGGGAGCGGAGTCCAAGAGCTGGATGGGTAGGCCTGGGTACCTGGGCAGCAGCGGTGACACTGGTAGCAGACCTGTCACTGCCAGGACTGCTGGGAAGCTGAGTCTGGCAGCCACACCATCCCAGCCCCATTGCACACCCCAGGGACAGCAGGACTGGCTGCTCAGTGCTTGCACCACAGGCTGGTCTGCACCCCTGTCTGGGCCAGGCAGGGCTGAGAGACCTGCTGCAGACTATATAAAATCCCTTGGCAGGCCAAATCTGGTCTACAGGCCATATTTTGCCCACCCCTACTTTAAATGCTGAAGTGAATGGGAACAGTGGTCATCCCCAGTTCCCTCTCCCTTTCAGCATCCACTCTCTGCCGCTCTGTAACACAGGCTTTGGCCCATCATGGACAACTGTAAGTTCCCCTATAAGAGAGTCTACTGGAGACACATCAATTGATTATTTGGGACAACTAAAAAGAAAACAGGAATGAGGCAGTCACAGGTTAATTACAAGGGGTTCAGAAGGGATCCAAGCAGAGCACGCTGGCCAGCATCCACCGCCCCCTGAATGGAGGAAGCAGGAAGCCTGTGGACATGACGGGTGAAACTCTATCCAGAGACATAAGTGGAGGAATGACAGGAAGACAGCCGCACACTCACCTGGGTTGCCCTGGCCCGAATCTCCTTCCTGGTTTTATAGAGGACCAGCTTGGCCAGAGCCAGGAGGAGGTAGACCAGGAAGTCCAAGCACTTGGTGGCACAGTGGACAGGAAGTGCATAACAAAAAAGATGCAGGGAGAAATACAGCCAGAACTTCAGCAAGAGGCCCTGGAGAAGGCAAAAGAGAAGCTGCAGACTAGCACACTCCAGGTAGGCATGTACCAGGGTCTCCCTCAGTTGGCAAAAAGGTATCAGGGGGTCCACAAAGTGTGCCAGATACGTGCCCGTGGCAACAGCTCTGGCTTGTGGGTTACAGACTTGTCCACTGGGGACCCTCACCCCTGCTTTCATCTAGGGTGTCCTGCCATTTGTCCCCCAGGGAGGAATGCAAGAACAGGAGGATGGATTGTGCAGAGCATGAAGCTTGTAGAGCTGGCAGCAATGGGTTGTTCAGAGATAGACTGGCTTGGTATCCTCCAAGCCTGCTAGGTTGGTGTAAATGATAATGGTTATGTTCGTAAAATAGCTCTTGCAATTCTACTTTTCTGGATGAGGAACAGGATACACAGATTGCTGAAAGCTAGCTTTGTTGCAACATGGCAAGCAGAGTTTAGGACACAATTTCCTGTACACTAACCTATTGCACTTTGCCAGCCTCCCACATCAGGCTTTGAATCTATTAGCTCTGAAAGCTATAATCAAGCTTGGATACTGAACTAGGTACCTGGCAGAAGCATGTCTATAACCTAATGCTTTGTTGCAGAGTTGAAGTTTAGTTAAAGCAAGCAGGATGGAGTCAGCATTTTTGCATTTGAATAATGGAACAGCTAAAAGGGTCTGGATTTTTCCAGGCTGGGTATTTATGAAATGCTGGGTATTTAAGAAAGTCCTTCCAATTCATTCAACAAGGATTATTTTGGGAGGATTAAACATGAGAAATATCTAGGTACCTTTTAATTGGCAGTCACCTGCTCTACTACTAAGCTATACCCCTTTCCAATTGGAAAAGGAGCTAAATCCCATATTCATAGGCATGTAGGAAATACTTGTTGTTTTGGGTACTGATTTTGTTTCCTAGGTGCAAAAAAACCCAGGCCTGTTTGCCTGATGGCTTTGTTTCCAAGTGCTTATTTCTCCATTAGTGCAAGCATCTTTAAATAACATCTGAGGAAACTGGAATGATAGTTCCATGTTATTTGTGGTATGAGGCTCCGTGGAAACAGTGAAATAGAGACAGGAGAAAATTAAATCTTCTGTGCTATAGGATCAACAATGACTTTTTTGATTAACATGACTTTTCAACAGAAACATTAAAATATTTACAGTTTTTTGTGTCTCAGTTAATTTTATTCTTAATGAAAATATTTGATTTAAATATTATTTAACATTTTGCATTTGTTTTGCCATGAACGACTGATGCCGCCCGAGACTGGGGGGGCACCATTTGTAAGTGACAGCGGTGGTGGCAAGCGGTGAGTGGGGACCACTTGCAGATGCTGGCAGTGGTGTCAGTGTTGGCAGTTGTGAGCGGGGAGCAGGGACCACCCACAGATGCTGATGGTGGTATTAGCAGCAGCGAGCAGTGAGTGGTGACTGCCTGCAGATGCCAGTGGGTGGGTGGGGCGAGCAGCAAGTGGGGACTGCCTGCAGATGCCAGCAGCACCTTCAGCTGTGAGGAGCAGGCAGGTGGCGAGCAGCGAGTGCCTGCAGAAGCCAGTGGTGGCTTTGGCAGTGGCCAGTCTAGAGGGAGGCACATGACCCGCCCCATACCCCGCAACACCTTGCCTATGTGTTTTGTGATATTTCAGTTTTGCCCCCCATCCTTTTTCCTTCCATTTTCTCTCAATCCCCTCCTTCAAGCCTCCTACTGGAAGAGTTGAAAGAAAGTTAAAACATTGAAAAGAAGTCATGTTTTCCTTTGTAAAGCTCATATTTTTGCTCCCTGTCCTTTTTTACAGTGGGAAACAAAGGAAAGTGGAGGGAGAAAAAAGATCCAGATCAAACCCTTTTAAAAAGTATAATAGTTACATTTGAGTTTTCATATCAAAATGAAACAATGTTCATTTTTTTCTAAATATTGTTGTTTTTTTGATCAGGAACAAGAAAAAATATTCCAGCCTCCTTTTTGCTGTTCCTCCACTCACCTCAAAATGTGGGTTTTAATAATAGGCATGTACAACAACAGGGAAATAAATTATACTTGCCTGGTCTGTCACATCAGCAAAGAAAAGTAATGAAAGACATCACAAGCCCTGCAAGTACATTGGAGTCATTCTCTATGTGGCCTCTATGAAGGTTTTAAAAAGAGTGATTATGTCTTTGCCCAGCAAGGAAGCAGATAAAAACTCAAATCCCAGTGTTTCATGAGGATGAAATTCTAACTCTTTAGCATGTCTAATTCACTATTAACAACCTTAAATTGTGTAAATATTAGCATTGAAAAAATGAACCAGGAACTGAGAATAAGGAACTGGGACTAAGGAACCAACTTCATCCTCATCAGTATCTCCTTGGTCATGTCTACATGAGACTGACTGCGCAGTTGTTACTGTGCAGTCATTTTGTACTTGCATACACAAGTTCTAAATGACTGCACAATAACTGGAGTTACTGTGCAGTAGCATTTCCAAAAATGTTTCTGATTTTCCATTTTGGTGGCACTGACTGCACAATAGCTCATTACTACTGTTCAGTAGCTTGTTATTACTGTGCAGTAGCATCATGTCATGCTTTGTGCCTTGCAACGCTACTGTGCAATCAGTGTCTCATGTAGATGCAGCCCTTGTTTCAAACTGCTGCATGGTTTAGAATAGGGATGGGCATTTATTTGGTCTGGAGGACCTCTTAAGGAGTTCTAGTGAGCTGTTGCAGGGAAGGCAGTGCTGACCTGGCCCAGGCTGATAGGATAGTGGGGAGGGAATTGATCCTATTCAGCTCTGGGCCTGTCTTCTCCACACCCACTGCTGAGAGAGCTGGATGGAGTGAGTCTCCATAGAGACCAGCCTGAGACCCCTAATGGCAACATGTGCTCTGCTGAACAGAGGGCATGGGGCTACGGGAGAGTGGACAGGAAGCAGTGTCTGGGAGTGGGATGGGAGGGTGGGGCCAGGACTGTGGGGCAGTGACAGCCTGCGACATACTCTTTGCACATCTCTGCAGTGGGCATTGATACAAGAAGGGTCCCTGGGAGGACCTGAAGAACTGGAGGCCTATAACCCTCCTGAATTTCAATTACAAGTCTTGGCTGAGCATCTCAAATCTGTTATAGGTACAGTGATCCACAAGGACCAGGCATGTATGGTGCTGGGGTGACAGATCCGTGGTGCCCTGATGCAGCTGCAGGATGCACTGTGGTACCAATGGGAGAGGGGGTTGGACATAGCTATGGTGAACCTTGACCTAGAAAAGGCTCTCAACAGGGTGTCCTACCAACTCCTCTTTGTGACGCTGAGGAAGATGGGGGTTCCCCTGACCTTCATCACCTGGATAAGGATGCTGTACACTGATGTGACAGCTGTGTGCTGGCTGCTCCAATCACAGTGGAGTTGGGGGTCCAGCAAGGATGCCCACCCTCCCCAATCTTTTTCATTTGCATGGTGGAACCACTAGCCCAGCAGCTCAGGCAAGACCCCAGGATCCAGAAAATGGGGGTCCTTTGGGGCAGCAGGAAAGAGACACAAGTCCTGGCCTACATGGACATCCTCAACATCCTATGCAGAGACAAGTGCTTGATGGAAAGAGTTTTGCAACACACCTAGGCATATGGAGTGGCAACAGGGGCCAAGCTCAATGTGACCAAGAGCACCTGCCTGGCAATGGGCAAACTCAGAAACCTATGTATCTACCCTACTGGTCTCTGCCCCCTGCAAGGGAATAAAGATCCCTGGAGTGGTCTTCAACTTAGAACTGAAACAACAGAAAACATAGGAAAAAGACCAAGGCCTCAGTCAAACAGAAACTAGACGCACTATGGAACTTGCCTAACCTATCAACGGGAGACCATGTGTAACAGGGGGCCTTCTTGGGGCCCATCTACCAACAACTCCACCCACTTGTTCCCGAGCCAACCACCTGCCTCCTTTCCTGCCATGCTTGATGATCTCTAATTAATGATCTTAATTAGGCGGGAGGCTGCCCATTTCTTGGCCCAATGCCAGGGGGTGCTATCTGCAGCTCCATTCCTCCCCTGCACCACAGCCTAAGCCTCACAGATGGCATCCACTGATGTTAATCTCACCCGCCCCACACTGCATTGACCAGTCAAGGGTACTCTACACCAGGCCTCTGAGACTCTATCACCACCCTCTCGTGGGTCTGCCTTCTGGCCCCTACTAGGGGATAACCCACCCAGTTGTGGGAGCTGGGGTTATTAAGGTGCCCCAACCCACCTTTCACTGAGGTGGTAACTGGCCTCACATTTCCTGCAGGCTCTTGTGCCACTGAGAGCCCTACCAGGCCACCCATTCCCAGCAGGGTGCAGTTTTAGGTCATACCCAGAACCTGGATCCACCAAGCCATTCCCTACAGTTCCTGCTCTTTCCTCCAGATGTTCCAAGCAGCCAGACAATGTTACTGCCTGCCTGCCAGCAGTAAAATGCTCTGTTTATAGGGGAGGACAGGGATCTAAAATGACAGCCACAATCAAGCACCTGCTGGCTGCTTGGCTGAATCCTTAAAGTGGCAGGCACCAACAGTGCCCTGCCATACCAAGGCACATATTATGGAGGGCAGTGTTCTTCCATCTGGTGTCCCAGAAGAAAATGCACATGACCCCTTGGATTCTATGGATGATTTGCGTGGGGGGACCAGTATGGTGTACAGAAGCATCAGAAGTAACACTGCCCTCATGAGTGTCATGTGCTCCCATCAACAGGCAGCGCAAGTTCAATAGCATGTCTAGTTTCTATAAAGAGTTTATAGAATGGGAATGGGGGAATGCCTTACCGGATCTGGTATTGGCAACGGGGGATGATATGGTAGGGGACCTACAGATCGGTAGCCATCTGGGGGACAGTGATCACCTAATAATAGAATTCTTCATAAGACGTTGAGTGGGTAAGGTAACTAGTAGGGTGAAAGTGCTACACTTTAAGAGAGCTGATTTAAATGAACTCAGGCAATTAGTCAAGGACACATTGCAGAGTAGGAATTTTGAAGTGATGGGAACCCAAGAAGGGTGGCTGCGCCTTAAGGAAATGATTCTCCAGGCATAAAGGGAGACAATGCCGATGCAAGGAAAAAGAGGGAAAGGGGTCAGGAGGCTTCCCTGGCTGACCAGAGAAATCCAGGGCAGTCTATGAGCCCAAAGGGGAGCACATAAAAAGTGGAAACAGGGAGAGATCACCAGAGATGAGTATACCTCCTCTGCTCATGCTTGTATGGACGCAGTTAGACGGGCCAAAGCTACCATGGAGCTGAGGACGGCATCAAGCAAAGAATAACAAGAAATTGTTTTTTAGATATATAGGGAGTAAACGGAAGGCCCTGGGAGGAATAGGACCCCTGCTAAATGGGCAGAAGCAATTGGTGACGGACAGGGGGGACAAGGCTAAACTCCTCAATGAGTTCTTTGCCTCAGTGTTCCTAAGTGAGGGGCAAGACAAGGCTCTCACTGGGATTGTAGAGAGGCAGCAGCAGGATGCCAGACTACCATGCGTAGACCCTGAGATGGTGCAGAGGCACTTGGAAGAACTGGATGCTTTTAAGTTGGCAGGCCCGGATGAGCTCCATCCGAGGGTATTGAAGGCACTGGCTATGTCATTGCAAAGCCACTGGCAGGAATATTTGAACACTTGTGGCGCATGGACCAAGTCCCGGAGGACTGGAAAAAGGCCAGTGTGGTCCCCATTTTCAAGAAGGGGAGGAAGGAGGACCCTTGCAACTATAGGCCAGTCAGTCTCACCTCCATCCTAGGAAAAGTCTTTGAAAAAAAATTATCAAGGCTCACATTTGTGAGAGCCTGGCAGGAAAAATTATGCTGAGGAGAAACCAGCACGGGTTCGTAGCAGGCACATCATGCCTGAAAATCTAGTCTCTTTTTATGACCAGGTTACAAAAAGCCTGGACACAGGAGTAGGGGTGGATGTCATATACTTAGACTTCAGGAAGGCCTTCGCTATAGTATCCCACCTGTGACAGGGCGCCTCGGAGCCACCCTCAATATGGCCCCCGTACCCATCTCTGGGCAGCTGCCCATCTACTCGTCTGCCACGTCTTTGATGTTAATTGGTTCCTTAGCAGGAGGCTGCCCTTCTACTTGTATGGCCCCCTCCACTAGGGGGTGCTGTCTGCGGCTCCTTCCTCCCCAATATCACAGCCCAAGCCTCGCGGATATCAACTCGTTTTTTCCTATCTTGGCCCCTTCCCATTCTCTCTGTGCCCTCTCAAGTGCTGCCCCCACTTCCTGGGGTTCACTGTGTCCAACTTGGACTCCTTACATCTCCTGCCCCCTCTCTGGGGCTTGCTGTGCCCCCACTGGTCTTCCTAGTCTTTGCCCTACTTGGGCTCCTCAATGTTGCCCCCTTCCTACTGGGGCTCTCTATGCGGCCCCCCCCTTCCTTGGGGCGCGCTGTGCCCAACTTGGGCTCCTCAATGTTTGCGGCCCCCTATCAGGGACTCCCAATGCCCGAACTTGGGCTACACAATATTGCCCCCTTCCTGGGGCTGGCTGTGCCCAACCTGGGCTTCCAGTGTGGCCCCTCATGGGCCTCTCAAGTAGTGCCCCTCTTGGGCTTCTCGAATATGGTGCTCCCTTCTCTAGAGCTTGCCGTGCCCCTACAGGGCTTCTCAATAGGGCACTACCCTCTCTGGGCTCGCCTCACCCACACTAGGCTTCTCAATCTGTTGCCCCCTGTCAAGGGCCTCAATATTGTCCCCTCCTGGGACTGACTGTGCCCAACTTGGGCTTCTCCGTATGCTGTCCCCTATCTAGGGCTTCTCAAATATGGCACTCCCCTCTCTGGGGCTCACCGTGCCCACACTGGGCTTCTCAATATGTTACCCCCTGTCGAGGGCCTCAATATTGCCCCCTCTTGGGACTGACTATGCCCAACTTGGGCTTCCAAATGCTGCCCTCTTCCTTGGGCTGACTGTGCCCAACTTGGGCTTCTCAATGTTGCCCCCTTCCTGGGGCCAACCGTGCCCAACTTGGGCTCCTTAATATATGCAGACCCCTTATCAGGGGCTCCCCATGCCCAAACTTGGGCCTCTCAATAAAGTGGCCCCCTCCTTGGGGCTCTCTGTGCCCACACTGGGCCTCTTAAACCTGCCTCCTCTCTCCAGGGCTTACCATGCCCCTCTTGGGCTTCTTTATATGCCACCCTTCTTAGGCCTCTCAATCATGCGCCCCCTCTCTCTGGGGCTTTCTGTGTCCCACTTGGACCTCTCAATCCTGTGCTCCCCCCTCTGGGGCTCACACTTGCTGCTCCCAACTTGGCGCTGGGGTCTCCTCTCCGCTGGGGTCACCCCTGAGGATAACGCACCCTCTCTGGCGCCTATGAGAACGCTGCGCCCCCACGGACACTGGGATCCCCACACTGCTGGGGTCCCTTATGAGGCCTCCTCCTTCCCCTTATAGCCTCACCCAAACCACTGGTCATAATAACAAGAGAACACAAACACAAGCCTCCAGCTGTAACATAAACATAAGGCACCTGGCCATAACAGCATAAGCCTCCCAGCTACCCCACAGCATCATTGCTCCAGCCTTTGGAGCCCCTGTGAGCTGTGCTCACATTGCCTCTCTCTCTCTCTCTCTCTCTCTCTCTCTCTCTCTCTCTCT
>JAGPOW010000268.1:6021629-6032147 GCA_030014935.1 Caiman crocodilus | reverse complement strand
GGTCCTTGGACCGATACTCTTCAATGTCTTCATCAGCAACTTGGGCGAGGGAGTGAAGTGTACTCTGTCCAAGTTTGCAGATGACACAAAGCTATGGGGAGAAGTGGACATGCCAGAGGGCAGCGAACAGCTGCAAGCAGACCTGGACAGGCTGGACAAGTGGGCAGAAAACAGAATGCAATTCAACAAGGAGAAATGCAAAGTGCTACACCTAGGGAGGAAAAATGTCCAGCACACCTACAGCCTAGGAAATGACCTGCTGGGTGGCACGGAAGTGGAAAGGGATCTTGGAGTCCTAGTGGATTCCAAGATGAACATGAGTCGGCAGTGTGACGAAGCCATCAAAAAAGCTAATGGCACTTTATTGTTCATCAGCAGATGCATGACGAATAGATCTAAAGAGGTGATACTTCCTCTCTATCAGGCGTTGGTCAGACCTCAGCTGGAGTACTGCATACAATTCTGGGTGCTGCACTTCAAGGGGGATGCGGATAACCTGGAGAGGGTCCAGAGAAGGGCCACTCATGTGGTTAAGGGCCTGCAGACCAAACCCTACAAGGAGAGAAGATTTAGACTAGACATTAGGAAGAACTTCTTCACAGTTAGCGTGGCCAAGGTCTGGAACGGGCTCCCAAGGGAGGTGGTGCTCTCCCCTACCCTGGGGATCTTCAAGAGGAGGTTGGATATGCACCTAGCTGGGGTAGGCCCAGCACTCTTTCCTGCCTATGCAGGGGGTTGGACTTGATGATCTATTGAGGTCCCTTCCGACCCTAACATCTATGAATCTAAGACAAAATAGACTAGAAGCTGAGTAATACTAAAAGTCTGGCTTTTCATTTCAGTCAGATCTTTAACCTGGCACCTGCAGCAAACTCCAAAACTGCTTGCTTTGTGAACTATTTTGCAGGGAACCTGCTATGATGCTGGGGGGTGTCCACACGACCCAACCCATGCCCATGGATATGAGAACCATTGTGGTTTGACAAAGTCCTGGAACAGTTTTGGAGCAGATACGAGCTACAAAAAAAAGGCCCAACAACTCTGAAAAACCACCATAGTATATAGGAAATTATAGGAGCAAGGAACAGAATACCAACTGTGGACATGCTCCCTGGCGATGGCAGCAAGGCCATGTGGGAACGAATCTTCCACAAGAACCTGCAGAAGGAACATAGGGACCTGAACTGGCAAGTAGCTCACCAGGCACTCCTCATGTGGGCACTGAGAAACAGAGAGGGGCAGAAAGGTCCATCAGATTGCCCCAGAGAACCCTGCCCAAGGAAGGTAGAAACAATTCATCACCTCCTTGGGTACTACCCATACACCAATGAGGTGGGGAAGAGGGTAAGCCTAATCTTCTGGATGGTGACAGGGGCCAAGACCATGACCAAAGAGACAAAGCTATATGGGCACCTAACCAGGCAACAGGGGACTCCATCCTTTGTTGGGGGGGGAAGAAGAGGAGGGGGCAGAGGGAGTAGAGGTGGCCCAGTGTGATTGTAATGGGTAAAGAGATGCAGATGGGTACACAGGTGTGCAGATGCAAGTGTTATAATAGTAATTTCATGCTGTAAAGGTTATGCCAAGGGCTGTCAAGTGAACCAGACTGGTCATGAGACAGGGCTGTGAAAGTAGAGGTGTATCTCTATCTATCTATTTAGGGTGCTATATCTGTGTTGTCGTGGTTGATGGCAGTCCAGCTGGTAGTTTAGATTGTGGTTGTCTGGGATGATTTGGATAGGGATGATCCTGCCTCAGGCAAGGGATTGGACTACATGCCCTCTGGAAGTCCCTTCCAGCCCTACATCTGTATGATAGACACATACTTTGGTTAGTTCATAAGATGCAAATCTATCCTGCCTTCTACAGGTCTAAACATTACAGTGTTAAAACATCATGTGAGAGCATAGCATTTCTGGTACTGGAGGCATTCCAAGAGTTTAGCCCCCCAGGGATATGACCAATAAATCTAGATTAATTTCAGCTCATGGTTATTTTACGTGCTGTGTCTAAAATATTTATAATATATGGATTGTGTCCATAATGTCACAGTTCCTCGGGCAAAGCTTGTCTAGGCAGGAACGGTGACAGCTGAGGATATATGAATTTTGGTTGGTAGAACAATTGCCCAGGCTGAAAAGTTTCCTGGATTTGAGCCCAGGTGCCCTCTGAACATACAACATGTAATCTAACCATCACTAGTAGATCTGGGACTGGAAATACAAGAATTGTGCACTAGATTAAATTAATCTTTGTATGCTATTAGAAAGGATTAACACTTGTGCATCTTTTTTAATCTTAATATTAATTTTCAGCTCCAGTGATTCCGTAAATCCCTGTGCAATTTAACTACTGTGTGAAAAAGATTTTTGCCTACAGGCGGTAAATGATTTTCATTTATTCTGGGATTCTCTAATCTAATTCAAGATGGCAATACAAGAGATACTTTTTGTAATATTTCATCTACCCAGTCCTTTAAGCCCTCCCTGCACAGCACTAGGAAAATACCTTGACAGTTTGGAAGTAAATAATAGGAAATATATGTTTAAAATAATGACTTCAGTAGCAATGAAATATCCTACCATTTCATGGCTGTATAAACAACCACTGACAGTAAAAACATGTGGTTTGTATGAAATGAGAGCAATATAATGCAACACAGCCTCATATATGCACAACTGTAATGCAGTTTGTACAGTGTCTTTCATGTAAGCTTTATCCCAAAAGGTTAGCACATAATTAGATCACCCTTGCAAAATCATCCAGGAAGTGTACTTGCCAAACCACAAATTCTATTTGCCTTTTATCAAGAAGATGAAAATCTTAACAATGCATAGTTGGGAAGAGACAATATTTCTGCCTCATTTATAAATTTTATAAACTGGTATTCTATCAGGACCATATGCTTTACTGTTCTTCATTGGCTTAATGGCTTTCAAGACCTCTTAATAAAATGGTGCATCTGAAAGGTAGTCTTTAATTAGGTGTTGTGAAATGGTTTCAATGCCATTTTCTTTGATATTAGAATAAAATATTTGAGTGTCATCATTATTTTGAAAATCTAGAAACACGAACAGATTCTCAGTGACTTGAGAAATGCCAGAATTGTTACCATATTCAAGACAAGAGTTGGATTAGATTGTAGCAATTATCATAGTATTGCACTCCTGTCCATAGCTGGTAAGATCCTCACCAGCTTTCTTCTCTAGACTTACTTGAGGATATTCTACCAAAGTCCCAATGTGGTTTTAGAAACTAATTGTTTTAATTAAACTGATGTGGTTTCAGACAGTTCAGAGGTACAATATATATATGACCTTTGTTGCTAGAAAGCAGCAGAAAAATGCTGTGAGCAACACTGAGATCTTTACATTGCCTTCATTGACCTGACTAAGGCCCTTGATTCAATCAACAGACAGACTCCAGAGAATATCTTGATGAAATTTGGATACCCATCAAAATTTGCTACCATTATCAGACTTCTTCATGACAACATGACAGTAACCATCCCGAGCAATAGCTCAGAAATGGAACCCTTCACTATTAGAACTGGATTCAAGCAGGGATTGTATGATTGTACCCACACTCTTTTCCATTTGTATTACATCTCATGGCTAATAGACTTCCATCTAGAGTCAGCATCCAGTATCACCTCACTGAAAATCTCTTTAGTATCAACTGACTGCATTCCAAATTCAAGACAACCAACACCTCCCTTACTGATTTTCAATATGCTGACAATTGCATAGTGAGTGCCCATGCAGTTGAAGGGCATCAGGTCACCCTTGACTGCTTCTGTTTCCAAACTACCTCAAGCTAACCAGCTGCTTTTTCATACATTACAATCAGGGTGCATCTACACGTGCATTAAATTTAGTCAGGTTTAATGCATATTAAAATAATGCGTAATAAGTAATTTTTGGCAAGTGTCTACACATGCAGAGACTTGGCACTAAAGTTACTGCACTTGGCACTGAAGTTGGTGCCAAGTCCCTGCAGCCAGGCTATATGCCTCTGTGGCCACCAGGGGGAGCTCCAGGCTCTGGCCACATGGCTGCCATCACTTGATAGCCACTTTGAAGCCAGAGCCAGCTGCAAGCACTTGGCAGCCATCTTGGAAACTCTGATCTGTGGCTAGCCCCTTCCCTTACCAGGGGCCTCATGCTCAGAATGGGGGCAGCACATGATATCTCCCTCTTTACCCACCCTTCCTCCCCATGCCAGATCTGCTCCAGCCCCTGACCCTGCTAGTGACAATCAGCACCCTGCTGCTCCAGTCTGGCCCCTGCCAATGACAATCAGCACCCCACGTTCCTGCTAGCCATGGTTCTGGCCTCACTGGCCTGAGGGCCTCCCCCACACCTGCTAAGGCTGACAAAATGGCTGTGCACCTACCGGTGGAGGCCAAGGCACTGGCTGTGGGGGCCCTGGCTGATCCACTCCTCCTGTGCTTCCCACTCCAGCACACCTGTCCCACCACCCATGCACCCCTACCCACTGTGCACCTGCAGCACCGCTCTTAGAACACACACATGGCTGAAACAAAAAGTTTTATTTCCTTAACAACATCCTCCCTTTCCCCAACACAGAGCCCTCTTCTGCATCACCCAGAGTCCCTCCACCACCCTCCCCATGGACCAACAATAAAAAACCCACTTACAATCTGAAGTAATCCCAGGTGGATGGTGGCAGGTCCAGGGTGGGACCCAGGCCAGGAGGTCTAGCGGGCAGGAGGTTCCAGAGGATCTCCTCTCAGGCCCAGGTGGGGGCCTGCTGCAGGGAGGCAGGCAGGACCCAGGGGCTCTGCAGGGCCATGGGTGGAGCTGGACAGTATGGGGCATGGATGCTGCTGCCAGGGCCAGGAGAGTATCCAGGGCCTAGTGATTGGCATCCTTGGCCTCAACTGCCTGGGCCTAGAGGACCACTTGCTGCCAGAGCAGCTCCACATACTCCTGCTCCAGTGGTCCCACAGCACCTGGTCCCATACCTCCTTCTGGCAGTCTCCTACTCAATATCTTCTGTCTGCCAAGCCTGTACCTGCACCTCCCACTCCTCTGCTGCTGCTACCAGCCACTGGAGCAGGAGGATCCAGTTCATTGTGTGCTGATGACACAGCTGGCACATCCCAACAGCTCCAGTGCTGGGTGGCAGAGACCTGGAACCCACATCCTTGATGGGGCTGGTGTGTTCTCCCCCATGTCCAGATATTGGCCCTGCAGAAGCAAGAGACAGAAGCCTTTTGTGAGTGTTTGCAACATTTCAGAGATAAGATGTTCTGCATGAGGGCACCGCGCAGCCTCAGATTGGGGGTCAGCCATGCATGGGTACCCAGGGACCATGGTTAGTCAGCCAAGCAGGCGTGGGCCCAGGTGGCTGCCGGCTGAGTCCACGATGCCCCTTCTCTGCTTGCTCCTTTGGGGCTGGCAGCCTGCTAGGTGCTGGCCACAGGCAGCCTGCCTCCCCTGGCCCCTTCTCAGGGAAGGACAGAACAGGCTGCTGGCAGCACCTGCTGCTGCAGCTTCAGACCCTGTTCCCCTGCTCTGCCTTACAAGCCACCCATTCTGCTGGGCTGCTGCCCAGACCATGGCACCTGGGTTTGGGGCATGACAACTGGGACAAAGTGTTGGCCACACTCCTACCCTCCATGCAGGGGGCCTCTCCAGGGAGGTATCTCAGGGCTGCCCCCCACACCATGCCACTGCTATGCCTCAAGTACGTCCCTATTACATGTGCCCCGAGCAGTGCATGATGAACTGTTTGTACAGGCTGAGGGGTGCCCAAGCCACTATGCCCTGCTGCTGCTGCTGATCCTCCTGGTGCCCCAGGTACACCTGCATTCCTGGTTCAGCACCCGGAGCTACAGTTGTATGGGGGGGCAAGCCTGGCCTGCCCTGCAACCTCTGCTGCCACCTGGAGTGCTACCTGTGGCAGCACTACATGTCCCTGCTCCCTGCTGCTGAAGAGGATCTCACTGCCAGCATTGATGCCTCTCTCAGGGTATGAGAGGTCTATGCCCACCCACCTGCAAGGACATGGGCTGCTCAGTAAAGTTCAGTACATAGAGAGGCAGGACACAGTTCAGAAGGGAGCAGGGCAGGGACCTGGAGTGCAAGCAGGCAAGGCAGGGAGTGGGGGTGGGGACTGAGAAGGCCCTTCCCCAGTTCAGTATTTACTGGGGGAAATTACCCTGGTGCCCTGGGGCTGGCAAGGCTGGCAGCTTGATGCAGGCCTCCCCATCAGCAAGGACAAGCAGCTGTGCCCGGTGTCTGCAGCCTGCAGTGAGCTGTGGGCTAGCACCTGGCCAGGCCCCCAGCCCCAAGCTGCTGCTGTCAGCCAGCAGTAATGTTGCTGGCCACTCCTCATGGTGGCGTTTGGGGCTTTGCCGAGGGTGACACAGCCACTGGCCAGGGCTCTCAGAACAGCTGCCAGGGAGAAGGGCAAGGTAGTGTGATGAAGGTCCAAGATCCCCTCTTCTGGTGACATGTCACTAAAGAGGTCAGGGTGGGGCAGGAGCTAGGGCAAGCTGCCCCTGCTGCGGACTGTCACAAGGGTGTGGCCTAGGTTGCAGGGTGCCAAAATGCAGGTCAGCTCCTACATAAATACCATGGTCTTGCAGGCATGACCAGACTGACCGTTGTACTTGGTCATGGCCAACCACTGTGCCCATGAGGCCTTGACCTTCATGCAGCACTGCCATGCTGACTGCTCCTGCATGTTGTCTGACAGGGCATAAAAAATGTGGGCATTCATGTACCTGCCCCATGCAAACTGCCTCAACATATCAGCACCACCTCAGAGCACCACAAGGTCACCAACTTCCTTCTGGGTCCAGTTGGGAGCCCTGACAGTTGGCATAGGCATGTACATGTGGGCAGGGCCAGGGCTTAACAGGGAGCAACTTGAGGACATGATGTCTCATGTCAGCTCTCTGTGCCCCGCATGGCTGTCCCTGTGATGCCGGCCCTGGACACCAGCTAGCAGCACCCAGTACAGGGGCATGGCCAGGGACTGGGAGCTGTGCGACACTGGCACTTTACCATAGGACCCACAAGGACAGGAGGCACTCTGAGGGCAAACAGCAGCAGGGAGCAGGTCCTGGCCCTGCTGCCAGAGACAACCAGCAGGCCTGGGGGGGATATCAGTCCTGGAGTAGGGGTGAAGCAAGCTGCAGCCCTTTCCAGCACTCATCTGTGGCCTAGCAGCAGCTCTGGAAGGGGCAGAGGCAGCCTGTGACCTGTCCAGGGGGCACACAAGGCCTGTATTAGTCCTAGGGAGTGTACAGGCTCCAGCAGCTGCCTGTGCAGTGTGCCCCAAGGCACAGAGTGATTTCAGGGAGGCCTTTATACCCTGCAGCTAGGTGCTGCCAGACAACAGCCCAGACCTGGAGCAGAAAAGGCGACCAGCCAGGATCCCTGGGGCTGGGGTTAGGCTGGCCCCTAGTGGCTGGACAGACCCAGCACTGAAGTTAGTGCTGGGTCACATTTATACATGAGTTACTATACATTAACTAATTACAACTGAATTTGATACTTGCATTTGTAGGTATCAAATTTAGTCATGATTAGCCATTTTCACTGTGCAGTCAGGGCATGCATGTGTAGTAGTGCACCCGTACGGCACAGTAAATTAGGCTAATGCACAGTAACCCATTGCCTGTAGATGCACCCTTACAGGACAATCCTTGGAGAGTGTTGAGTATTGCCTCTACCTCAGCAGCTACCTTTTCCAAAAAAGTAAACAGACAACTATAGTCAACACCAGATAAAATCCTCCAGTGCTGCCTTTGGACATTTCTGAAATTGTCTTTGATGATCATGACATTAGAACTCAAACCAAACTTCTCTTCTACCAGGCTGTTATCATTCCTACACTGTTGTATGGGTATGAAACTTGGATGACATATTGGAAGCACATGAAAGCTCTGGAATGTTACCAGTAACATCAGTGCCATTTCAGAAAATACCTCATATCAATTGGAAGAATGGAAAATTAATACCAGTGGTCTTGTTCAAGAGAAAGGGAAAGAGCTATGACTCAATATCATCAGGATCTACTATTTCCTCTTAAAACTCTTTGCCACAAGTGCAGCTGAACATGCACATCTCTGATTGGCCTGCTCAGTCATCTACAGACTCACTGCTGACTTCCCTATTTACTGGAAGACTGGCTTCCTCATATTGAGGGATTGATAGTGTCGATGACAAAAAAGCTTAACCTTTCTTTTTACTTATGCAAGAAAAATATGACTCTGAGTAACCTGGAGAGTAGAATTTAGGGAGGCAAAAAGGAAACCATATATTGATCATAAGAATTTATGAACACAAGGGGTGCATCTTCATTTGCAATTAACGTGCATGAATAAGTTCTGGAGTTTACTACTCCCAAATGTTTTGCTCCTGGGTGTGCTGCTTGAACATGTGCCCAGGACCAAAAGACTTCAGAGCATATTGCTCCCAAGTTTATTCATGTATACCATGTAGAGTCTGGTTGGAGCATCCCTAGCTGGCAGGGGACTGGGAGAGGTCAGCCTGCCAGCCCAAGGCTACTCCAAACAGACTCTACATGCTGCAGAAGGCCTGGCTAAAGCATAAGGGTGCTTCAGTGCAGGGCTAACCAGCAGGCAGCCTCCACAATGAAGCACCCCTGCATCCCAGTCAGCCAGTCTGTAGCACATGAAACCTAGTTGGAGCAGCCCTAGGCTGGCTGCTCAGACTAGGCTCCATATGCTGTGGATTGTCTGGCTGAGGTAAAAGGGTGCTTCAGCATGGGGGCTGCCTGCTGGTTAGCCCTGCACTAAAGCACCCTGTGCCCCAAAATCATTGGTGTCGAGATTCCAGAGGAAACATCTCCAACCATTCTTGTTCAATACCCATTTACAGAACTATCCTTCTGAATATGAATTTTCCAGTCCCTTTTTGAACATGGCTATGCTATCTGCCTCTACTGCCTCCTGTGGCAATGAAGTCCATGAGTTAACTAAGCATTGTGTAAAAAAAGTAGTTTTGCTTGTTCGTTTTAAACTATCACCTAATAATTTCAGCAGGTGCCCCTATTTCTAGTATTCTGGGACTAGGTGGACAACAGCTACCCGTTCGCTTGATACACACCCTGCATGATTTTATAGACCATGATCACATTCCCCCTCAGTCTTATCTTAGGACTGATGAATCCTAGCCTTAAGTAGAAAAATTAAGAAAAAACCCCCAAACAGGTGCTGAATGCAAGATGTTGTTATCAGGGGAAATGAGAGTCAATGAGGTAGAAAGGTGTATGTAACAAGAGATGCAGACAAGGAAGTTCTTGTACCAACAGTAGGGAAAGCAAGGGCAAGAGAGAAGCCATGTATTAAATCCTAGTTTTTTAAAAGTAGGAAGTCTCTTTTTAACAGAAGTCTGAAATAAATGGAGATACAGAGTTGATTGTGGCCTAGGTTGTTGTGGGTGTGCTAGATTAGAATCGAAGCATACCTTAAAATAGCAATCCTTATACTTCAAGGAGTAGGCATTGGTTTTGATAATGTGCTTAGAAAAAGGAGAATATTAGACTAATGTATATTTAGCTCAGTGATAGAAATATCATACCCTTTGTCATATAGACATGTGCAATATATTCACCTAAATTGTTTGGAATACATACTGCTCACTACCAACCTAGGACTTTTAATTTAAAGAAACTGTAACACATAATCACACACACAGAGTACCAGTATTTAAACCAAAGGTCTTTTGTTCTACCATCTAGCTATATTCCTATATAGGTTCTTGGAGTGGGAGACTAGAAAATACGGCCAATAAGCAATCAAGTATTTATTACTTTCCAAATGACTGTAAATGAATGAAAAATGAATTCAGAATGTAACAGGAGGGACGGCAGGGTCGCTGTGCTAGCCCTTGCCACCTCCTCTACCATGTCAAGCTTCGGACTTGCACCCTCCTATTCTCGCCCGCCACGACTTTGATGATAAGTGTTTTTATAGGGAGGCTACCTCTCCTCCACTTGGCCAGTTATCCTGTTCTGGGTCCTGAGTATCTAAGCCTTGTGGGCCTTCTCTATACGCCACCCTTCTCACTAGGGCCTTCTCTGTACTGCTGCCCTTCTCACTGGGGCTTCTCTGCAATGCTGCCCCTCTCCTGGGGTTCTCCAGGTCCTCACCGGTCTCTTCCCTTCTGCAAGGTTGCCCTTCTCACCAGGCTCTTCTTTGGAGCTGGGGTCTGTACCACCGAACTCCATGCCCTCACTGGGGCAGGGGTCCTCTCTCTATTGTGAGCTGTACCAATACTGCTCAGCCATCTTGGAGCTGCTACCCTTTATTCTGCAAGCAGTACCTGCAGTCTGGCTTCTCCTCACATCATGCTCTAATAGTCTCCTTTCTCTCTCCCCCCCTCCCCCCTCCCTCTTCCCCCCCTCTCCCTCGCTTTCCCCCCTCTCTCCCCCTCTTCCTCTTCCTCTCCCCCTTTCTCTCTCTCTCTCTCTCCCCCCTCTCCCTCTCCCTCTCCCTCTCCCTCTCCCTCTCCCTCT
>JAGPOW010000268.1:6000209-6017506 GCA_030014935.1 Caiman crocodilus | reverse complement strand
ATAGGTACTTGGCTGGGGTCCTGTGATCCTGGCACTCATTCCTGCCATTGGCGGGGGGTCAGACTAGATGGCCTGCTCTAGGCCCCTTCTGACCCTAGGTACTATGTTACTATGATACTAATTTCAAGACTGCAGGGAACCCTGTAGGCTGGATGACATGGCTCCACAGGCTGGAACTGACCCATAAGCTGAGGGTTGATCTCCCCTGCTATAAAGTACTTGATATTAAAGATTCATAAGCTTTTTTCAGCAGAGAAATGACAATGACAGATGGGTTCTGTAGTTAATCACAGATCTTAACTCTCCAGTGGTAACAGACCCCTTCATCAATACAGAACCGTATTTATTAATTTAATACTAAATCCTGGTATACACACATTCGTATACAATTTCATTCTTGTAGTGCTTTTGTTTCCTTTCCCCACTGCTATACTGCTTGTGCTTAAGAAGAAGCAAAAGACAAACGATGAACATTTTGAGAAAGATTGCATGAGACATGCATCATAAATGATGCTTTCACTGCTGTGTCATCATCAGGTGCATGTGTACATAAAAGTCTTGGCTGCACTTAGACAAAGGAGGGTTGATAGAAATAGGAGAGTGGATGTGGAAAACAGACATATAAAAGGTAGCAAGCATTATAGCAAGCAAGTGTCAAACCGTAACAAATTTACGACTAACTAGGACTTAACAGTTGTTAATATCTGCTTATCATGAGCACGCAGATTTTCACAGGAGAAATAGGGAACTTACTGCAAAAACCCAGGATGAAAAGGACTTGGAAAGAGATTCTCTTTCCTTCAATTATTAGCAAGGTGTTATGGCACATAATTGACCAGTTTTGATTCTAGCTTTTGTGTCACTGTATGCATGCATATCTGATGTCAAGGTACTTCCCCTTAACATATATGAGTTTATGCTGTTAGGCTAAGTTAGTGCTGTTATAATGAGATCATGCTAAAAGGGAACTGTATTTTAAATTAATTGGGGTTATTACTTGGCAAAATATTGATTAGTTGGCACATCAGTCGGTAATCAGAAAACCAAAAGGTCTGGGTCCTGAATTATCCAAATACTGTAAATTTTACTAGGTTCAGACACACGGTTTTGATTTTGGGTCTATTCTTGTTGGATAATTTCCCAGTATTAATCAAAATGCTACTTTTTTGTATCTATATTTTCCACCTTGAAACTGTTCAGCTCTGGCTTACTGAAAATAACAGGTCCAGCTTGAAATCAAGGCCTCCCACTCTACTGCCAAGCAAGCTTATTGAAAAGATGTATTATTGAGCAATTTAGTCAGCTGTCTGGTAAATTGAAGATACAGGCCTCCAGAGACACAAACAATATAAATATAATCTGCATTATGCTGTGAATGCAAAATGCAATGAAAATTTATGGCACTAAATTGTCTATATTTATTTATCATAATAACTGTTATTCTAAAATACAGGCTTGATATATCACCCAAAGACACAAGACTATTAGGCAAAATACCGCTTACTGAAACATATTCCCTCTACTGGACATAAAGGAAAGTTGAACATGTCTCTCCACAGCACTAACTGACTTGCTGATGTTAAATATTTTTTGCATTAGAAACAAAATCGTGCTTTTTTTTGCCCTGTCGATGCGACAGTCATAAATAGGATTTTAAGGGGAAGGTGGAGGAAAAGATGCTTTCACCAGGGGGCACCCGGATTTGAACCAGGGACCTCTTGATCTGCAGTCAAATGCTCTACCACTGAGCTATACCCCCTCTGTTGGCCAAACTTTCATTAACAAAACCTTAAGAGAATAAAGACAATTAATTGTGAACACACGAAAACCGGGGGCTGAGGGTACTCGTGCCTTGTTTATGTGTATCAGGCAAACGTGGTAAAAGGAGAATTTCGTATATGTGTGAGAAATGTGTGTGTGTAGGGACACGTTTGTGGGTAGGTGCGTGTCCGAAGCATGTGCGTTGAATTCCATAGAGGAGACGTATATGCGTTCAAAAAGGAGGATGTGCGCGTGCGTACGTGTGCAAAGTGTGTGCGCAGCGACTGAGGGGAAAGGTGTGAGCACGTACAAGTGTGAATGTGTCGGAGGGGGTGAGTGAGAGGAAAGGTGGGGAAGTTTACTGTGTGTTGTGAGCCGGTGGGCTTGGGGGAGAAGCATGCGCGCGTAGGAATGAGTGTGCGCGAAGTGTGCAAGTGCGCCCACGAGGGAAGGGGGTGGCGGCACGGTCAAGGGGCAGAAAATGTGCACACGTACGGCGGAGAGGGGGAGGCTGTGGCGCGGGTATGCGTGGGAAGTGTGTGTGCTTATACAGCAGGGGTGAAGCCTGCACTGCTGAGGAGAGGCGCGTGTGTGCTCTGTGCATGGACTTGTGGGCGCTAGGTGATATAAAGATGCTGGGGGTGTGTGGAGAATGCCTGCGAGGGTGTGTGCAAATGTGTGTGCTTGGAGTATGTGTGCGTAGTTTGTGCGGGAGTGTGCTTGGGGGTGGCGTGTGTAGGTTGTGCGAGTGCGTGCTCGTGGGATGAGTATGAGAGCGGAACGCGTGTGCGCATGGTGTGTGCACCGGTGTGTGTGATTGAAGTTTGTGTGCCCGGTGTGCGTGTGTGGAAAGTGTATGGATGTGGTCGGAATGTGTGTGTGGGGTGTGTGTTGGGAGGGCGCGGAGTATGTGTGTTGGTGGATGGAAGTGTGCGCGCGCGGGACTAATGTGCCCGCAGAATGTGTGCGCATTGAGTGTGTACCGGTGTGTGTAATTGGCGTTTGTGTGCCGGGGAGGAGGGATGTGCGAGTGTGTATGTGTCTGAGAGTGGAAAGTGCGCGCGCGCGCGGAGCGTGTACAAGCGCGTGTCTTTGGAACATGTGTACCTGGGGTGCGTGCGTGGAGTTTGTGAGCGCGTGCCAGTATGTGTGCGTGGAGTGTGTGCCAGTGCGAGCGCGCGGCATCAGCGCACGCATGGAGCGAGTACCAGTGTATGTGTGTCTGTGTGTGTACGCGCCTGGGATACGTGCACGCGTACGCGTGTGTGGGGGGCGGACGGCGTCGCGCAAGCGGGGCTGTAGGTGGAGCTGTTGTGCCGGGTGCGGGGGTGTCCCGGCTGCGGGGGGAGGTGAGCGTAACTGTGGTTTCCGCGAACGCGCGTGCGTGTGTGTGTGTGTCTGTGTGTGTGTGGGGCGGGGAGGGGCTACCAGCTGGGGTGCTGGAGCGCGCACTGTAACGGTCGCCGTCCCTCCCCCTTCCGCCCCCAGCTCATTTGCCCCCCTCCCGCGCATGCGCAGCCGCTCCCCCTCCTCCCCGGCCCCTCCCCGCGGTTCTTAGGGGCGCGCAGCGGAGGCGGCGGCTCAGGCTTGTGCCGGCTGCAGTGGCCGCCACGGGAGCGCAGCCATGAACCCCAACTGCGCGCGTTGCGGCAAGATCGTCTACCCCACCGAGAAGGTCAACTGCCTGGACAAGGTGAGGGGAGTTGAGGGCTCTCCTCTTCCGAGTGGGTCTTGCAATAGGATCTAAGGGAAGGGGCGCAGGGGTTGTGGGGGGACTCAGAGGGGTCAGAGAGTGGGTGTGGGGAGTGGGGGATGGGGATTTGGGGAGGAGCGGGGGGTGGATGTCAACGGGGGGGTGACACCCCCTTTCCCATCCCACCCCCTTGCACAGAGCTGCTGACAGGCCCTGGCTCCCTCCCCTCCCTCTTCTTACCCTGAAGGTACAGCCCAGCCTCCCCCTCTTGCTGCAGGGTATGGGAGTTGCCCTCAACTCTCTCTGCTGAGCCCCTGCCCCTAAGCCCCAGCCCTAACAGTGTCCCTCAGAGAGAGAAAAAAGGGTGTCCCTTACAGAGAGGGGAAAAAAGCCTCTGACTCCAGGCCAGCTCTTTGCCCTTCTTGGAAGAAGCAGTACATAGTTGGATACAAAAGCCCCTGCCTGATTTCTCTGTGAAACTCCAGAACGGCTTGTTCTGGCACAGGAGGCTAACTAGGGTTTTTGTTTGTTTGTTTCTTTGTTTCTTTTTGTTTTTTGTTTTGCTTTCTTCCAACCAAACTCTTGCAAGACTGATTGAAGATCAGAAGAGGTAGTCTGAAAATGACACCCTGAATTAAAGCAGCATTTGTTCATTCTGCTCTTGTAAGGACACTTAAAAAAAAAAAAAAAAAAAAAAAAAGCAAATGGAAAGCTTTGTCTAAATGCGGTCCATAATGGTAGAAATATTATTTTTATGTAATTAAATAAAAAAGCAGTTTCTGCACTTTGAGGCAATTGGTAAAGGAAACTAGCTACTGCTGCTTTCCTCCTGCTAGCAGCACAGCTGGGTGTCTAAATAGACAAAATGGAAAGGAACAGCTAATGCTTCCCTTCAAAGCAGAGAACCTCATCTGTTTTACATTAGCTGGGTTTTTCACTCCATTGCTCCAATTGATTTAATTCTGGAACTTAGCATCATCTATGTAGATTTTTGATACTGCTTTCATTGCCATCTGGACTTGAGTGTCTTGTTTTGGTGCATCTTTTTTGCAGACTGAAATGTGGGGGGAGGCAAATTATCCTTTTTAAAGAGGCAGTTGCTGCTATAGATGATGGATTTGTGTGGTGCCCCAGGACAGAAGAGGTTGAGAAAATGCTTATTCCATTGATTTCTACCTTCTTGTTTATGAGGACTTTTGGCTGCTGGCATCTGACTAATAGTCACTGCCCCAGCAAAGTTTTTCATCATTCCTGCTGGGTCCTTCTGAGCTGTTTGTCATTGTCTCCACCCACCCTTCCCAGGGTCTTGGGATGACCAGTTCTCAGGGACTAATATAGGAAGTTGAAGAATGCATCCATTTCGGCTGCAGCATTCCTGAATCCCAGTAGAGCCTGTTGCTCGCATTTTTACTGCATGATGTTGCCTTTTTTTTCCTAACTTGGGACTTTAAACAAAAAAAAAAAAGTTGAGCTAATAAACCATTCCTGGTTCTCTTGCTCAGAATAACAAAATGACTGTTGCTGGGCTCAAGGAACTGTGCACTGTCTGAACAGTAGACATTTGGGAGGAAGGATTCTTTTAATTGTCTGTTTCAGCTGTCCCTCATGAGCATGTAGTTGTTACTTTAGCATGGTTGATAGCTAGCTCGCTCAAAGGCAACCGGGCTAGCACCAATTTTCCACAACGAATGTGGAGCCTGATGCAGGCAGGGCAGTCTATAGCAACAGCCCTCATCTCTAATAGGTCCAAAGCAGGCTGCACCTCTCTATCTCAGCAGGCAGTTTTGTATTAAAGAGGAAGCTGTCAATAGAGTGAAATTACAATGCAGCTTTCAGCTGCAACTTGCATCTGCTTCAGTTGGTGAAAGGGATGAGGTTGGGCTTGTGGTGATTCCTCGTGGAAGCTAAATCTTACTGACTTCCCCAAATGTGATGGGTTATCCCTCTCTTACTGTGTGAAGGTCGACCTAGTTTAACTGTACCCAGCACAGATCCTGGCAGAATTTACCACTGTCACTTAAAAACAGCCCACTGCCTGCCTTGGTGCTGCTAGTGCATCAGCTGAGATGGAGCAGTGGCAAGGAGTTTAGGGGGGAAAGAATATAGGTAGACTCCCATTAGTGAATCTTTGATGTATATCTGGGTGCTTTGTATCCTTCAGAACAGAACTATTTTTGGTAATATAGCTGGGCATGGTCCAGCTTTAAGCAGAGGGTTTGAGGTCCCCTCCAACCCTAATTTTCTAGGATACTGTGAATGCTGGGATGGGTAAACTAAGACTTTTTTCTAATAGCTTCCATTCTGAGCTGGATCTGTCAGCTCCATAGCAAATTGGGGAAAGTAATTTTTTTATTTCAGTAAAGCTGCATTGCAAAAATAGCTGGAGAAATAAGAACTCTAGATACTGGAGGCTGAGTAGGTAGGTGGGACTCTGGCTGGTTGTTCTAGGTTCATTTATATTGACAAGGTAACAGTATAATGAAATGTGTGTGTTTTTTAGACAATCTGCTAGGATTTCAGGAAAGGACATATTGTAACTCTTGTATGCTGCCTCCCCCACCCCTTCTTGATGGAGTTCTATCAGTTCCAGATAAGATGTTTGACGAGGCTGACTTCCGCTGTGGAAATGACACGTCCTGTGTCACTCATAACTGGAACAAATGTTGCATGGCTTGACGGTTGTGGCTGTAATTGCTAAATTAAGAAACCCACAAAAAAACTTGGTCAGGTGGCTTCATCATTATCTGGTTGAGTTTTTTGTTTTTTTTTGAGGTTTTGTTAAATAGAAGACAAATGACCAAGGACTTATCTTGCGCTTTAAGCAGAGAATTACTACTTGGTCTGAAGTAGGGATATGGTATCGTACATCTTTAGTCATGAAGAGGTGTAGCAACTCATTCCTTGAGGCTTTGGTCACCAATAGGTATGCAGCCATAACGTCTTTTGATGTAGCTGATAATCTTTCTGCTACTACTGACTTGACTAACTAGGTTGGTACTGCACCGTTCTGAGTATCTACAAGTGATCTGCATGAGCTACTTGCTAGCAGTCTGTAGAAGTGGTTAGTTGCAGCAGCTTCCAACTCTTAAGTGGTACAGTGTGAACAGGACCTGGGCAGCTTCTTCCTTCAGTCCAAAAGAAAAGCCTGCTAGAGACAACACTGCTACCTTGTGTGTTGCAGTATAACTAGGATCTGCTCCAGGGTGGGTGGGTGGGTGTGAGGTTGTTTGTTTGTTTTTTGTCCTTTTTTTTTTTCTCCCCTCCCACCCTTGGGGAGGGAGAGGGAGGCTGAAAGTTACCAGATTTGAGGCTTCTACAGCATTGTACCTTTTTTGTGAGGCTCTCATATCCTTTCTAATTAACTCCTGCCAGAGGGTGAGTGGGAGCATTATTTGCAAACATGGATAATTAATTACCTGTGTCACACATACTCCTGTTCTTCTCACCTCAAGTGCTAGAGCAGGTTGCCTGGATTTCCTGAGTTTTAGATAGAAGGCTCCTCTCCTTTTGGCTCTTGCAGTTGATTAGTGCAGTAATGTCCCCAGTAAATGGTACATCAGTCTGAAGTGAGGATAGGAACAAAATCAAATCACATGTGTTCAGTCCCCTGTTGCCTAACTTCTTGGGTGTCTGCATTCCAAGCATGATGCCCTAAACCAGGAGCCAGCAACCCCTGGCCCGCGTGCCGAGCATGGTAGCACGCAAGGCCATTTTGCTTTGCACATCATCACCAGCCCTGGCTCTTAAGCAGCTGCTGCCAGCCATGGAGCCCAGACTGCTCCCAGCAGGTGGCAGGGAGGCTGCAAGGTCTGCTGTGAGCAGACAGGGTTCCATGGGCTGGCTGCAGCTAGGAGGCTGGAAACAGCTGCTCTGGGCTCCAGCATGGCAGCACTCTGGCACCTTCCAAGGTAGATGTTGTTTTTTTCGGCACTCCAGCCAAAAAAGTATTGCCTACCCCTGCTTGTCTACTAAACTATGAACTCTCTATGCCTTTCTTCCTCCCAAAATGAAGATGAAAACAAGATTTGCTAACACAGAGCTAGACCCCTGCCAAGGGTAGAAAACAAAACTCTCTTGGAAAATATCTCCATCTATGAAGACATCCTCTTTCACTAGGGGAAGAGCAAACAGAAACCTGCATGTTGTGGGTGACTTGGCAGGCACACAAGGAAAAGTATTAATATGTTGCTCAGAGCGATTGAAGTGAGGCATTTGCCCTCTGCTTCAGCTGAGTCATAAACTCTTTTTCTGTGCTGTGGCTTTTTTAGTAGGGTGTGGTACTTGAGTGCAGGTAACACAGACTCTCTTGAAGAGACTAGCAAAGCTGTTGCTCAGCCTTCAGTAGTTATGCTGAAATAGTGGAAGCAGTGGTAGTGGGATGTGGGGGGGCAGAGTATCTTAAATGTATTGTGTAGACCCATTTCCTCCACCTGTCCAGTCCAGTAGCAAGTACAGAACCAGCTGTTCACCCTGAAGTTGGGAACTCTCCAGAGCTGAGAGCTTTGCCTTGTAGCTAACGTTGTATTCCCCACTACATATTTGGAGGACCGTGTCTGGTATGGGGGAGCAGTCGGTGTCAGTGTCATGCATCGGTTGTTGGGTGTCAGTTTGAGTGTTTGTTCTTTTATATTGGTTCTAACCCTAGGTCCATGGTGACCTGAATTTCGCCTGTGAAGGGTGTAACTTAACACTAGGTGAAGCTGCTTTTTGCTTGGGTGTGCTCTGCTTTTGAGTTCTTTGCATCCTCCATCCTCTAATAATTGAAGAGCCTGTGGTCATTTCATAGGCAGAACTTGGTAGCAGTTGGGCTTGCAGCAGTCCTTCATGCTTGGGTGGCTTGTGCTCTTAGCAGCTGTTGCTGTCTTGGGAGACCAGCTGGGAGATGGGAGTCCAGGTTGGTTTCAAGGTTACCCTAGGAAAAATCTATAGTTCCAGTAGTAGCTTACAAACACTTTTTCCGTGGGGCCTTTTCCAGTTGGAGGAACTGGTCACATCAGTCAGGGCCAAGTGCAGTGCTTGTTCTATAAATGTTTTAGGTGTTAAACCAATAGTTTGTTGGAGTGTGGTGGCTGTCATAACTTGTAATGCTTGTGTGTCAGAAAAGTGAATCATGGTCTGGATTTCAAGGACTATTTCTTCTGGCCTTGGTGTAAGTGGGAGTGTACGCATTGACATCTGTAAGGGGGCAGCTAAGCTGAATTAGTCCTTTGTATGCATATGTTTAGACCTCAGGCCCTGAGCAATGGTGTAGGACAGGCTTGAGGCTGCTGTTGTGGGCCCCCACAGCAGATGGGGGAAACTCAAGATGCCACCATGCTGCCATTTTGTTAACTAGCTGAATCCTCTGTCCCTAGGCTGGGAGGAGAGAGACTTTCTTCTGCTGCCTCTCTTGCAGCTCCCTTTCTTTCCCCACGCCCATTTTTCCCTTCTCTTTAGGATCACAGATTCAGTGGTATAAGTCTATTATCATTCCTGGATGAACCCTTCCGAGATGCCTGGCAGGTCAGAACAAACACATGCAGCTGCAATTAGTACTGCCATGTCCTGATAGGGAGAAGAGTTGAGAGTCGATGGGGGTAATCCTGTCCCTTCTAGTGAGGCTAGGGCTTATATGGCCCCCAACTATGTGAGCTCAGAGGAGAGCCAGCTGGGAAGGGCCTCCCAGGTAGTCAGTCAACTGGAGTAGAGAAAAGCAGTTGTAGCTGAGATGCTTTGGTTGATCCTCATGTCAGGCTGCTGGTTCTTTTGTTCTGTTTTTGTTTTGTTTTGTTTTTTTGCCAGGGAGATGGGGGTTGGTCTTATCTGGGACACTTTGTCCCCATGTCCATTCCCTTTCTCTTTCCTTGAAGCCTTATTCTACCTTCCCTCTTTCCCCAATCAGTAGTCTTCCCCTCTTCTTGTCTACTATAAGCCCACCTGAGTAGGAATTATTTATTTTTTCCTCTGTACACTACTTCGTATCAAGTGGGGGAACTGATCTTGACATAATCAAGGTGCTACTATACTACTAAGAATAATCATTCTGATTTATTTTTTACTGCTTGGTCAAGGAATCGGTTGCCTGCTCTTCAAGGCTTACACCATAGGTCCTATAGCACTAGGAACATTGTCTATCTTTTGAAAAATCTTTTAGGGAAATCTCTCTCTAATCAGTACCTACCTTCCCTTTTCCCCTTCTCCTCCTCCCCAGTTACTGGTTATTGTTGGGACTAGGATCATATTCTATTAGAATTGCAGGATTTTCCTGTTAAGTTTTGTTTTTTCTGTTTCAGTTCTGGCATAAAGCATGTTTCCACTGCGAGACTTGCAAGATGACCTTAAACATGAAGAACTACAAGGGCTACGAGAAAAAGCCATATTGCAACGCGTAAGTGTCTTTTTCCATTCTCAGCCTGCAAAATTCCATAAAGTTTGGTTTCTAGTACCTTGGCTGTTTTTCTTCTGCCAGATTTCCTGTAACTATGGGCAAATGACTTTCAGACAAGTAACTGATGATAGCTGTCCCTGCTTACTTGTGGTGCAGGGTGTTTGAATTCTCTGGTAATAGGGAGTAGGGTGGAAGAGATGAAAAATAGTAAAGATCTAGAGCAGGGGTTCTCAGATTGCTCACAACCCCCCCAGAGGCTTATGACCCACAGTTTAAGAGGGTCACAGATGACTTGGGGGGGGTACACATGATGGTGGCATGGAGTGCTGGAAGGCAATGGTGACTGCTGTGTGCAAACTCCCTGTCCCCCGACTGCTGCCATCCAGCACTCAGGGCTGCAGTACTGCAAAGTTTGAGAACCCCTGATATAGACTAAGAGGCAGGAAGGTACTTAAGGAGCACAGTTCCTTCAAGGTGTATCCTTTGAGTAGGAAATATGCCCAATGTGTTTCCAGTGATGGTCTTCCTTAAAACTCTCAAACGAGTTCTACCCCTCTGTCGATCTGACACTAGTCAATTAAGTTATTTCTGGATTGGTACCAAGCTGCCTTTGGCAGTGTACTGATCATGAGAAGGCCAGTGAGGACTAATGAGTCAAAGAGACTTTCCATCCTTTTTCTTGTAATGATCCTACTTAATGCAACACTAGGGATCATCGTTTCACTTCTATGGAGATTTTAAGTATAGAATACTCCATAATGGAACTCTGACAACATTGAGAACTCCATTGATCTTTTATGGTCTCTGACAGATGACAGGCTCTTGGAAGGAGGAATAGAGCCATATCTAATATATAAACAAAAACCAAGGCACTTCTGTAAGCATCTCTTGTACAGCACATTTTAGTTTTCAGTGTTCCTGTTGCTTCAGTCTTTTTGTGCTGCTCTGTCGTGAAAGTGAAGCTGACTGGAAACATGGCTTTTCATTTCGGCCTTGATGTATTAGCTTCTGCTCAATGGTGAAGCAGACAGTCTGCTATTAAGGTGGCGGTGGCAGCAGTCTGGGGCCAGTTCTGCCAGTTCTACTGAATCCACAGGTGAACACATCAAACTGAGTCTTAACATCTTCATAGAGCAGCTTGCACTAGAGGATTTTTGTAGCGGTTTTTCATATGCCATACAATTCTTTTTCTAAGAGCTGTTAATACTACTTAGCATTTGTATAGCATGTTCCATTTACAATTTACCTTTAAACGTTTAATCCTAACAGCATCCCTGTAAGATGAGTATTTAAACCTATTTGAGGCAGAGGGGTGGGAAAGAGAACTAAGACATCTTGCTGTACAAGGTGGCCTAGCAAAAATGTCAGTTGCTGCAACCCTTCTACAGTGTTCCTGCTGCTGACTGCGCTGATGGAGCTATAACCACGGTGAAGGGGGAAACTGCCAATAGTGTGAATAGTGCCAGAGGTGACATATGTCTAATGCCACTGGAATTGGTGTTTTGAAGTGTAGTTAGACATCTAGTGTTTGGTCAGTTATGACTTGGGATCAGGTTCCCTAATATACAATGCTATGATGCAGTAGAAGAATAAGTGTGACTAACTTTATTGGGTTAAACACTGGATCCTAGCTGTGTCCTAGAAATCCTGCTGCTTCATTTAATAGGCAAAATAGGAAACTTTTTGTAGTGCAAAATGTCCAGTTTGTACAGTTGTCGGCTGCTAACTCCAGCTTTAGGGTATAACTAGTCAGTGAGGGTATAGAACTTGAGTTCTGTGGGACCCCTCCCCCTTCTCCTTGCAATTAGGTTTTAGTAACTGGAAGCTGATTCATTAGCTATGGCTATGAAAAGCTCTAGGTTGGAGACTGTCAGCCTGTGGGCAGGATCCAGCCTGTGGAACCTTTGGATCTGGCCCTTGGATGTGTGGCTTTGGCAAGGAAAAGCTCTGGCAACAAGTGCCTCCGACTCTGGCTTGGCTGTTCCAGCTTGCTGTTGGAAAAGGTTGCTTACCCCCTGCTCTAGATTATCACAGGAGTACAGGACAGGATTTGTTTAGCAGCAGGCAGGCCTGTTGGATTCCAGTCTTGATATCCATCCCAAACATCTTGTGTCTGGCTGAAAAAGCTGATTATGAATGTAGTATAGCCAGCCATTTAGGATCTGGTCAAAAGGTTTAGCTTTCAGCAAGTTACTTCTAAACTGAACAAAGTACACATAGGAGGCTTGGCCTCAACAGCCCTAGAAATGGACTTTGGTGCCAAAGGTTGTTTATTTCATACAGATTTGCATGAAGTAACCTCTTGTTATTCTTGCCAGATATGAGTTGAGTGGGAATGCTTTAGTGAGTCTAGAAGAAGAAAAACTGTCTCTGGTATCAGTACAGACTTGTGGAGAGCTGCCCCCTGAGCTTTTAACCTGCCTACCTGCTGTGGGCTGCAAATAGTTTTTCCTCCTCCATCCTTTCTCCTGTTTCATAGCTGTCTGTGCTGCTCCTCTGCAGCTATTGTAGGCTTAGGCACAGAAGGAAGTAGGAAGTGCTGATGGGGAGTGTGCTGATGGGGAGTGTGCTATGGAGAAGAGCAGCAGTATGGCACACCTATGTGCTGCCCAATTTGTTCCAGGACAGGTGGGACCTTCTGGGATCAGATCAACCTCTTTGCTGATCAGATCCAGGACCATAGGCTGCCCACACCTGCTTTAAGGGGTCCTGACTCCATGGCTTTCAAACTTCCTAAAGTCATAGAACCCTTTTGCATCGCCTCTTGTGCATTGGAGCTGCTACCCCTGTCTTAAGACTGATGCAGAGCCAGGCAACTTGGCCCAACAATGGTGATTTCACTGCCTCCCCGCCTGCTCCGCCCTTTGCAGAACTTCTGATGGCCTGTTGTGTGACCCTAGGGCTCCACAGAACATGGTTTGAAAACCACTGTCTTAGCTTATACTAGAATCTTTTTTACAAGACCTTGAAGCAGTGCATTGTTCCTTCTGACTGAAAAGCAGACTGGTATCTGGTTCTCTAGAAAGAAGCCCTGAGCTAACACTTAGGGTTGAGATCCCTTATGTGGTGACTTTACTAAGGGTGGGAAGCATCCCAGCTTCACTGGTGTCTGCTGCTCTGCTTCTTTTGTTTCTTTATGTAGAACTCAGACTAAACTTAAGCCACTCTCACACTTCAGGTAAAATAATAGCTGCCTCTGGCCTTGAGAGGCTGGTAGCAGTATCACAAATACACAAGAGACTGTCTCCTGATAGGCTTCTGATTTTGTGTTAGGTGAAACCCAAAGCCAGCATCAGTAGTGCTGTGTGCAGAAGGAAGAGCCTGGAGTCCTTGCTCTTCTCCCCTCCACCCTTGGTGCAAGGGAAGTGGGATAATAATGGGAAATTCCTAAGATTCCAAGGAGTTTGCGCAACCCTGGACCCATCTCAGTTTCTCAACCCCTTCTGACCAAGAATTCCTTTTGATGTTGAGTTAGTGTCTTAACCCTTTAGTGCCCTGAGGGCATGCTGTCTGGTGAAGAGTTGGTTGTCCACCCTGCCGAGTATCTGTGGGGGATGGGTGGAGTGAACAATGCAGTTAACTACATATTGGTGACTTAACAGCTGGGAGTTGGCATTATCTCCTTATCTTGTGTCCACAAATGTAATACAAGCCTTAAGTAAGACCTGTTCCGCTGCCAGATCCGCTCTGACTTGCAGATGAGAACCTATAAACATTTGAACTTCTGGTTTGTTAAAATGTTTCTCTTCAGCTTGCTTCAGAACAGTCTTCAAGGTTCCAGGTGCCTGGTTCATGACATGTGTAGGTTTGTTGGTTGCAGCCATGTTAGTCTAAGGACTTAGGCAGGCAAGGTTCTTTGGGTAGGTGTGATATATGTTGTTAGACCAATTAAGTAGTTGGGGAAGGGGGAGTTCTTTGCAAGCTTTTGGGCAGAAATGCCCTTGGCCAGGCATGGGGAGACTGCTGATATTGTTCTCCAAGGTAGCAAAGAAGCTAATTTACAACATGCAGGTCTGAAAATGCAAATGAGTGGAAGTTTGGAAGATGATGGGTAGAGATAGGAGGGGAGAGGGAGGAGAATGTAAGCAGTCGGCTGTAGGCAGGTTACCTGGGGTATGAGATGTCAGGCAGGTTGTAAGGTGTCGTCATAACGTGGTCCATGACATGTAGGAGGTGACACTATTAGTGAGTTGGTAGCATGCATGCTGCTTGTCTGCCCTTTATCTTGAGTAATGGGAAACTGGTGGTCCCATTTCTACATGAGGTGGGTGTCTGTGTTCCTCCTTCAGCCAGGGAAAGATGATACAATTGGTTCCCATTGGACATTAGTTTAGTGTCTTGTTTTACCAGAGGCATTCTGAATGACCTTGTTCAAGTAGTTTAGTCTCTACTCCCATTTGTGAGATGGGAATAATGGTGCCTGTCTCTGTTACTAGGATAAATATACTAGACTGCGTTGACCTAATGCCAAAGTAATGCAAAATGGGTAGCTTCTGTTATCTTTGGCACTCATATATTGGGTGGTATCAGTCACTTCAGTATCTGAGAACCTGCCACTTTACTCTGGGTCTTAAGTCCTAGTTCCACTGTTCCATTTTCTGGTTTTGCTTTCTTAGTTACTGTTGCTGTAGCTCTGTGGCTTTCCCAGAATAACCTGGGAAGGAAGGAGTGGCCAGATAAGGTGAGTTTGCCTTCATCTGACCCTGTGTCTGTCACTGAGAGAGTCTAGCTCTGCCTAGATGGGGCTCACCCTTTCTAAACAGTCTCCACCACTAATTGCTAAAAGTGCAGAGGGAACAGCTTATGTCTGCTAAGGGGGAGAAAAGCAACGTTTATACTGGCAAGGAGGAGACTGCTTTTCTGAACATGCCTTAACACAGGGTCTCCTCTGTCTGAGTGCTGGCCTCCTGCCAACCTCCTAAACTTTTCTTCAAGAGAGCAGTAGGAAGAAGGCTGGACTTCCTCCCTGCTATCTGACATTACCCTGTAATAAATCTGCATGCAGTCTTCCAAGAAGCCTTGGCTGTTTCACTCTGCCCTCTGACTCTGTTTTCTTTAAGATGACAGGGATTTGTTTCTACTCACAACTCTCCTTTTTGCTGCAGCAGTTTGGAGAATCCTCATTTTCATAAATCTTTCCACTGACCCTCTCAAGTACTAAATTGACTCCCAAGCTCTTTGCAAAATGGGCTGAGCCCATCTAAAACGGCTTTCTATAGTCCTGCACAAATCCTGGCTTGTGAACAGTTCTGTGCAGTCGAGTTCCAAACTTACAATGGAAGGGAAAGGTTGTAGAGCCAAGGGAGAGACCTTGTTTCCAGCTGAAATTGCTGGAAGTGAGGAGAGATCAGGAATGTTATTCTAGATGGTAAGAGCTGTAGAGGAGAGAGCTCTGTCAAAAAAGCTAAAAACAAGCTTTGCATACAAGTTGTGCAACATCAGCTTTAGCCTCCTTGAAAGGATTTATATTAACCCATGGAGGGATATTAAGACCCTACAGGGTGAAGTGTGGGGGGAGGTGGAGACTCCTTTGAAGGAAATAAGGAGACAATGGCATTCACTATGGATAAGGTGCAAACGTGATTCACGGCATAAACCCAGAGATTTCAAATGGGAATCTAGGATGTTAAAAGCATACTTACTCATTGTGGTCTTTCTAATTTCTTCACAATGGAAAAATTTCCCTATCTTTCTGTAGTAAAAAATCAAGTGAGAAATAAGAGCTGGCATTTTCCAAGAGGAGACTTGCGTATAAAAAGGTTGAAAACCAGAGTCTTCATTGGCCCTAATGAGGTGGGCAGCAGAACCCTGTTGGAGCTGGCAGAGCAGAGATTTGTGGAATAGGGGATCTGGTAATCCTCACTCTGAACTGACTTGGCCTAAAATTCATATAGTGTCTCTAGCATTGCTGGGGTTCCTTCTTACATCAGCACACTCCAAGGGCTGTTCCTGAGCCCTATCGACTTTTAAGGTCATGTGCATGAAGTGCCTGTTCCTAACGGGATTTCACGACAACTTCTGTCTGTTACAATAGGGCCTCTATCCATAAGACTTTGAAATTGCTCTGCCCACAGCAGTGGAGGCCTGACTGGAACTGCTGCTTTGCAGTTCTTGGAGCTGAAGCTAGGTACGTTAGTCTCTGTAATGAGATCTTGAAATTCAGTATCATAGAAAATTAGGGTTGGAATCTAGTCCAACCCCTTGCTCAAAGCAGAACCATTCTTAACTAGATCATTGCAGCCAAAGTTTTGTCTACCTGGGTCTTCAAAACCTGTAAGGATGGAGATTCCCCAACCTCTCTGGGTAATCTGTTCTAGTGCTTTACTACCCTCCTAGTTGGAAAGTTTTTCCTACTATGCAAGGGAAACTTCCCTTGCTGCAACTTGAGATTGTTGTTCCTTGTTCTGTCATCTGCCACCATTGAGAACAGTTTAGCTCCAGCCTCTTTGGAACTGCACTTCAGGTAGTTGAAGGCTGTTACTGAATCTCTCCTCCCTCTTCTCTTCTCCACATTAAATAAGCCCAGTTCCCTCAGCCTGTCTTCATAAGCAAGAATCTTGGTCTTCCATTTGCTGTAGAAAAACATGGATTTTCTTCTTTTAAAGGGTGGGGAGACATGGGAGACTCTTTGGGTTTCCCCTTGCTGACTGGTAGAGTTCCAGTCAGCAATGGGGCTGCTTGGGTCTGATGGAAGTGAGAGGAAGGCTATCAGAGGCAAGTAGCACCCCATGCCTGTGTGTATGTGCATGCATATGCACGTGGTCAGCAATATGGCCCCAGGCAGTGTGGTGGAGAGTAGTTTCCACAGCTGCCTGCAGGTGAGTCTTTTGGTGGGGGCGGGAGGGGGGGCAGAAGGGGCAGCATAACTTGTGGGGACATTGAGGCAGCAACTTGTGCCAAGTCTGCACAACGAGGGAGGGAGTGAGGCAGGGTTTGCAGCTGGGGTTGAGTGCGTTGCCCAGCTGGGGTGGTGTCTGGGACTGGGGCAGGGATACATGGCCATTGGGCCCAGCCAGGAAGCAAGGCAGAGCCATGGGAGGCTCATCCAGAACCAGCTCCCTGCTCCTGTGCCCCTTCCTGGGGATGGGTCAGGTGCCAGAGGTGACACATTGGGAAGAAATGGCTGGGGGGGTGGCATGTGTCCCCTCCAGATTTCTGTGCCCAAGTGGGGCATAGGGCTGTAGCCTGACTGGACTGGTACCAGGTAGGAGCCACCTCTGCAGCTCAGGACCTGACACAAGAGGGCAGAGCAGGGCAGTTAGACTTGCTGCTGCCACCATCACAAACTGTGCCACCATGGCCACCAAGGTGAAGCAGCCACTGCTTGCTGCCACAGGGTCCACAGTGGCAGCAATGGCAGCAAGTCTTGCTGCCCTGCTTCACTTTCCCGTGCTGGGTCCTGCCTGCTGGGCTGCAAAGGGAGCTCCTGCCTGCTACCAGTCCAGCTAGGTTACATCCCCATGCCCTGCTGTGAGT
>JAGPOW010000268.1:5979593-6000109 GCA_030014935.1 Caiman crocodilus | reverse complement strand
CCCCCCCCCCCCCCCCCCCCCCCCCCCCCCCCCCCCCCCCCCCCCCCCCCCCCCCCCCCCCCCCCCCCCCCCCCCCCCCCCACGGGACCCCCAAGGCACTACACCCTGTCTTTCCCCCAGCTGCCCTCCACCCTCAGAGTGTGAGGCAGGGGGCTGTGGGTCAGCAATGAGGAGCACCTCTTGTCTGGTTCACTGCCTTCTCTACCACCCCAGCCTGAGCAGAGGCAGGGCCCTGCCCTGAGGTATCAAGGTCCCCACTCTTCTCCCACCTCACGGCCTTGGGCAGTTGCTTTCGTTGCCTGCCCCTAAGTCTGGTTCTGCCCACAGGTCATGCTGGCGGGGAGGGGGCTACGGACTGGGAGTGAGGGTCACCAATGTATTGGGGCTGCTTAGCACCACAAAGCATGGGGGAGGGATGGGGCGTGGGGGGAAGGAAACCTGCTGCTGGACCTGCATCCTGGTGAGTGAAGAAGGCAGGGGAGCTCTGATTGTCCTATGATAGAAAACAAACAAAGAACAACCCCCCCACCCCAATCAAATACCAACATATATACTTATCTAAAACTTATTTTGTTATGGTTGAGGCACTGGTAGGCTTCCAAATACTTTTACAACTTTAGAGCTATCTGAAAACTGGACACAGTATTCTAGATGTGGCTTCACCAGTGCTGAAGTGAGGGGAATAATCACTTCCCTTCATATGCTGGCAACACTCCTGCTAATGTCTTCTTGGCAACAAGGGCACCATTTTGGCTCATATTCAGCTTATTGTCCACTGTAACCCCCAGGTCCTTTTCTACAGAGCTGCTGTATAGACAGTTGGACCTTAGTCTGTACCAGAGCATGGGATGTTTCTGTCTTAAGTACAGAACTTTGCGTTTGTTCTTATAGACCAAAAGAAATCTAATGAGGTTCAAATTCTGCAACTTGTCTCAGTTTCTCTGACACTGGATGATAGGTCTAGGATTATCTGCCCAGCTTGTTGTCACCTGCAGACTTGCTGAATATGCCCTTCATCCTATCTTCCCTGATGAAGATGCTGAATAAAACTGACCCTATGGTCACTCCACTAGATACTGGCTGCCAACTAGACCTCGAGCTATTGATTACTACCCTTTGAGCATGACAATCCAGACACTTTTTTTTTTTTTTTTTCTATCCACCTTACAGTATATTTATTCCAGACTTCCTTTTGCTATGGGAGACCTTATCAAAAGCCTTACTAAAGTCAAGGTATAGCGCATCCACTGTTCTCCCTTCATCCACCAAGCCAGGCATCTCATCATAGAAAGCAATTGAGTTGGTCTGGCTTGACTTGCCCTTGATGAACCCATACTGGCTGTTCTTAATTGCCTCTCCTTCCAAGTGCTTAGAAATGGATTCCTTGAGGGCCTGCTCCATGACTTCTTTTTTCCAAGGATTGAAGTGAGGCTGACTCATCTGGTTCGCCTTTTCTTAAAGATGGGCACTACATTTTGCCCTCTTCCAATCACCTGGAACCTTTGCTACAGTTTTTCAAAGATGATGACCAGCAGTTCTGTAATTACATCAGCCAACTCCCTCAGTACCCTTGGGTATATTGCATCCAGCCCCATGGATTTGTACATGTCCAGCTTTTCTAAATGGCTCCTAATCTGTTCTTTCACCTCTGGCTGTTCACCTCCTCTCCAAACTGCTACCAAATGCAGTAGTCTGGTGGCTGACCTTGCCTTTGAAGACTGAGGTAAAAAGGCATTGAGTACTTCATTCAGCCTTTTCTATATCAGCTTCCACTAGGTTTCCCCCCTCATTTGGTAAGGGACCAATGCTTTACCTGATCTCCCTTCTTGTTGCTGACATACTTGTAGAAACCCTTCTTGTTACTTTTCCCATCCCTTGCTAGCTGCAACTCCCCTGTAGGATTACTATGTAGTACTGGCCACTGGGACATGGCAAGGGGGTCATGCTTGCCCAGTGATTATCCACTGATGGAACTGTGGAAATCCTCAGTGGAATGCTATTCTACATTCCAGAAACTGAGTGAAAAGATTGCCTCTCCTCCTCTTCCTTAGGCCCTTCTCCTAGACTTCAGAAAGCAGAGCTTTCCCAACTAGTGCAGTAGCATCCAAGATGGGCCAAGATCTGAAAGGAAAGGAGGGACTCTAATGCTACCAACGCCAGTACATTGGGTCCCTTTAACCAAGGATAGGAATTGTTTCTGAACTCTCACTGGTGTGAATGTGATTGCACTGAGTCTCTCCACAGGTCTGACCCCATATGCTAGATGTCAAACATACAGTCCCCTTGGGTAATCCTGAGCTTGTGTGGCTAATCGGAAGGGTTGTCAGTCTCTGCCTTGCTTTGTGGAACATACACTTGCTTCTCTTATTTCTTAAATGCACTAGAATAGCTGGCAGGAAGCTAATGGCCTAGTTGCTCAGCAGCATTTCCCCTGGGGAACAGAACGCAGCATTTATCTAGGCAGCCTTTTCAAAACAGCAGCATCCTTTGTTTGAATTTGTACAGGAGAAATGCTGCTGTTAGACTCTGCTCACCTGTGCTGCAGTCACTTGTCCTGTCATCCCTCTGCTTACCCACACTCCAAAACAAACAGTGCCCACCCCACCAAAAGAGGGTGAAATTACCAAATGTTTTACACCAGCTAAATTGAAGGGATCTCTGCTCATTGCTTCCAGTGCGCTTGCTTAATTTCCCTGCCTCATGTTTCTTTGAGGAATCCAGCATTGCTTACAAAAAAAGGTACACTTTTTATTTTTAATATGGCTGTCCAGTTCATGCTGAAGCCCTCGGGAAGGAGAGGGGAAAGATTTGGGGCTCTCATCCCACTGCTACAGAGTTCATCACAGCCACCCTATAATAAATAGATGTAACAGTTGCTTAGTTGTGCTTGAGCTGGAGCTTCTGCCATTGGCGAGTTTGAAGGGACAGTAGTCGAGCACCAGACTTGAGTATTGCGTAGAATCCAACAGCACTTGTGGCATAACTTTTGTGTAAGACTAGAGATTCTTAACAGTTCTCGCTTCGATCATTTGGTCAGTGTCTTTCCATTTGGGACTAATGGCTATCACTTTTGCAGCTAGCTTCTCTCTTTAAAAAAAAAAACAAAAAACTTAGCAAGTGGCAGGCAAAACTGATCTTGATTTCAAAACAAGCCAGTGATCTTTGTTCTTGGCACTGTTAACTATTCCATCTGGTAGCAGCATATTAAGCGAATTAAGTGACCCCGTCCAAGTAGGGAAGGGAGGGGCTTGTGGGGAAAGCAAGGAACAATTGTGTGGCTGAGATGAAGTCCAGGTGTTTATCCAGTGGCTCTCTTTGCTGAGTTCCTGAATTGGAATAACTGTCTTTCTGTCTTCATGTATACAGCTTCGCATAGCCGTGCAGCTCTGAACAAAAGCTGCTCTTTGTGCCCATGGAAATGAGTCTGTATTTCCATATGCTGTTGTAGGGAAAGGACCCCAAACACGGGTTTCTGACTGAGGGTGTGGAGGACAAGGCAGAGCATGTGAAGGAAATGCATTCTACCCCTTGGAGCAGAAATTCAAACGAGGATCCCTGACTAAGCTGCTTCTAGCAGGAGGTCTAAGTGGTATTGGGGATTCCCTCTTCCCCCCCCCCCCTAGAGGAGACTGGGCTGGGAGGATAGTTGAAGGGTGGAGTCTCTTGAGGGAGGGAGGGTTGGTGTGGGGGAGTGTGTTTTGTTTGTGTTGTGTTTTCCTCTGAAGCAAATGAATGCTCAGTGCAGTTAGGGAGATTCTTCCAGTTGAAGTCACTGCTCCAAGCTGCCAAACAGCCTATGAATGCTCAGTGCTGTAAGCTACCTCTTACCCACTCTTCCTCGCTATGGTGGATAGGCCTTTCCTGTCTAATCCAGGGTGTTTACTGAAACTTCCGACATGACAGCTGGAGTTGGCCTGGACACTGGTTACATCATGGTGTTGGGCAGAGAGCAAGGGTCTCTCTCTTGAGGAAAGTACATCCCTACCAGACCTCAACTTTTCACAAAAGCAAGCCAGATCCATTTACTTAGTATAGAAGTGCAATTCAAGTGAAAGCCAAACATGTTTTGCTAGTTACTTAGTAATGGTCAGCACCCCAGTCACTCCCTGGCTTGTTCCACCAGATCTGATGTCTTCCAGTAGATTTGACCCCATGCTCTTATCTGTGGGCTGTGCTTGCAGGTTCTTAAGCACATCACTATGCACCTGTGGTGGATGGTATCTGCATATGTGCCCAGAGGGAAGCAGAAGCTTTCCCTCAGGACGAGCTGGGAAGGTGAATTCAAAGCGGCATTCCTGACAAGGACTGCCTACTTCAGTATGCTAACAGTACTGTATGTGCAGGCAGTTGTCAGCTCAAGAATTCAACAGCACTATAGTGATAGTTCTGTCAACAACTTGGGATCTGAGGGAGTTTGGGTTATGCCCAGTACTGCCATCTCTAATTAGGATGGACAAGCTAACTTGGCTGAAATTAGTTCATTTATACAATACCAGGCTTTTATCTCCTTGTGGAGCATCAGGGTTTCTACTCCAAGGAGCTCCAACCTCGAGTGGTGCTCAAGCAGTAGCATTTTAAGGAGCTTGGTATGAGCTGTATGAAGAGTTGGTACATAGTCCTGCTTTGCAGAGCAAGAGGAAATGAGAATGCAGCAGCAGCAGCAGCTTTCTGAGGCCACACACAGTCATTGGCCTGTTTTAACCACTCTTGACTGCTGGATGATAGCAGAGCTCTTGTGGCTTGCCTGGCCCTTCCCCTGGACCTCACTGTAGTGGCAAACTGTAAAGGGGTGTTAACTTGTTTGAATTTCCTCTGACCACCTTATCCCTACTCGATGCCAAAATGACCCATGGAAAAATCCAGCTGCTTTGTGGTGCCTATTTTGTAAGCTTCAATTTGCTGCTGGTGGAAAGGCCATCTATCCTCGCTTTTGTTTCACCTGCTGTTTGAAGCTGAGACTGTCTGTCTGCATCTCCCTGTGTCCTGGGGAAAAGAGGTCTTGAACAGGCAGAGCTTGTTATTAATGTTAGATGAATGGAGGAGAGAGAAATAATATTGAAATCAAACAACCCTGTTGACCTTAAAATTCTGTATGGGAACTTCTGGAGTGGGAGAATTAAGAATGCTTTTCTCACTTAAGTGACCCCTTTATTTCCTTGTCCCCCACTTTTTGTTTTCTTTCCTCTTGCCAAAAATGTGGAATACAGCTCCCCTTTCAAGGAGTTGTTCTGGATTAGTGAGAATTGTCTTCCCACCCTTGGGACTGACTACACTGAATTTTCTCTTCTGGGTGACCCACCCTACCTGCCAAAAAACAGTTCTGAGGAGACTAAATCCTTCATGGTTGCTCCTAGCTGGAACTTCCTTGGGAATAAAGTGATGCTAGTGCAATGCTTGTTCCCTGCCCTGGGGGAAATGTTTCAGTGGCAGGAGCCAGTGTCTTAATTGGTGTGGTCAGACTATCCACTGGTGTGGCCAGAAGAGTGCAAATAAGTAGCAGTTGAACACAAGTGCTCTTGTAATCTAGGAGTTCACTTCTTCTTAGAGCAGGCTGGGGTTTTCCTCACCAGCTGAGAACTCCCTGGGGCAAAACGGAGCCATCTCCAATGTATTGCCTTAATAGGGCACTAATTTCCCACAGGCTGTTTGTTTGGGGTGGGAAGCAAGAGGGAGAATCTTGAGAGCAATTGTATATTGTTCTCTAAGCTACTTGACTTGAATCCAGCTGGTTTAGACAGGCAGGCTGCAAATGGATGCTTGTTTCCCTGGAGCAGCTGTACACATGGAGAGCTGGCCTAGCTATCTCAATGACCTCTCCCTGGAATACTGTTGGGGGAACTGACCTCCCTTCTTCTCAGCAGCCATGCTTGGTGTAGCTGGAGGTTTGCAAGCCCTTACAAGGGTGGAGGGGAGGGGTTTCTAGCTCTTCCCCACCCCCCAATTTTAAACCTGTTTGTTTTAAATTTTGTCCCCAAGAATCAGCAGCACTTAGGCCCTTTGAACAGCAGGATATGAACTTCCGTGGCTCTTTTGGCAAAGCAGACTCTATTACTTCCTTTGTTTAACTTTTTGTTTTTACTGGAGTCTTAATACAGCTGTAAAAAGGTAACTAATGTCACCCCTAGTGGGAAGCTGTGCTGTATTCTAGGCCTGGAGGTTGGGGCGGGGGGGATAAATCCATAGGCGAGCCGAGCTAAACTTCACAGGACACCTTGATGTCTGGATCTATTAAAAGTTCCTCCTTAAACTGGCCAGCATTACTGGTGTTTTATATTTGCACCATTTGAGCTAAGCATGGTTCAGGTGTCCATCCTTGACCTGGTATAAAAATGATGCCAAACAAGGTGGAGGCTATGATGGCAGAAACAGTCCAAACACTGTCACTGTAGCTCTGTTTGAGTCTGGGAAGAAGGAAGTTTCCTGTTCTGGGAAGCAGCTGCCTAATGTATGAGCTGCCTTATAAGGGCAGGACTGATCTGGAAAGTGATAGGATATAAATGCTCAATGTTTATTTTGATTTTAAGTCAAAAGGCTGCACTGTAAACTTGTCTGGGGGGGGCCTGAAGCCAGCTGGGTCTGCTTGGCTCATGAATGGCCAGGAAGCCTGATCTTGCAGATGGGTGTAACTAGGAGGAAATTGAGGTGGCCATCTCTGATTGGTGTATGAGCAAGAGACTGCTCAGTGAATCTCAGAGAACACTCTGAATTTTAAAAAGTAACCTCTCCTCCTGGACCTGCACCAAGTCCTGCAGTCAGTGGGTTTTGTTTTGCTGTTTGTTTTTTTGTTTTTGTTTTTTTGTTTGGCTCTTAAGGTTTATCCAAGTGACTCTTTCTTCCCTGGGGGCATACGAAAGCATTGCTAGCTAGACAAGGAGCTGTCAAATGGCACAAAATAAACAGTTTTATCTAGTCTTAATCCCAGGACCTGTGGTTTACAAGAGCAGAAACACTTGGATGGTTCCAAGTTGAAGACCTCTGACAACTATTGTAGCTTTGGATTTTGTTGCAGAATCTACTTGGCTTTTCTGCTTGGAGTTGTTTAATAGACTCCTTTTAAACAAGCAAATTTCACTGAGGATCTGCATTTATTTATTTATTTATTTTTAATCCTTCCTTGGGCTGTCAAGCTTCCACAGAGGAGATATAAACCCAGTAAGTGGGTTTACAACTGCAGGGATTGTCTTGCTCTGTGTAGAGATGGTACCTGTTGCATTAGTGCTGCTGCATTACAAATGAAGCATGATCTCTGGTATCCACACTCGGACAGCAGTCCAGAAGACCTCTCGGTGGAAGAGGTGAGCTTTTAAAGGAGACATGACTGATCTGTTGATGATCAGACATTGCTTGCCTGCTCAGGCACTAGGAGGGATGGAGATTTGTCTCCCCTTGTGAGAACACTTTCTTGTCCCCTTTGAGCTGATTATGTTTGATTACTCTTATGGTGGATGAGGGCTGGGGAGGCTCTTTAATATCTCTCTTGCTTGTATATAATCATCCTAGATCCCAGGGAGTTGTAGATTATGGGGCTGTTGCTGTATCAGTCCTGGACAAGGATGCAAACCTGAAGAGAGAAGGGACTGGATTGACTACTGAGGCTCTACATTGTCATGTGCGTCTGTGCCTTATATATTTAAATGCTGCTCACTGAATCTGACAGCAGCCCCCTGTGGCAGGGGATTTGGAAGCATCCAATTTGTCTAATTCATTAAACACTAATCGGGCATCAGCAGCCACTGCTGCCATCCATCCAAGAGGCCTGAAGAGTGAGGCAAATCCCACTGGCTAGCTGTTGGCGCTGCCCCAGAGACCAGAGTGGCAGGCTCCCCATAATCAGTAGCACTATATCATTAAAATAATCTGTCTGTGTTGCTGATAAAGCAGTTGTTGAGTTGCCAGGCTGGGAGGTCTTGGCATGTGCTCGCTATTTGTGCTTGTAGCTCATTCTTGGACAGCATCTCAGTGTTAAAATTACCTGTCCAGCTGCTGTAGAAGTGTTTGCAGAACTACGATTACGTAGCAGCTTCCATTCCAAAATCCCTGGAAGACGCTCAGTTCATTAGCTCTAGTTCCCTCTTTATGCTCCCCTACTAATGACACTTCGAGCTGGGGATGGGGCTAAGATGACTTATCATCTCTGTTTGGCCACCAGCTAAATGACAGGCAGAGTATCCTGCCCCCAAGATGGGGGTGGGCAAAATGCAGCCCAGGAGCTGGATGCGGCCCACCAGGCCATTCTATCTGGCCTGTGGGGTCCCTAAAAAATTTAGAAAAATTAATATTAATCTGCCCTGTGCTGTCTGTCATGCAGCCCTGAATGGCTTGCTGAAACTTGGTAAGCAGCCCAAAATCATTGCCTGCTCCTGCCCGAAGGTAACATAGAGCTGGTAGGACCAGGAGTAGAACCTAATACTTCTGCTGTGATGTTGATTTAGCTTCTGGGTACATCAGCTGTCTCCCTCATACTATAGAAAAGGTTAATATTTTTGTCTGAGCTGCTATCACTTAGCAGCAGACTTTACACAAATGTCACCTCTGAGGGTGCGTGGGACTAATTATTTCCTTTCAGTTAGAAGAATGACTGCATTTAAGCAGCTTCCCCTGCCTTTGCAGTTGTCTGGGTTTCTCCTTTCTGGAGAAACCCTGAAACTTTCCCCAATAGGGGAAGGTTTTAAATCTTATGAACCAGCACCTTTTGGTTCATTTCTTGTCTTTCTTTCTCTTTCCCCTGCCCACCCCCCATCCTTTTTCCAACTGTTTCTGAGGCATCATTACTTAGTTATGTATGCTTGTATTGGCCAGCACTGCTCTGTTAATGGGATGTGGGAGGGAAAGAAATTGATCCAGACTAAGCATGAAGGATACTGTAGTCCAAGACCCTTGTTTTTAACATCTGTCAGCATCATTTAGCCAGGATGCAACATACTTAAGTTTCTCAGAGTTCAGTTCAGTGCTGAGAATAGTGGCCCAGTTAACCACACCAGTCTAAGCTTGCTGCATAGCTTCTTTTGGATCTGGTGGTGGGATATATCTTTGTTTCTTGTAAAAGATCTCACAGTGGAGACCCAAGCACTGAGTGGAACACTTGGTTTCATATAGGCATCTTCTAGGCAAAGGAGAGTGACCCTGCATCTAGGCAGTCTAAATGAGTAGAGTTCCTTGCAGTCACAGGTCACTGCATCATGTTGTTTTCATAAACTGCAGAGCTTTGGGTGAATTGTTTGCTTTCCTTCTGGAATGTAATAGGATTCCTCTCTGCCAAGAGCAGGCCCTTTAATAGTTGCGGCACTGATAGGGACACTGACTACTCTGATCCTTGGCTTCTGATTTTGTGCAGAAGAAACAGTCCGTAGCTTTTTCCCACCATAACCATGAGCTGGATCACCCAAAGCAGAGAGGGACAGACTTGACCTCTATAAATCCCACAGGTGTTGAGGGTGGGGGATGGGAAGAAATAGAGTTTGCATGAATACTATCTTGTGGACTCTCTTTTTCTGAACCAAAGCAACTCACCCAGTGCTTTCTCATTACGATTTAATTTATTGCTACCTATTACAGTGGCTGATTCTCATGCATATGAGACGGTTTTTCTGTCTCGTTCCAAGGATATTGGCTAAGCAGTGGGAAGCACTGATTTCTGCTAGTGGGTAGCTAGAGTCGCTACTCTAAATCACTAATCCCTGTCTTAAAGTGCCAAAGGGCTGAAATGGCTGTTCTCTCTTGGTCATCCTCATATCTATTATTTGTGATCTGCAGTCAAGAGTGTACTAATGAACAAGCACCAGCTTCATTATTTTTGTATATTAATGCCCAAACCAGAAAAACTGCCTATAGGAAGAAGCTGCTTCCCACAGTCATGAGGCAGCATAGTTTTATTTTGTTTATTCTACAAAAAAACAAACATAACCAAGAAGTGGCTTAGTTAAGCAGTTCTGAGGTCCATCCCTGAGCTGTCCTCTTCTCCCGTAGCTTTGGGGTAAATACTTATCAATTTCCCTTTCTCCACTTGTAAGACTGACCTCTTACTTTGGCTTGATTAGCTGCAGTGGCCCTCCCTGAAAATGCATAGTGGTAGGCATATTGGCTGTCTTCCTGGAATCCTGTTTTTTGGGGGTTTTTTGTTTTTTAAAAGCCCTTGCACTCCCCCACAACTTTCATTTGTAGGTGTCAGTAAATGATGAGGTGGTCTCTTCCATACAGTTGGCAGAGCCTCATGGGAAATTGGACTTTTAAGAAGAAACCATAAGCAATGCTAGGGCTGGCTATATGGAATACGCACAGACCCTGGTTCCTTGATGCAGCCAGCCTTTACCTTCACAAGCACTCTTTTGTTAGACTGCTTGGCAGAATATGCTGAAATGGATGCAAGGAGAATGTATGTGCTCTAAAATGTCTGGTGTGATTTTTTTTTTTTTTTTTTTTTTTTTTTCCCCCCCCCCCCTATGACTAGGTGGTAGCATCATGAGCGATTTCTCTTCCCTATGATGATGTTCTATAGTCCATACCAGGGGCTGCTTGTAATAGTGTCTTGGCAAGGAGGAGGGGAGTGAGACCCACCTATATACTTACCCTGACCTTCATGTCTCCAGGTTTGGGGTGGGGGAAGGGATCTTGAGCAGACCAGTAAAATATGACCTAGCTTCACAGGAGAGGATTTCAGTTCTGTCAGGCAGAAACTGCATTTCTGTTTGGTTTTTCAACCCTTCCTGTGACCACAACTTCTGCTGCACCCACAGCCAGAGGCCGCTATTTGGAAGTGCTCTTACATTAGCATGCCCAGAGCATCAGATGTGGTTGCCATAGAAATGTAATGATTAGGCTCTCTGCGCTAGCAGATAGCATAGAGCTCACAGGCTATGAGCAAACGATAAATGCAGCTCTATGTTGCTGGTGTGTGGAAGTAGTGTTTCTTTTAAATTGCACTTGTTCATGTGGAACCCATATCCTACTGTAGTGAAGCAGCTCTCCTGGCCAGCTTGGGTTCTCTGTAAAGGTTTCTTTCTCCTTTTAAGTTTTATAGGGCAGACTTCCTTTCCTCATTCTGTTTATGAAGAAGGCCTGAGTTTTGAGGTTGGGGGTGCACCCTTGTTTGGGAAGTGAAAAGTGTTTTTAATGGGGCTCAATGGACATCTTCAAATACAGCTTGGTAGATGCGTTCACAACAGCACTTGGGCTACTTCAGTCCTGCTTGGTATCCTAGGAGAAGCTAAATTCAATTCCTGTCCTAATGACAGGCCCAGATGGGTTTTTCCTGGGCAGTCCCTTATCTTCACATCTTCATTTCAGTCATCCTGAAAGTCTGGAGATGCTTTGGGGCCTATGCTAACCTTATCAACAGAGAATTGATTGTGATTCTCTTCCTAAGAAGTTTTGGATCTGAGCAAGTTAAACTGTACTCATCAGCATTAAAAGCAGGCCTTCTTGGAAAACTTACAGCTCCAAATCATTGAGCTGGGAACACTTTGGTATTTGGTATGAATTGGGCAATGACTTCAAGGGACTTTGGGAGAAGGCTCCAGATGTGTACAGTAATGGAAGTAAAAGCAGGCAAGGAAGACTCCTGTTCTCTTCTGCCCTAATAAACTGGGGTAGTATAATAATTGGATTAACCCTACTGCACTCTAGGTCCTAATTGCTGGAGTAAAAGCCAAACAGCAGTTTTGCTTCTAGCAGGAAACTTGCAGTTTTCAGTCTGAAGCAGAAAAAATGGAGTACTCTGACCTTTGCACTAAAAGCCTTTCAAAGATTCGGTGCAGTCTGCATTCCAAGCAGCTGAGAGGAGGGTACTACAGGTGTTGTACCAGGCCTACAGGCTGGTGTCTGGGTACTAATGCCACTACTCCAGTTTCATTCTCTGAATACTTGTGGGGAGGCTAGTTTTCCTTCTGCATAGTGTTGTAGTGACAGAGCTTTCCACTTTGGTAATGTCCACTAGAGAGTGTGTGGGTCAATGCCTTTCAATGGAGGGAGCAATGAGGGCACTCAGTAGAACCCTTTTTATTAGCATCAGCATCAGACCTTCTCCTGTGCAATACCTGAAACTATTAGTTGGTTCCCTCTTGTTTTCCTCCTCCATTTCCCTATTTAAATCTGTCCGTACACTTTTTAGGTCCTCTCCTTGCTAGGACTAAAACTGATTTTAAATGCACTAAAGTCAGTTGTTACCAGAGTCTGTTCCCATATATTTGTGTGGCCTTTTAGGTCTGAGATCCATGCTAGCTGAGCATTCCCCTAGGCTAGCATCTAGATAAAGCCCTCCTTTGCGCAAAGCCAAGGGAAATGTTTATCCACATGCTAGCAATAGCAGTTGGGTGGCTGCTGGCACAGATTCAGTCATCAACTGCACAACGTTAGTTTTTATTTTGCTTAAATATTCCCGGTACAATTTCCTGCTGAGGGCATCTACCTAAACAATGTGCCAAGCATTTTAACAAGCATGTAACACAGCTGCAGGCAAGTACGGATAATGTGGAATTGAAAACAGGCTTAATCCTATTCACCTTGCATTCCCTCTGGGAGTGGCAAGTGCTTAGAAATCATGACCGAGCTGTCCAAAAAACAAAATGAAACAAAACAACCCGAACACCACCCTTCCCCCCACCCCCAACTTCTTTTCTCGCTCTCTTTTTAAACAGCTTGAAGTTGCAAGAGGCAGAAATACTAGTCTCACCCAGCTGCACCCATTGTTTTTGAGGGAAACAGAGCTCTCTGGAAAAATCTGCCTTGTAGACAGGGCTGAAGTAAAGTTCCTGTGTAGTGCCATGCAGGGCACAGCTCAGTGAACAGCATGCCCTGACATTTTGTATTGTGTTCAGAGACTCTGTAGCTGTGCCTGTAGGGCTCAAGTAGGGAATGGTGGAGTCTGCATGCGTAATACATATCCGATCAGATTAATCTGAATTGGGATTAAAATAACCCCTTTGTTTTAAGCAGTTAGTGGTCTGGAAATGCTGTAGAACTGGTGCCCACTCTTTAGCCTTTCCCAAAGCCAGACTAGTGGTGGGGGAGGAGTGCATGCAGACCAATAAGCAGACTTTATCCTGTTTGGACAGGGACATATTTCTCTGTTCCAGGTTGGCCTGGAAACTGGACTGGCAGGGCTCTGGGTGACTGGTGTCCTGATGTGCTTACCTGTCGCTTGCAAGCAAAAATGTTGTTTCTGGAGGTGGAGAAAAATTCCTTGTTCCTCAGCCCTTGAAGTCACTCCTATGTTTAATGTCTATCCTCAGTCAAGCCAACAAGCCTCCCTGTCTCTGCTGACAGGGTGCAGCCAGTTTGTCTTTGCCTGGTGGCAGGATTTTGTTTTGGGCATGGCTGGCTGGTGAATTAAGACTCTGCTGCCCCTTCTTGGATCTCTGTTTTAGAGGAGTGGTGGAGGGGCTGTGATTTGGATCACACCATGGTACTGGAGGAGGGGAGAAAAAGACATGCTGTTGCTTGTTGCTTTCTCTTTTTCCCTGAACACTTGAGTAGGAATCTATTTTTAATCATGAGTTTCCTGCACTGTTGCTCTACTCAGGTATATTCTGTTCTTACAGGAAGTGGAGCAGTGGCCTGTGGCTTGGTCTCTACTTGCTGTCCTGATGCAGGACAGAGCTGTGAAAAAGCAACAGTTGTCAGCCAGGAAGGACGTTGCTTTCTATCTGGCTGAATATTTGCACTTAATTCTGAAGTGGTGTTGATAGACCACATGATAGCTATGCTATAAGTTGCAGAGTACTGCTACTGCTCTGATAGATCCCTTGCCCGCCTCTCTCAGCCTCAAGTTTATACTGCTGTATGATGCATCTGTAACTAGATCCTCTGCCAGCTAAAAGCTACAGTGTAAATGAATCTGTGCTGTCAGGTTGCTTAATGTGTAGACCCTCTCTGGGGGTTAACCTCCATAGATAGGGGACCCAAATGTGTGCATCTGCTAAGTCTCCCAAGTACTGTTTTAACTAGGTCAGGAGCCAGCCCTATTTCAGCCCTCCTTATCTTCCCTCTTCCCTCCAATCTTTCTCAGACTTGGCTGCCTTTAGTGTTTGGGGAGTGGAGTTGGAGGCTACAGAAAGCCTGGGATTTAGGGACCAGAAAGTCCTTACTGGCCTGCCACTGTGGAATTAAGATCTCAGTGCTGTAGCAAAGGCTTAACATTCCACAGGGAGACTTTTTAAAAACCTCCCACCCCCTTCTCCTTTTGAAGCTTTCATCAGAAACAGTGGTCAGTTTCTGTGTCCATTCACAGTGAGTTGGTTTGACATGAGGACTTTTTTCAGAGCTAGTGCTATAGGGAGTGTAAGTAGCATGGTCATAATCAGCATGAGTTAAGTAGAACAGCTGAATGTTGCCCTAAAACACACAGCTTGATCCCATGTAATGAGATGTGTGGAAAGGCTCTTTCCTTAGCAGCTCTCTGATTGGATGTACCCAAGTGACCTTCTCACACAGCATGGCAAGATGGAGACACAGGTGGGACGTGACTCTTTCCCAAAGTTTTGAAGTCCTGCTGTAATGGAAAGCACTCATGCTTCTCTTCAGTCATTCAGTCTACCTATCCCTTTCTTTTGTCCTGGAAAATCCTCTGATTCTTCTTGATACAAGAAAAGCTATGGATGCAGCTCTGAGTCTCAGATGTCTCAATCTAAATGCTTCAGTGGAACGTGAAGAGTTTCTTTGTGATCCCATGGAGGCAGGTATTGCTTTCTCTCTAAGTCCTAGGTTTCTCAAGGAGCTCTATATGTGGAGCAGTTGCACTAGACAATTGCTGACTTCAAGGCAGTGCAGAGAGGCCCTAGTCTTGCAGCTCTCTACTCCCCAGACCAGTCATTATACCACTTTCCTAGATATGAGGGCAAAGAAATGCCCCAGACTGGGTCTGTTAGCAGTTGAGTTTCAAAGCATTTATAATGTGAACTAGATTATTGCATGTTAGACTGGACTAACCATGACTATGCATGCAGTGGAGAGTTGTGCTTGTTCATGAATTTTGTGACTAATAGGCAAAGAATCAGTATCTTGGTATATACTGTGTGTGCCTGCCACAATTGTATTTTTCAAGCTAGATGGCTGAAGGGCCAAGGCATCTTGATCTCTGACGGACCAGAACCACAGTCTTAATCTGTTACTCAAGTCTGGCTTGGAATATGCCCAGCTGTACAGTGTACCTGTCTAACCTTTTTAGCTCTAACTTCACTTGTCACTCAGCCCTGTTCACACAGAGATTCCAGACAAGACTGTGCGAGTCCTTCCACTGTGGGAAAGGAAGTGTAGCAGCATCCTTGTCTTCCAGTTGCTGGATTCAGCAGTTGCTCTGAGATGGTACTTGAGTCCCTCTAACTGCTAATTTGTGTTGTATACAGCTGTGGCTGTGCGCACCATTCTGAGATTACTATACGGCACTCCAGAATAATAGCAGTGGGCTTGCTGCCAAGCAGGATAGCATTCTGTGTACAGCACCCCCATGCTAGACGAGTCTTGACAATGTGCTAAACACAAGTCATACTGCTTGAACTACATACCAATATTGTTGAGCAGTATAACATTTTCCCCCACCTCTCCACCCTGTCTGGATGCTCCCATACTGGCATAATTTAATCAGTGTAACTATTCCTGTAGAGGATACAGAGTAAGGCTCCTTTTATACCAGTCCAACAGCAAAACTAGGGGATTGTACTGCTCTGACTTGAATAAAAAGTATTATTCCTTCCCACTTAAATAGTTAAAATGAGGTAGTCTCTGTAGACCAGGTCTTGAATATTAAAAATCTGGACTAGTGCTACCATAATAGAAAACTGAAGGCCTTTAAGAAGGTCTCATTCCAGATATCCAGGTTTCTTTCCTGCCTTAAAAGGGGTGGAGAGGTGTGTTCACACTAAGGCAGAGGGTCTCTTACCTTTTAAAAAAACAACTGTTTTTGTCCAGTAAACTAACTACAGGTTAAAGGCACCAGACCAGCAGCTCTGAGGACTGACAAGTCTACCCAGATGTTGGTATTGGTGCCCTACCTCCTATGATGTGCTCTGGCTCAATTTTAAATAGGGCTGTGATTCCCAACCAGTGTGCTGTGGCACACAAGTGTGCCATCAAAAATGAACACGTGTGCTGCAGAGTTTTGCCATGGCAATGAGCTACAATAGGGATGAGGATGGGGAATGCCTTAGCAGGTGTGCTGCAAAAATTTTTGACTTAATGTAAATGTGCTTTGAGGTGGAAAAGGTTGGGAAACCCTGAAATAGGGAACCAGTCTCCTAGAACTAAAAGGCTTCAGGCCTGTTCAGTCCTGGGTAATTGAATGCTGAAGGGGAAGGAGGAACTGGGAAGTATATGCAATGTGGGTGCCATCTCTGGTGTCTCAAAGCCCATCTGGCACATCTAACAGTTGACTGGTTCTCTTGTCTCCTCTCAGACACTACCCGAAGCAGTCCTTCACCATGGTGGCAGACACTCCAGAGAATCTGCGCTTAAAGCAGCAGAGTGAGCTTCAGAGCCAGGTAAGAGTGCAGCCAGAAGTGTCTCAGCTAAATTGCATCATGCTTTGTACTCCATGCCCCACCCTACCCTCTTAATAACTGACTGATAGCCTGAGGGCTGGAAAGCATTGAAAGAGGGGGCGTTCCTTGTCAGATATCAAGGTTGATCTAGGCTGGCAGTGCTTGTGGTCCCCACCTAGTTTGACATCTGTTTCCAGTGGTCACCAACAGCTGTGTGAGATGAGAAGCCAGGGTGTCTTGCAGCCTGGTATCTTGTGTCATGTCCCTGACTTCCTTGCTGCATCATCTTCCCATGCTAAGAATCCCCCAACAAATATAATGAGGTGAAATTAAAAGTTGTCTCCTCGGCACAGGTAATTATTTTCCTGAAGTGGCTTCTCTAGCACAAACCCTGCGAGACTGGAATCTATCAAACTGAAACCAAAGAGGGGAAAAAGGAAGTGGCTCAGAGCAAGATTTCCCTCTTTCAGATAAGTGAATTCTGAAAAATGAGCCTGTGTAGGGCAAGTGTGGCAGTCTCCTCCCATTTAGATCAGGGAGGGAATAGTGTGTGAGCGGACGTAATTTATACTGGTATAAGTTGTTCCAATATTACTGCTACATTCTCATGCTCCACTAGCATTGTGGAGAAATGCTGTTGTAACTTGTTTTATTGAGGCTAAAGCAAATTAGCTTGCATATATCATTATACAAACATGCAGACGCCAATAACTGAGGCACCTGCTTGACCTGCAACTCCCCCTCCCTTTTTAAAGCCATTGAAAATTACACCTGTTTACTGCCTGAGCTGGCAGAAGGACCCAGGTCCCGGTTGCATTCTCACACAGGTAACTTTGGGTGATGGAGTAGGAGCTGGCTTTGGCCTTGGACTTCTAAGGGTTAGCGTTGAGCCAAGATGTGCAGAAAAGGATGGAAGAGATCACAAGTGGAGATGCTTAAATCATAGTTTTCTGAGAAATGGTTTAAGGGCAGCATTAGCTTTCAGACAAAAGGCAAGCTATCCCCATCGGTACAATTCCTCACAGCTTGCTCAGGATGTTGCCACACTGCTAAGATGACTTGTCAGAGGAGGTGACTTCAGACCTTGGTTCTTTGTTCCTATTTTTGTTGCCCTGGATATCCAGAAGTCCTGTGGCTCTACCTCTTTGAGGCAGTAATGCAGGAGACCAGTACCCAGAATACCTAACATGTCAAGGAAAATGCATTTGGGCGCTATGTTGTCTTGTGGCAGTCTCATGAGCATGAGAGCACAAGAAGTGACCACTAGGCTCACTAGAGGGGGCAAAAGGCTGCCTTGAAGGCTGCTGTTGATGTAGGCTGGCCTAGTTCTGCTGTGCAGCAGGCAGCTTGGGCTCTCGGAGGAACTGGGTAGCTGCTGTGCTGCACAATATTTGCCCAAATGGAGTGTTCAGGGTGAGAAGCCATTGTTCAGGATTGGAAGACCCCCTCATTCTGCTATGCTGTGAGGGGCACAGTGGCCTTCCTTTCTTTCCCATTCAGTGGAAAGTACCAGGAGCTAAAAGGCAGTTTTGCTGAGAGTGGCTTCCTGGCTAGGGATGGAGATGGGAAAGGTGCTAGGACTTTTGCCCTTTCCCTTCATAAACAGGAGGCCTAACAGCTGCAGTTCTCAAAACATCTGCTTTTATAAGGTCCCTTTCTTGGTACAAGTTGCTCAACAGCTCCAGGACTTGCACAAATGCTGCTTGGCTCAAGCTGCTGGGAGTTCTTGGCTACAGCACAGATGCGCTTTGTCTTGGAGCTGCTAGAGGAGGCAGCACTGCTTCTTCATGGTAATGGGCAGGATAATACTATGCTGAATGCCTCTGAGTTCCCTGCACAGTATCAATAAGGCACTTGAGGTGCTCATCTTCAGAGCAGGGGTGGCCATCCTGTGGCTCTGGAGCCACATGTGGCTCTTCAGAAGTTAATATGCATCTCCTTGAATCTTTGCACAAGCACACAGTTCTTCCATACTCGTCACGTCACATCACATCATGTGACTGCTTGCAGCAAGCACATTACTCAGTTTGGACTTGGAAGTTTGGACTCTGGAGCCCTCGGTTGGTCACCCCTGTTTTAGAGGATCCCTTTTTTGGGAAATGGAGTGTGGGCTGTCCTTGATATCCTTACTGGGCATAGACCTGTTCAGGCCCTGTCTGCAACTGATTTCCCACCCCTATTCCCACTCCTCCCCAACCTCCTTATGGAAGTTCTGCTTGTAGGGATTCTAAAGTAAAAGCTGATCTGTTGAGATGGAAGTGGAAAACATTGTGACTGAAGTGTAGTCTCTCTCTTCCTTGGCCCTTAAAAATACACCCTTGCAGCCTCCCTGGAGTGCAGATGCCTTTCTCTAGTCCCCATCTGGCAGCACTCCCAAGCATGAAGCAGTGATCTGTGAAGGAGAACTCACTCCATTTGTGACAGCACAGCCAGTTGTGTTTTCACAGCAGCATACTTGGCCATGTAACGGGCAGGACTCTGCAGTCTGAGCCCTGACTCGCCAGCCCAGGCTGCCCAATGTAAGGTCAATGGTGGTCCAAGGTACAGCCCTTTGGTGATTTTTAGAGAGCTCTTGCAGCCAGGGGACTCAGTACTGGGGGTGGTTTAAGCCACTGGAGGGGTAGTTTTGTGGAAATGTCTAGGAACCTTGTGTCTTTTAAATCCTAGCAGAGTCTAACCTGAGAGAAACCAAGTCTCATGCACCTTACCACAGCATCTTGGAGTTTAACAAAGAACCTCTTCTCTGGGGAACCTTTGTCTGCCCAACACCCATCATAAGAACAAAAGTTTTCCCCAGAACACTTGGACCCTCCCTACTTCTGTGCAGTCTCCTCTATATTACCAGCATCCCTTCTCCCCTGAGGAGCCTGTGTTTTTTGTGAAGCTTTGTGCTTAATAGCTGTAAAATATCTTCACGAACTCCAGCATGAATTCTGCTGTGGAAGCATTTGATGCTGTTTTTCCTTCCTGCCCATCCCCTTTTGAGGACAGCATTGCTATGTGGCATGGCAGGGGGTAGGAGACAAGCTGGGTGCCAGCTTTGCTGGTATGTTGCCTACTTTATGCTGAATAACTGAACCCCAGGATACTTGTTTCATTCATCTAGGAGGCTGGCATGAAAGCCTACCTCATCCCACTTCCTTCTTGATTTGAAGCTGCAGGAAATCTTGTTTTGACTCAGACATCTGTGCTTGATTTGTACCTGGGCAGCCGTTCCAAAAGAGATGAAAGGGCCAATACCCCAAGCAGCAGTAGCTTAGGGGAGGAGAGAATCTCACTGGAGCAGGATCCCATTCTCCTCTGGCCCTCACAAATTGCCTAATGGTTCAGAAGGTTCCCCTTGCCTGAGTGGTGCATACAGAACCCATCCAGGGAAGAGATTTCTTCTGAACTGATGTAGAACAAGCATTTAAGAAGATTCCCAGACACTTGGAAAATACTAAATTTTATGCCTTGCTTCACCTATTCTACATCCTACCATTTTCCAGGGTGGAACAAGGTAGCTGTTAACAGTGCAGTGCAGTTCTTGGTGGGTAGCAAAGGCCAGTGGAAATATCCTGGCAGACTGCAGAATGTACCTGTAGACATTTAACCTGGAGAAGGAAGAATTGTCTAGTACCTAGGCTGGCACATGAAGACCTGGTCTGATTCTCTAGTATCTTCTTCTGACACTTTAGCAAGTCACTTAATCTGCTCTCTGCTTTGTTGCTCATCTGTACAATGGGCAAAATCCTTCTTTTCCTCCTAGGTGCACAATGCTGTGCTAAGGGCAGATGTATCATAGTATCTAGGGTCAGAAGGGGCCTAGAGCAGGCCATCTGGTCTGACCCCTCGCCAATGGCAGGAACAAGTGCTGGGGTCACAGGACCCCAGCCAAGTACCTATCTAATCTACTATTGAAAACACCCAAGGTAGGAGCAAGAACAACTTCCCTAGGAAGCGGGTTCTACATCCTAGCCACCCTAACTGTGAAGTAGTGCCTCCTAATGTCCAACCTAAACCTGCTCTCCAGTAATTTGTGACCATTGGTCCTAGTTACCCCTGGTG
>JAGPOW010000268.1:5951596-5979493 GCA_030014935.1 Caiman crocodilus | reverse complement strand
TCCATAGATAGTAAGCCTCCCGCTTTGCCCTCAGGGACCCCCAAATATCCCTATTAAGCCACAGGGGCTTCTGGGCACTTTTACCTATCTTGCATCGGGCGGAAACGGTTGCCCCTTGGGCTCGGAGGATCGTCTCTTTGAGGAACTCCCACCCTTCGTGAACGCCCATGTCCTCAACCCTACAGTCCCGTAGCTCTTCGTCGACTAGCCTCCTGAGCTCTCTGAAATTTGGCCCTTTTGAAGTCTGAGACCATAGTCCTAGTGTGGGCCCTATCTACACTATGCCGGACAGCAAATTCTATTAGGCGATGGTCGCTGAAATGTATAAATAGCCCAGTTTAGATGCACAGGTTAACTCATTCATTCCTGTACAGGTCAATAAAGTCCTTAATGACAGACAAGTTGGGGGACTAAAGGCCCCCTAAAATTGGGCACCCAAGTCTTGGTGGTCTGGCTTTTCAGATTTTACATGTAGGCACTCTAAAGTCACTAAATGCTACCTAAAATCCTGTCCCTATCCCTCTTTCATGAAAAAGGCTCTTCTTTCCTGAAATCACCTTTTTTAGAAAGGATTTTCCTATCCTTAGTTAAGAGAGTTTGTTCAATGAACTGGTATACTGTCAATGAGACAGTATAGTTCAGTGGTAGTCTTAATGTTTGAGACCACCCCTATACTGTCAAGATTTCTTTGGGGATCTCTAGTTGGTTGTGAAATGTAGGTATGATCAGTATGTCAGACTTAAGAATTCCACCTGTGAGCACTAACACCAAGCCAGAGTGATACCAAGATATCACTTTTCTGGGCCAGAGGGAGAAGAAACTGGTATTAAGGAAGTGTTGGCAGATCAGATTACAATGGAGACTTGCTGCAGCCAACAGAGCAGAGAAGAGGGTTAGGGACAAGTGAGGAAGTGAAGGGAAGTAGAATAGTTGAATTGGACAGAAACTGCCCTCCCCATCTCTCCACAATCAAAATCACCTATAGGCTTTCAGGGAAGAAGAACCCTGAATATACTTGTGATTTGAAGATCTTAATTCCTCTGTCTTTATTCTGCTTACACAGGGGAGGCTCCTATTTTCCAAACACATGCTTGTGTCTTAAAAGAGCGCCTGCCAGTTAGAATATTGTTTTTCACTAACATTCCCTCTAAAGACCTGAGTAGCTGCATAAGTTGTCTAGAGTATGGAATATCCTCTAGGGCTTGGATTGCGAACCCTGCCACCTGCTTCAGTTCCCTTTTTAGTCTTTGTAGTCCTGAAGGTATAAATAACAAGGTTAGACCAAAATTTAGGAAGGGTTTCCTGGAATAGCTGTGCTGTGCCCTAGCCATGGCTGCCACTAGCAAGAGTGGACTAGGGTGCCAGCCAATATAAATGTTACAAAATTGCACATTTTACCAGCCAAAGATTTTAGATGTAGTCCTGGCTTTAGGAAGATTTGAGGCTTGCCCTGTGAAGTAGTGTCTTCCTTTCTTCTGATCACTGCGCAGGGTTTCCAGGTTAAAGTCCTAACCAAGGCTCAGTGGCTGAGTACTTGATCTAAAGCAAGGGTGGGCAATTTATGGCCTGCAGGCAGGATCCAGGCAACTAAGCAACGTCGTTTAGCCCATAATCCAAGAGTTCAGGGCTAGTTTGAGAGTGGGGCTCTGGTAAGGGGAGAGGCAGGCTGCCTTCAGAGCCAGCTGCATTATTTTGGCTCACCTCTCATAAAAGGTTTCTAAACCCTGATGTGGAGCTTCAGGGGCCAATGCAAAGAGTAGCATTATTAGAGTTGTCGTTGTGTTCACCCGTCTTACTTCACCCTTTCCAAAGATGGCCAGGAGGCTAGGGTAGTATAGGTGCAAAGGTGCATGGTTGACAGTGCAAAGTTTGAGGCCATAGAAGAAGCGCTTGCAGCATAGCTCTGTCAGATTCTGATGAATCTGCCAATTCTGCTAAATACCTTGTCGCAAGGACACAAAAAAGGAAAGGAAAGAAATGGCCAGGAGTGGGGCTACAAAAAGAGGAGTGAAAAGGGGCTGGGACTCCTAGACAAGAAACGGGATGTTCCAGAGTTTTTTCTGGAAAAACATAACCAGTGCTGGGGTCACCTTCCTCTGAGACACTCCTGCTGACCTAGTATATGGTAAACACAAGCTGTAATAACTTCCCATTCCTGTTGGCAGATAAACATTCCAGTGTGATGAACTTTGTATATTTAATTCACCTCCAAAACATGTCCTTACCCACTTTGTTCTGAAAGATGAAGCTTACCTGCTTACCAAAAGTCACATTTGAAACTTGACTGTGAATACAAGGGGCTGTGGTGGAGCTACCTGCCATACTGGAAATGGTAACACAGTGCTTGGTCTCTATTTATATTTACTGAGAGGGCGTCTCTTTCCGGTCACTGTCAAACAGATAATCAGCTCTTGTGCAGCTAAACTAGTCCTCCAAAGTGGTGGCTTTTACGCCTTCAGCCCCCGCTTGCCTCCCACATGTGGCAGACAAATCACAGGCTTTCAGGCCTGGGGCTTTCCTTTCAAACTTCTGAAATTGGCACCTTGGGATGCTAACTTATGTCCCAGGGTGGAGGCTCCTGTTGCGGGCAAGACAGGTAGTTTGTCCTTGAGTTCTTCCTTGGTTCCTGTTACTGAACTGGTGCATCAGTGCCACTCCTGCTGCCTGTGGTGAGTTCAAAGGCTCAGATGCAAACAGCTTGATGATGCAATGCCCAGGTCTTGGCTCATTTAAGGTGTGGAGCGCTTTCGTAGGTGCTGTTAGTGGTTGGATACACTGTATTAGCCGTGCCAGTCTTTGGTTCAGCACATTCTCTTCTGGGAATGGAGGAAACATCCCCATCCAGTGTGAACTTGGTTCCAAATCCCATGTTCTGACTGCAGAAATTTTGTGCAAGGGACATGAGTGAAAAGCTGACAGCAGATGCTGTGATAGAGCACCACCCTGCTTGCATCTGCACAGTGCAGTAATAGGCAGCTCTGATGTTGCAAAGGTTGGGTAGAACCTTGTTCACTTTGGGCCAGGAGACTTCTTAAATGTCTAAAATGGATCCAGTGATGAGGAGGAAGACAGTCAAGGTGGCAGGAAGCTCTGGCTTACAGAGGTCTCTCTAGGTGCAGTTTGTCTACTTTTGCTGTGACCTTAGACAAGTTGCTTGCCTTAAAGGATGCCTTCCTTGCTGTGATGCTCTCAAGGTGCTCTAATGCCTGCAAAAAGATTCCCCCCTCCCCCAGCTATAGCAGTGTGTCACTTACTGCTGGTCAAGGGAGCTTGGAGCCCAGTTAAAGAAAAGGGTGAGTTTAAGAAGTCTGTAGCCCTACCTGTCAGCTCTCGCCAATCTCTCTAAGTCAGTTGGACTAATTATGTTGGAACCTATTGTCTTCATTAATCAGGCTTGTGTGTATATAAATCTCTAGATAGAGTAACTGCTTTCTTTCTGCTTTTCCTGCTTTCCCCTTGGCTGTTCTGCTCAGGGTTGGGAAGAGGGAACCTTCTGAGGGAAAGCCATCTCTTTTTTAGTGTCTCTCTTTAAAGGCCCAGGTGAATGGAATTTTTGCAACTGTAGTGGAGGAGTGTAAGATGCCTGGGAGGGGGCATCTTCCACCCTCTTTCTAACTTCCCCCTTGATGCATTTTTGCCTCTGTCTCTGAACCCCCTCCCCCCTCCTTTCCCTTTTTCTTGTGGCTCATAATAGTCTGGTGCAAAGCAGTACATGGGAAAGCGCTGTTTTGCCTGACTCCTGTCTGGCCTTCTGCAGGCAACAGCACAACATAGACTTTTCAGCTGAGTGCCCATATAAGGGCAGAAAGAGCTGAAAGGCTGCCTTGTCTGAGCACTTCCTCCCTCCTATGTTGCTTGCTTAACCCTTTCAAGTGTAGCACCACAGAAAAAATACTCTTCCTATATATGGAGCCTGTGGCCTGCTCCTGCTAAAGCCAGGCAGGGTCAAGCTTCCTCCTGACCACCTCTCACCCCCCAAACTTATCTCCTATTCATTAAGCTTGATTAATTGCAGGACATGCTGAACACAAGGTAATGACTAGTCCACTGCCCCTCTATCTCACTTCTGTACTGCAGCTCTGTCAAGCACTCGGATTTCACTTGTGTTGCGTTGCGTTGCATTGCACATGTGGGCAGTGTCACTGTTGTGGAGATTCGTCCCTGCTGGCTGGCAGAGCTGGTCTCAAATGCTCTTTATACCAGTCCTTCATAGGGCTTTCTTTACCCAGGGCTGATTTTTGGGATCTGAATTTGCCCCCTGCTGCTGCCAAGTGGTGACATGTGAATTTCCAGTGTTATTGGGGAGAAGTTCCTGGCAGCTTAATGTTAAAGGAGAAATCTGGAAGGATTGGAGGGGGAGCTGCATGGCCTCAGGATGGGAAGTGTGGTGGGTGTAATCTCTCACACAACTTGACAGCCAGTGCGGATGTATTAGGTTCATGACTTGGCTTTCCACATCAGTTCTTTCTGGTTACTATAACCTTTGTTTCCCTACTCCTTCCACTTTTCTCCTAGTCAGTCAGGCTCCTTTGTGCATCTGATTGATATCTGCATGGTGTTCAATAGGAGACTGGCTATGCTGAGTGTCCCCAAATTGGGTTCTGTTCTTCCCCACAGTCACTTGCAAGGGGTCAGTAGATTCTCTCCTTTAGGAGCTCAACTGTAGCAACTCCTACAGCCCAAGTCCCGACTCAACACTTTGAATGAAACCAAGGTTTAAGAACAGTGTAAATGGGGTTAATGTACAGCTTTTGATTTTCTAACATACCAAGCCAGTTAGTCATAGGCTAGAGGACATGCATCCTGGGTCTATGATTTGTCACCCTGTATATTGGGCCAATTATACCCCATCCCCCAGCATGAATGGGTATGGGAGGTGTCACAGGTTCTCTTGCAACCCTCTTAACCTGGTAGCTTTTTGGCTAGCTCATAGTAAACGTTCCTTGAGCTGCTTCTTCCCACTTGCTGGTGTTTCCTGTGGCCTGTCCCTCAACTCAGCTGAGTGAGGAGCAGAGAAATCCAATCTTTTTCTGGGCAGGCCGACTGGCTTGCTGTTTTTAAGGGTGACATGTCTAATACAGTTCACTACCTTGCTTTTGTGATGTAGAGTTAGGGTGAAAAATCTGTTACGGATTGGACTAACTCCTCTATCACAACTGTTTTGACTAAAGCATAGGTTTCTGTGATTCCAGCATTAAAACCGCTGTAGGCAGCATTCTGCACTGGTGAAAGGACAGAGTCTCTTGTAGACCTTGTAGAAAAATTCCTGTTTCAAAAGCTCTCTATAGGTGCTATGCCAAGAGCCATGTAAAGGGGCATCTCTACAATCTGTGCACCTGCTGTCCAGCTGCCACAGTTGCAGGGAGGGATTCTGCTACTGCTGCCCCTTTGGGCAGACATGCTGGAAAAAAAACCCCTAGGCCTGTGGAAGGGGTGCTCTTGACTAGAGCCCTGGTATTTGTTGTTGTCCTCAGGATCCATTCTTGCCCCTTAGAGCTGGGGAGAGGAGGAGGGACCTCCTCTCTGCAAGTAGAAAAGCACCAACTCTGAGGGCTGCTTCTAGTAGCAGGCTCTATGGTATAGCGCACTAGGAGTGTGATGAGATGACCAGAGCAGCTGAATTCCATTCCAGCCCTACACTTCTGTGAGTTTCTGACCAGGATTTAGAGGTACAGTATGGGAGGGTGCTGGCCAACCTTAGTGTAGATGAGCCAGCATTTAAGTAACTGTTACTGAGTCACCAGTGCCCTATGCTGCCTTGTCTGCACTAAGATTAATTATCAAACCCCCATGAATCCTAGCACAGACCACACAAACTCTAGTCAATGCAGTGAGCTACTCTTGCTTCTGACTGGTCCATGATGTTAGCTCTCATTGCTCACTCTGAATTTTCTAACAACCTTTTGCTTTTATTCCCCCCTGTGTGCCTTTTAGTCATGCGAAGAGCTCCCCATAAACATCAGAAAGTCATCTTACTACCAAGAGAGATCTAAGGATAATGTGCCTGCAGGAAGCTTGGCAACATAAATAAGTGCAGTCTATTATGCTGACCAGTGATATCTGCATCTTTTGCCTTGTGCTCCCACATATATATCTTTCTATATCAATCTAAATAACTGGGGGCAGAGACCATCTCTCTCTTGTTCTCTTCATATGCCTCTAGCACAGAGGAATCCTGGTCTGGGGCTAGGGCTCTGAGATCAGATGTTAACACTTTTATATTACCACATGCTGGCTAACACTTGTGAAAAATGTGTCCTCATTTTGTCCACACCCCATTTCAATTTTGCAACAAACATCCCAGCAGTGGGGACCACAGTTTTCATTATTCTTATGCAGCAGTCTGACCAAGCTGAACACCCTCTTTCAGTGACTTCCCCCTGGGCCTGCTGGGGTTAATTATAACGAAATTGTCCCATAGTAATGTAGTGAGCAGGCAGAATTAAAGACTAGAGGGAAACCTGGGGTTCAAGTTGTCCAGCTCAGTATATTAATTTGTGTTTTGTCTGGCCTCCCCTGCACTCCTAAATTGTGCTAACTAACCTCATGCCTGTAGTCTGGGCAAGTCCAAAGTGAATGAGGCTTGCGTGGGAAGAGAAGCACTTCTTGCATATTGGCTTTGGTAGACACCAGTAAAAAAAATTCTGACCCCTGTGTGAGGCTTTCCTAGGTTTGCTGGGATGGTTCTCTTAGTTTCTCTGAACAAGAGCCTGAGAATCAGGGCTTAAGACGGCCAGGAACCTAGGCACTGCAAAATGTCAGTTGCTGGAAGTTTTTTAAATGATCATTACAGATACTGGTCTGGTTTAGACAGGGATGTTCCTGCCCTTGGGCATGGGTATGGATTAGGTAACTGACCTCCTGAGGGCTGTTCCTGCCCAATCCTACCCCCCCAAAATGATTCTATTGAAAGTCTGTGGTAATGGAGTCATTGGTCTTCTTCCTTAACAGTTCAGTAGATTTTTGTCTCCCCAGTGGACAAGCAGCCAGGCAAGGGGAGTGGTGTAGTCTTCCTGAGGAACTGTTCTTTTCCCTCCTGAGTAAATGAGCAGTCCTGAGTGCTCTGTCATGCTCTTCCTAGCTTCTCCTCTGCGCCCCCCCCTGCTTTCCCCTCTTAATATTACTGACCAGGACCTCAAAGCTTTCTGGGCTTCTGAAAGAACCCTGCTTGCAGGTTTCTCAGTGCTGTGTGTACACAATTGCCTGAGGGCAGGCTAGAGTAGGGTCTGGGACTTGCTCCCACGAACCCTTTCCTTGCATAAGCAGCCATTCAGCCTCCTGAATCCATGGTTGGCAGTCGGCATGAGTTTCTGCTGGTTGTGGGATGGGAAGGGTTACAGGAAGCTGACTGTGCTGGCCAGACATTTTGGTGTCTGGCTGCTGCTTGGATGAGCACTCCCCTGCTCCTAGGTGATGAGCAGGAGGGAATGACTGTCCTCATATTCCCCTCTGTGTTTTCCTGCTCTTCTTGCCCTCCCAGCCCTTTCTCCTTATAAGGAGGCTTCTGCTCCAATTCCTTCTGGCAGCAGTCAGTGGGGCGGGTGGGAAGGGGCAGTATCTGAAACATGAAGGAGGCTGCCTGAAGGCTTGTTTCCCCAAGAGTGGTGTCCACGCTTTCCCCTGAGAGGACCAAGCACTTAAGACAGTGGTTCTCACACTCTTTAAGATACCTCTTGAAAAATGCCAGCTCTTACAGTTTACACCTGTTTTGCTTTGTTTTCTCTTTTTTGTGGGGGCAGGGGGTAGGTTTTTTGATGACAGAAAAATTTAAATGGAGCAATTATTCTATTGCAGTGGATCTGGACCACAATGAGTCAGAATGTTTTAGACACTGTTGGAAATCTGTATTGCAAATCCCTGGGTTTATCTTGTGGATTGTTTGCATGCCTAACAATGTTAGCATTGTGCAGTACCCCATGGCACCCTTGAAAGGATCTCAAAGCACATCAAATGTTGTGGCAGCCTGGTTGAGAATCAGTGGGTTAGGAGGATCCAGGTTAAAGATAAGATAAGGCACTGTATGCCTAGGTGGCAAGAGCAGGCAAAGCCTTCAATCGCACACTGGGGCATGGACAGTTAATCCACCCAAAACAAGCAATTTGGAGGTTTAATGGAGATGATAACTCTTCAGTACAGGACAGGCTTGTGCCAGTTCTGGGAATACTCCTAGGGTAGCCCATCAAGGCCAGAGGTTGTTTCTTTACCAGGCTGTTAGTACAGCTGTGTCTGTAGGTGGGGTGGGGGAGGTCAATGTGGTTTTGATGCCTCTGGAAGCATCAGAGGGAAGTGTGGCTTTTTTTGTTTGTTTTTTTTCCCCACAGTTTCCCTGTAGGCTTCTAGAAGGTGTTAGTTAACCTAAATCTTTCTCTGTACACACGTGCATGTGTGTTTCCCTGCCCCCTTGTCCCAGGTTTACATCTTTTTTTTTTTTTTTTTTTTTTTTTTTATAAACATGGGTTTACTTAAGGGGGTCCAAAGGGACTGTGTAGAAGTCCCGTGATGTTCCTTAGGCATTTCTGAAAATTCTTCTCATTGTATTTCTAGGGCTGCTCCCCTGTGGTGCTACACTGCCAGCTGATCCTGGGATGCTAGGAAAAGCCCAGGCACTGATAGTTCCCTCCTCAAGGAGGATGGGTGGGATCTGGGTGTCTCCTGACCTAGGTTGGCATGTTCAAATGGAGTTCCTATTTGGAACTTCTACTCTATAAATAACCAATGACCAGTCATGGAAGCTGCCTGCACCTGTGACCATCTCACTTTGTTGTGCAAATGGGGATCCTTTTCCTGCTGGCTGCAGGTGAAAGCCAGCAGAGCAGCTTCCATCAGGTGAGGGCAAGTGGCTGGCTTAAACATTTACTTCCTTGCAGAAGGGGCTGAGTTGGTCTTCAGCCTCTGCAGAGGCTTGTTATGGCTGTAGGATGGTAGGGATGTGTGCACATCTGTCCTGGTGTGGGGCAGGATTGTGCACAGATCCTTGACAGTTGCTAGGACAAGGCTGTTAAGAAGAACTGGGTGGTAGCATATCAGTGTGTTTTAAGTGTGCTGCTGGAACCCCTTTCAGAGGAGGGATGAGAGCCAACATAGTTTTTGTATAAAGCAATAAGGAATTCCAGGTATTTCCTACTGAGCAGTGGGTAGGGAGGAATGTTGACTTCAGTATAATGACCTTTAATCCGGATATGGTTGATATAGTCTATCTTCCTCATTTCTCCTGCCATGTAACGTAGTTATGATCTTTCTGAATTCTACCACAGAATAAATGGATGTCATTCATTGCAGAAATGCCTGCCTTGTGGTTCACAAAAGCCCTCTTAAATGCCATAGCCCTACCATCATTTTTAGGGATGCCTCTTTTGGGTGCCTCTTACATTGATTACAAAGGCTGTCCGCCAGTGCCTGGGAAAGGATGGGTCTCACCGACTTTGGGTCTTGCCAAACAGGCCCCTCTACCTGATTTTCACTACCTCACTATTTGTTTCCCTTCTTCCCTTGTACCCAGATTCGCTACAAGGAGGAATTTGAGAAGAACAAGGGAAAGGGCTTCAGCGTGGTGGCTGATACCCCCGAGCTGCAGAGAATCAAGAAGACTCAGGATCAGATCAGCAATGTAAGTTGCTTTTAGTCAAGGTAGATCGCATGGCTTTCAGTCCTCTGGGGCTAGGTGGGGCTTGGACTATGGAATGGGGGACAGAAGAGCAAATCACTAATTGATACAAACCCATTAGCTGTCTTGGGGAGGGGGTGGCTGGGCACAGGACACACTTCACAACTTTTTATTTATAAAATGTGGAGTTTTTTCTTGAGGCCCTTCTGTTAATGTACATAACGATGGTTTAAATTTTTAGTAGTTCTGCTGTAGAAACAAATTCCCTAAACTTCATACTCTGTGGAGCTTCCTCATTTTCCCCCCTAAACCTTAAAGAGGGGGAAGGGGTCCCATTATGGAGTACGGTACATGTCCTGCTGCTGTCTGCTATTGTGTCCCCTGTCAGTAGCAAGCAGACTATGCTCTGGCACTCCCATGAGAGGGAGCAGCAGAGTGACTGACTTCAGTTTTACCATCTGTGTGTTCTCTGGTTCATATTTCTTCATGGACACTCCAGCCAAATGCACATCTCTTCCTCCTGCCTCTTGTCTCTTAAACAGCTGTGCAGTGTCCTCTGCCAGCTTTCTCTTGCCTTGACCCCGCCCCTTACTGTGTGAAGCGGGTTCCAGCTGTCAAGCTGTTTTGGTTTTTTTTTTGTTTTTGGAGGGTTTTGCTGCAGCTGCTGCTGGTGCTGCTGTTGCATGCGTGGGTAGAGTAGACATAGCCTCCACAGCAGTCCCAGCACCTGCTGCCACCAGTCCCACTTGAGCAGGACAGGCTACCTAACCTGATTTCCTGTCTATCATTGAAGCTGTGATCATGAGGCTGAAAGCTAGTCTTGCTGGTGGGATGTAAGCTGAGCTCCAGTGTGTACCCCTGACCCAAGGGGACCTTTTTCTGGGGTTTAGCCTTGTGGGTCCTGGTCTCTGTCAACTTTTCTAAAAAAGTTTTGACCTTGGTGCTGGTAGCTATTGGTTTCTAGCACCTTTCCCTTTTTCAGGACCCATGCTCAAGTTCTTTAATTCACCCCCAAACAGTGTTTTGGTGTCCACTACCTTCAACCACAAGGTTGTCCTGCAGGGCACCAGCTGTGACTCCTGTATCCACTTCACCTTAGCAATCAATGTGAGGAATAGAGACTACTAAGTGGCAGAGGCCCAGTTAATGCCTGCTGCCTCCATAACTAGTCCTAATGATGGTCTTGGATGGGTTTGGGAGAATATTAAGCTAATAGTTTAGAGACTTCACTATTAAATCTGGGAATGGCAGGTGACATTTAACCTGGCAGTTCAAGTCTGTTGCAGAGAGTAAGCTGATGCCCTCTCTGCTAGTAAGTGACAATGCAAAACAGTGATTCTCAACTTTTAGACTCAAGGCACTATCAGGGAAAATGCCAGCCCTTAGTGTTCAATTGTTTGTTCCATTTTGTTTTTTGCCTGAAGAAAAATAAGAGAGCAGATCTATTGCAGAGAACTGAGACCACATCAGGTTAGGATGTTTTTCACACTAGATTTCTGTTTGAAATCTCTGGGTTTATCTTGTGAATCATATTTACACACCAAACAGTGCTAATATTGTGTGGCATTCTGTGGCACCCTTAAGGATCTCAAAGCACCCCAGAGTGCTGCAGCAATCTGGTTGAGCATCATTGTTTTAAAAGCTCTGTCGCTGAAGGTTGCTGTCCTTTCTTCACAACGAAGTGGTTGGGAGGAGGGTTGCTGCATGGCCTGTGTGCATGTGTGCTGGCCCTGTTGCAATAAGTACATTGGATTTAGGGCGTTTTATGCTGCATTCTCTTATATCTGTGGGGAGGACCTGTCCCCACTTTCAGGTTTTCTGGGGTTTGTGGTTGGGGAGGTGGCAGCAGCATTGGCTTCCTCCAGAACAAAAAGGGTTAACTAACCTTTTAGCTGCTGATGAATGTCATACTTGTGCTAGAATTCCCTTATCAGTCCCAGAGACTGTTGCAAACCCTGGCCTGGTCAAGGACAGGATCCAGAGTTCTGGTTTTGCTGGTCAGCCAGAAATCAGTTCCAAATGCTGCAGCTTTCCATGTGATCACTTTACTTTTTCCACTTGATAAGCTGCTGGCATTACTCACTTCCCCTTCCTCAAGACACTTGGGTTACAGGGTCAATGCCCTAGGGTCCCTTCATGTTGGGCTAGCCAGCACAGGGGGCTGCAGAGCAGCTGTAGTATTCCTAGAGTACATTTTCCCCCATGATACCCAGGGTGCCCCCTGCCAGGTTTGGCTCTATGCCTTTCTCCCCTATGGGGCTGGAGCATTCCAATGCCCTGACACTCCTTCAGCTGCCACAGTGCCCAGAGTGGCCATGGCAACAAGGATACAAGTTGGGGCAGACCACACAGCTGTCTTCACACATGGTCAGCTTTTGAATTATTTTTCCAGCATCCCTGATGTAGAAGAGGTATAAATTCCCCTTGGCCTTCTGTAGGGCTCTGTGCAGAGACGTTCTGGCTTAGTGTTTAGGGGGACTATTTGGACTTCAGGAAGCTGTGCCCTATCTTCCTTCCTTCCCACCCAACAGGAAGTTGAGGGCAGACTGTTGCCCTTTTTCAGTGTTTGGGTGCAGAGATCCTCCGGCTGTGACTATATAGTGGCCAACTACAGTGTAGGGCTGCTAGGGGTGGGTAGAGCCAGAGTGGTTTGGGGTATGGAGGATCCTTCTAGGTGCTGACTGGTGTCTGCCCTTCTTTGAGTGGAGGAGGGCAGTGTACAAGACAATGCAGAGACCCTGCCAGGGTTCAGGCAGAGTGCAGGATCCTGATTTTTGTTCAACTGCTCTCTTCCCACAGGAGTTCAAACTACATTTGGCATAAGTTTAAGCAAATGCCCAACAGGCAGAGTTTCCCATATTCCTCTTTCCCTCTGATCTCTTTATGTGGATTCTCTTGCTGGGGACTGCAAGGACAGGGCCCAAGCCTGAGTGACAGGAAGAAGCAAATGCTCCCCTGACTCCAATCCACATCCCTGCAATAGTCAGTGAGCAGGGAGACCTGGTGATCCTGGAAGGGTAAGAGGCAGGGTCTGCTAAGGTAGGGGCTAATTTTCTGTGGGACAAGAAGAGCCAGAAGCTCCTCTTTGGAGAGGGAAAGAAGCAGTGATGCCTTGCAGTTATGTGAAAGTAGGCTCTGGTGCATGGAGGACCTGCAGCCAATTCACTTCCCCATGGGTTGTTTCAGTTGGTCTTTTAGCCATTAAATCACTGGTAGAGGAAATGTTGCTTTCTTCCCCCAAAGTACAGTCCCCTTTTGAAATTGCACCCTGCCACATTGCCTGGGTTCATGTTGGGAGGAGGTGATGGGTGGTGCTTATAGTGCTATAGAAAACTCTGTTTTGAGGAAGACTGTATCAAGGTCAGTAGTTTCTGCACAGTACAGTGAGTGAAGAGCCACATAGAGGCAGGGAAGGAGCCTCCCAGCAGAGAACTCCTGGGGGATGCTGTTCAATTGGCTGCCACTGGGACTCCCTGTTGCCCCTAACAAAACCAAGCAAGCACATTGTGCTCTGGGTTTCTCTTGGATTAGGACTGGGCTGAGCCCCAAACCTAAGGACCATCTGCACAACCTCACCATTCACTCCTAAGTCTGGGAGCAGTTCAGAGCAGGAGCTCCCTATTATAGTCTGGCTGTTTGTCCTGCCCTCCATAAAGATGACCTACTTTTATAAGAGAGCCCCCACTCCAGACCAAGGGGCCTGATGGCACAGGCTCATGAGGGAAGCTGGGAGGACATGGGATAAATAAGGTGACCAGTAGGACATTAATGTTCCTAGAGGAAGAGCAAGGCTGATGATTTCTCTTCCCATCCCTCAGACTTCAAAGCTGCTGCAGGGCTTGACTAAAAGGTAAAGCTGAGGTTCTGGAAACCAATGGTAAAATAACACCCCTTTGATATGCCCTGTGAAAGGCACTTGTCCAGGTTTCTGCAGAGGGAACTGACCTACTGACTGAGCCAGGAACTAAAAACCAGTGTGGGGTGTGGCCAGTAGACCAGTGGCTTTTCACAGGCAGAGCTGGCCCTGGTCAGGATTTCAGCAGATAGTAAGTCAAAGCAAGGTGCAACTCTTGCTTTGCTGTTATGGGGGGATTCCCATCCCAGCAGTGAGGCTCTGTTCCAGGCTTTACTTCTTGCCCTTGCCTGTGCTGGCAGAGTTCCTGTCGCTCCTTTCAGTAAATAACTGTTTAACCAGCAAGTGAATGGGCTCCAGGTGTTGTCTGATTGGCTGTGTATTTGTTAACACAAGTGGCTATTAATTTTTACACCCACGCCCAGACGGTTGGAGTTAACCCTTCCCTTCTGACCTATGCTCAGAAAACCAAATAAGAAACAGACTGCACTGGAGAGAGCTCTTTCTGTGCTAGATATCAAAGGCTGGGACTAGTCATGTGTGTCCTGGCAGCACCTCTTGGCTCCTTCCCTGATCCCACTTAGCCCAGTGAGCTGGAGGTTGGGACCCTTCAAACTTCTATTTAAAAGTGAGGTTTCTGGGACAGAAGTTTGGCTGAGAGATCTCGTTTCTGGGAGTCTGTAACAGATGTGATGAGGAGACACCAGACCATGAGTCTTGTGGGTAGGAGGGAGGGGAGGAAAAGTCTTTAGAAAAACCTTGAGGTACTTCTGACTGAGCATGGTGCCTCCGGAGTCTAAGTACTCTTTTTTTTTTTTTTTTTTTAAGAGCATGATCGCTACTAAAACTGTTGACCGTTTCCCTTTTTATAGCAGGCTTAATACTTCCTGAGTTCTGGAAAGAAGGTGGGCGGTTCTTTTTTTTTTTTTTTTTTTGGTCGTCCACTCAGTTTCTCCCTTCCTAGCTCTATATACAGCAAAAACTCCCAACACGGGGAAAGTAGCTTGCTTTGTTAGAGACTTGCTCCATGCTTCCTTTATGGGCCTAAGTACCTGTGCCACACTGAGGCACTTCTCAAAGCTGTTTAGCTTCACAAGGGGCATAGAAGTTGGAGCTGGTGGTGTCCCAACAGGATGCATCAATCCTTGATGTGTGACACCTAAAATATAGGCAGCTTTCTGGAGCTCTGCTGATACCAATGCCAGTAGGTGGGCTAGTGTAGACATGACTGCACTGTGTAGGGCAGCCAGCAATCCCTTCTGTGGCCCTTGGGTCTGATGAAACTCTAGTTCTTGGAATGGAAAACAGAGTCCAAGACAGCTAAGGAGCTGTCTGGCAAGCAGCAGCCTAAGTAGAGATTCTTTTTTGCTTTCAATTGTAGCCAAGTCCTACTTCTCTGCCATGAAGGATGCCTGTCTATTTGTAAAACTCATACTGTGGGCCCTAAGGCCTACTGGCTAATTAGTAAGCCTGTGTGGGGCTAATGAGTGTGGTGCAACTAAAATTCTTGGGCCAGCTAATGGGGGGGGGAGGGGGGAAACAGTATAGGAATGTTGTGTAGATCAAAGGGTCAAAACGTGAAAATAAACGTTCCCAAGGGGGACACTGAGCAAAGCCCCCTGGGTGGTCCTCAAAGGCATCCAAGGAACTAGTGGGACACTGCACACTGGTGCTCTGCCCAAAAATGTGAACGGACAAGTGAGAGGCAAGTGGCCCCTACAGTCTCCAGGCCCAGAGCTGCCTCCTTGGTCAAATACAGGGCCCACTTGGCCAGGGCCAGGAGGAGGTTGACTAGGAGGTCCCAGGACTTGGTGGAGCCACAGATGGGGTGACCAGAAACAAAAAGGTGCAGGGGGTAAGGGGTGGGGGAGTGTGAAATTCAAGCAGAACCTCAGGAGGAGGTTCTTGAGGTGGAGGGGCTATGCTGTGAAGGACACCTGGAGGAGGGAAGAAAGGAGTAACAACATTATCTTAATAGGCACAGGGGAAGCTGTTGCCACTAGAAAATGCAGCATCTCCTTGTTCTATGTTTTTTTTGTTTGTTTCCCCCCCCCCCCCCCAATCTCTGTGGCCTTACTGCCACTTCAGGGCTCTATTTAGAAGGGTTTCCCTTCATTGAACTTCCTTGGAGATTTCCTTGTAGCCAGACACTATCTCATTGACCAGCTCTCCTGGGTTTGCTCTGGTGTTGTAGAATGTTCTTGCAGCTCCACTTTGTGTCCGTCTCTGGTGACAGAGATCTGGATTAGGGGACTTCAGTGTTTTGTCTTAATGTGCCAGAATTGTCTCCTGGGAGCCTTCTGGGGCTCTGAAGGGAGATGGGTTTGGGTTTTCATGTAGTTCCGTATCAGAACCAAACATACAGCGAGGCTCCCTTCAGGGGACACTGAGACTGGAACAACAAGGGTGGGCATTAGGACTAAAATGTGTGGGATTAAAAAAAAAAAAGCAGGGGGGCTGTGTATGCCTGGTTCATGCTTTAAGCCCTTTGGCATTTTGCTTAGAATATATGGGGCAGAGGCTGTGGTCCTTGCTTCTGTCTCTGGCAACAGTGCCTGTGAGGTGGCAAAAGGCACCAGTCCTTACGCTTAAGAGGTTTCCTGCATTATATTCAGCATAGTGAATGGTAATCCTGCCTGTCCAGCTAAAATTGTCTCCCACCATATGCTCATCCCTGGCTCTGGTTACCATACAGGCATAGAGGGTGGGAGCCTTTGTCTTAATTGGCTATTGTAGCTTTCTCCTGTCTGATATGTGCTGCGCTAGGTCTGCAGACTCACAGCTAGACCATCAGTCCCTTCTCTTCTAATACCCTCTTCTGGCTGCAGCAGAGCTGGCATGGAGGCCAAAATCAAGGGAGCTAAACTAGTGGGGCATGATGGTTCCAACTTGCAACTGTCCCTGGTAGGGGTTCCCTTCCTGCACCCTCATTCTGCCTCGCTTTGTCTGTGCTTGTGTGTTTTGGCCAAGTCACAGCCCACTGTTTCTGGACTCTGCTCCCCCTTGGCTTATTGTGCTCCTGGGCTCCAATTAGATGCTTGGGAGTGCTCCCAGCTGAAGTAATTTGAGGCCAAGCTACTGTGCTTCAGAGGTCAGAGCCAGGAGCACAGGATCTTTGCAGAGTGGCTGAAAGAGGAAAGAAACCAACAGTGCTTGAGGGTCAGATCAACCTTGGTACTATTGCAAGCAGGGTTGAGCTCTGTTTCCCTGACCAGTATTGCAGCACCTTGGGTACATCCTTAGTTTATGATGCAGCTCAGCTCACATTAATGCTGGAGGAACCCCTACGCATGCCCACAGAGGAAGCAGTTTTGTACCCCAATTAGCTGGTTCTAATCATGTTTTGATCACAGAAAAATGTGGATTTTGGGGTCTAACTGAAAATTGGGGGTTTTAAAAAAAAATAATAATAATAATAAAATAAAATAAATCGGAGAACACCAGAGAAACTGGCTATCAGGCCAAGCATTATTAGTTAAAGTCCCATCCTAAATGGTCTGGAGATAAGTGTGGACTCTGACTGGAGGTGGGGAAGAGGGCAAGGACATGTGGTGGTATGTGAGGAGCTGTGTAGTGGACTTGCTATGTGATTAGAAAGAGGGCTGGGCTGGGCTGGGCTTCGTGGCATGTTTTCTACTTTGGTTACCAAGAGGGTGTGATTGCAAGGAAGGTTCCTGATGCAGTGGCAGTACATAACCTACCACATGGTTACAGGTAGTTGCAGTTCGTAGCACAGGAGTGCCCAGGGTGTATTGTAACAAGACCAAAGCATCCCTGCCAAATCCTGGTTGCCAGGCTCTTCATGGGTGGGAGTTGTAAGTGCCTGTTTGCAGGTTGCAGTACCCTGCCAGAACGGGACATCTCACCATAAGCTGCAAGGCCCTCCGTCTGGAAAAACTGAAGCAAGTTCTCAACTGCTCCTGAATGCTGTTCAATTCTTGACTGTGTAAACTGCTCAAGACAGGGGCTGTCTCTGCTGTTTCTGCAACATCAAGCACCATAGCCTTGTGTGCATTTATAGCTGCAACTCAAATGATGGATGAAATGGGCAGAAGTGACCCAGATTTCCTGCCCCACCCCTCCTGGACTGAGCAGGACTTTGTATATTCCTCCAGAGAGCTTGCAGCCCAGATGTCTCTGCAAACAGGCTCCTGGGAAGACTTTTGGCATACGTAGGTCTATTTTAGTGTCCTGTAGATATTGAGCCCTGTGGGTATTGGGTGCTCTACAGACTTGGGGCAAAGATGGTTTCTGTTGCTAGAAAGTCTGCACTTGCTGGGGAGTGGCATGTGGAAACACTAACGGAAGGCAAGGGAAGAGAGGGATAGTACTGGCAGTGCCAGATACTGGGAAGCAGTCTTGGCTATCTGCAGTATAGAATAACAGGGCCATAAATTGTCCCTCTGCTGAGAGGCCAAAAGCAAGGAGCAGATTCTGGACAATAACAAGAAAGGGAGCCTGGTTATAGGTCAGAGTCTGTATCAGTCTCCACCAGTCCAAAGCAAGTGCATGTGGGAAGGAAGGTTCCCTTAGCCCCAAACAAACACAGCTCCAAACCCTGCAGCTGCCTGATCCTGATGCCTTTCCAACTGGAACTGCTGAGAGTCTCTGGCACCCTCTTCTGGAGAGCAGAGTGAACAGCAATTGCTTTAATTTTTGTGGCTATCCCAGAGGTGCCCTTAGCTTGTGTAGGTATTGCAGCCCTCCACCTCTGGGATGTGGTAGGGGCCTAATGTCCTAAAGGATCACAGCATTAGCATGCCAAGATGTGAGGGGTAGCCAGCTAAACTTGCACAAGAAGTGTTAGGGCACAGCCTGGATGTCATGGCTGTGCTTCAACAGCCCGTTTGGTGGAAAGAGTCACGGGCTCTTCCATGATTACCCCCCCCCCCCCCCAAGTGTGCTCTTTAGTTGCATGGACCTAGGTAAGACCCTTGGATGACTGTCTCTGCAAGGCTTGATCCAAGTGAGGCAGCACGTAAGGCAGTTTCCTGCTAGAGATGTCTGCATCTCCAGTGGCTGAGGCAATGCATGCTGTGCTTTTTGGGGGGAACAGGGTCTGTGCTAGCAGGCTAAACGTACTCTAGCCCAGCTGTCTCAAGCCTGGGGAATGAACCAGCAGGTAGCATCCTAATTTCTGCCTCTTTTCCTCTTGTAGATAAAGTATCATGAGGAGTTTGAGAAGAGCAGGATGGGTTCCAGCTCCGGTGAGGGTGGAGAAATGGAGCGCAGGAACTCGCAGGATGGCGCCAACTACAGGAGACCCACAGAACAGCAGCAGCAGCACCACCAGCAACCTCATCACATCCAGCCCAGCAACCCTGGTAACAAGCTATAATCATCTGGTGGGTGTGGCTTGTCTGGGAAAGCCCTACTTGTCCAAGGTGTAGTCTGTCACCTAGGCTGCCTTCCCCCATCTAATATTGGGATCTTGGAGAGGCCAGGCTCTGTCATCAGACCACAGAAGAGTTATTAGCAGTTTGGGGTGCACTGATTTCCGTAGCTTTTCTCTAGCTCCTTTCCTGCCATGTTGAGGTCCAGACGAGCAATTTGTGGTTCTTCCTTTAAAAAAAGGAAGGCCCTCTCATAGTTAGGCTGCCCCTCTGACAGATGCAGAGCTCAGTGTCTCCATCCGTTTGCACACAGCAGCATTTTGTGGTCAACAGGCATGGTCTTTCCTTTTACAGCCTACCAGCAGCAGCAGCAACAGCCTCCATCTCATTCCTATGGTTACAAGGAGTCCGCTGCTCCGGCTTCTATACAGCGTAGTGTCCCTTCCGGAGGAGGGGTGAGTATTGCCTGGAAGATAAGTGATACTGAACAGACCTAGCTATGATGCCAGGTGCCCAGTCCTTAGTCATAGCAGATGGTGTAGATCAGGGTTTGCTCCAGTCAGATACCCTCTTCCAGCTGCTGCAAACTCTCCTGCATTGACGGGGAAGAATTTAGATTCCCTCGGCTCTTCTGCTCCCTTGATGCTGTGGTGAAGATGATGGCAAGTCTCCTATGCTTTTGCTGCCTTGTTACCAAGGTTATGCCCCTGAGCTCTGCTCGCTGCATTGCTGTGCTTAACATGGGCCTGACACTGCTGCTTACTGACTAAGGGAAGTGTTTCCAGGTCTTTAGTGACCCTTGCACAGCCAACTTTTCCCTCCTTGCCTCCCTCCTCTCCCCTTGATTGCAGGCTCTTCTCTTCTGTACAGTGTGTGGCTGCTCTGGGGATGAGACACTTTTGGTTGGTTGGTTTCTTTGTTTTTGTGTGGGGTGGGTGCCTTTCATGGGCTGGGTAGAGGTTAGAGCAGTGGTTCTCACCCTCAATAGACTCAAGGCACCCCTCAGAAAATGCTGGCTCTTCATTTTTTCATTTGTTTGACTATGGAAAAAATAATAGCAATTCTTCTGTTGCAAAGCACTCAGACCTCAATGCATCAGAACACTATGGGTTCCCATTTAGGTTCTCTAACTTTACCTTGTGGCTCATGTAGGTGTTTGCAAATCTAACAGTGCTAATGTGTCATGGGTGCCAGGCAACCCTTAATGATCTTGTAGCATCCCAGGGTGCTGCAGCACCTTGGTGGGAATAGCTGTGCTGGAGCTTTTGGTGTGTTGCTGACTTGCTTCTCCCTACCCTGCAGAAGCGGTTCCGTGCTGTCTATGACTATAATGCAGCTGATGAAGATGAGGTCTCCTTCCAAGATGGCGACACCATCATCAATGTGCAGCAGATAGATGATGGCTGGATGTATGGCACCGTGGAGCGCACAGGGGACACCGGCATGCTCCCAGCCAACTATGTGGAGGCCATCTGAACCTTGAGGAGAAGGGGGGACATAACCCAACACCCAAAGCACCCTGCTCATACTGGGGCCCCCCCATCGCATGTGCGTGTCTCCAGCACCCTTCTGCCATTCTTCCACCAGAGCTGCATCCCTTTCATGTCCATACTTTGTGTTCTGAAACTCTGCAGCTGTCTCCCGGTTTCTCTTGCCAGCGTAGCTTTGTTTCATAGATCCCATAGCTCTGTTGGGACTCTGCAGGAGATCTGTTTAGTAACCACACCATATGGCCCAGAAGCCCAAACCATTGTAGCTTTTCCTCCTTGTAACTATCAGGGGGTTTAGGGCACCATTTGGGGACTCTGTCTCTCCAGGGGTGCTTTCTGACTGGTGGAAACAGGTTGAGTCACTGGGATCCTGAACACGGGGAGAATCAGCTGCCCTGGCCGCCTTCCCCCTCCAAACAGGAGCAAATCCATTCATCTCTACTAGGGACCAAGCCAAGCAGTTAGAGTAACAAGGGACCAATGACTGAGGGGTTGCTCTTTAGCAGCAGGGGTGAGGACGGCTTGTGGCCTGTTTTCCACCTGTTCTTTAGAGCCACAAGCATCTCCTGTCTAGAGCTGGTAACTCCCTGGCCTGTGCAGCTTTTGCTCTGGGCCACTTCCTAGTTTCCACATCTATCTCCTGTCCTCTGCTAAACACTTTCAGTGAGTTGTTCTCCCATCAGCCTTTTACCACTACAACAACTTTTAGTGAGAAATTCTTTTTTTTTTTTTTAATCTTTTCATGAGCCAAGTCAGTAGATCCAAAAGGTCCTTGAAGAGGCCTTGTGCTTAGTTCTGTCTTAAGCTTCTGGTTGATCATTGTTCTGTGCTGCCTGTTCTCCATGGCACTGAGGTCTCCAAGGTCCAGTGGGGGGATGGAGGCAGCTGGAGCAGGGGGTCGGAACCTAATCCTGAGGCCTGTGGGTCCCTTTTCCCCCTTAAATTGTTCATAGGTCTGGGAGGGGTTGACATCTGCAGCAGGGACCACAGCACAGCACTGAGTATTAACCCATGGCTGCTTCTTTCTGAGGGCTCCATGCTTTGACGGGGGTAGGGATGGGCGGGGAGACTCTACTTTCCCCAAACTGGGACACTGCTGCCAAGCAAGAGGAATAGTCGCTGGCAAGTTTCCTGCCTTTCCCTAGCTGCAGCTGGGCCTTCTGTCTCCAGGGACCCTAAACACTGTCATGCCTGACCCCTCCCTGCAGTCAGCTGGAGCAGACACACACTTGACAGCAATTGCTTCTAGCCTTTCTCAGTGGCCATTTAGGCCATAGTAAAATGCGTGTCTGGCTCAGATTTTATTTTCTGTCCACAAACAAACCAAGCCACGGGCAAAATAAACTGTCCTCACACTTCCTTCAGCCACATGTGCTGGGAACAGGGGGCGGGTCATGTAGAAATAGTTTTTGCTGGGGCTGTGGTTTACTTTAGGTTTCACAGTAAAGGTGAAGACTGGGATTTTTATCTCCACTGAGGTGTGGTTCCTCTCTGCTTTGGATTGACATGTGCCTCATGCTGCTGTGGAGTTCAGCAGGTGCTACTAAAGGGTCTGTGGACTGGAGAATGGGAAGGGGGCCAAGATGGAGGACCAGTGCTTTCTACAAGAGGTTCTCTTGGCCTGATACTTCAGCCACCATCCATTAGAAAGAGCAGTGGGAGCCAGCCAATGCCCCTGTGCTGCTTGCTTCCTTCCCTCCCTCCCCACCCCCGGGCAGGCGTGCTAGTTTGCCTTGCATTCCATTTCCAGCCTTTCCCCCTGGAGAAGACAAGCAATGGACAAGCGTGCTCAGCCCTTGGCTTCTGCACTCTCTCCTTGATCTGTGCCAGCAGTAGATGTCTGAGGCTGCTACTGACTTGGATCACATCCTGGACCAAAACTCCAAAGCACAACCCCTGCCCTCTTTCTGGTTTGAACTAAGAGCTCATGGAATCAAATGGCAGGGGCAACTATAACTGGAAATCTCTGTGCAGGGAGGGCAGAAATGATGGTGCTGTTATCCTGGGTTTAAGGCACTTGAGTATTTGAGAATGGCGGTGAAGCAGCCCCTTCTTCAGCTCAGTCCACTGGGGAGCCCCCTCCACCTCACAAACTAGTTATGCCACCCTGTTTGGCTTGGCCTAATGGGGCCTACATTCCCTGGTGCCTTTCTCTTACCCAAGAACTCCATGCAGCTTAATGGGTCTGTGGAATAACATAGACCACTGCTCCATTCCTGAGAAGGCTGCATATGGTGTGGCCAGTGAGGTGGTCTCGGCTAGGCCCAAGGGTCTTTTTTTTTTTTTTCTAATGGATTGAGTTGCTACCAGGCTTCTTAAAAGCAAGTACTGAGCCCCAGTGAGGTGCCATTAGCCCCTGCAAACCTTCCAGATAGGTCGCCCCTCCCTGATAGAGTGGGGGGGTGGGGGCAGAAGACCACCACATGTTTACAAGTACACTGTGCCAGACTAACTCTCCTGGCACCTTAACCAATGGGACCATTTACACCTTGTAGGGAGAAACTGGATATTAGATAGAGCTGGCCAGATCTCTGGAAGGATGCAGACTGCCATAGACGACCAGTTGCCCACTAGCACAAGGATACTGGGCTACAAGCAAATCCCTGCCTCTTTCTCTTTTGCCCCCACCACCCAGTGGTGCTCATGCCCAAGGTGAAGGGAAGGAGTCTAGGAGCCACCTGGCTAAGTGTTGTATGGAGATTGGGGATCTTTCTGCCTTTTAATATCATAATTATTATTTTTTTTGGGTTTTCCTTGCAAGCCATTCTGAAAATGGGGACAGCCAGCTTCTGGCAGGCAAAAGAGTTTCACATCCTCCCTTCTCTTGTTCTTGCTGTTTCCCTTTTCTCAAAAGCACAATGGAAACAAAACTGGCAAAAAAACAAAAACCTGAATTGAAATTGAGTTGTGTCTTTTATACCGTGGGGACCTAGGGGTGGGGTGCTGTAGTGTGTGCAGAAACCTCCCGTTTGGATTCCTTACACGCTGCTGTAGTAAGAGCGCTAATCTGGGAAGAGGGTCTCTGGAGCCTGGGGATCCATTGGCTGAAGAGTGACAAGTCAGTCGCATCCCAAAAGGGGAAGATGCAGCCAGGAGTGAGAATGAGCCAGCAGGAGGTGGGGTGGGGTGGGGTGTGGTGGGGAAATGAGACCCTCTGATTTCTTTCTTTTATTTTTATTTTTATTTTTTTTTAACCAGCTTTCCTAGCAGGCTAAGGACTTGCAGGGCATTGGGAGGGAGTGTGGGAGGGGATGCAATCAACTGGGATGTGGTTCTTGAGGGCAGGTCCCACGTGGCTGAGATGGGTTCTGGGGAACTGGAATCCCTGTTGGTGCTAAAACACATGAGCACAGGAGCTGAAGAAGGGGAGAGGTGAATATCCTTTACTGCTAATGCTGTTCTTAAAGCTAGTTATTGTGGGGAGGAGGAATAACAATGTGAATAAACTTTTTTTAATGGACCAAATAAACCAAGGAAATTAAGTTTTGGTATAAAACTTTTTTAATGCTACCTTGAGTCTTGTCATTCTCTCCCCTTTCATCCATCTGCCCCTTCTCTCCTGCCATGGGAAACAAACCTCTTTACTGCTTGATTTCTGCCTTCTTTCTGACTTATGCACTTTTTTTGCCTTTTTTCATAGCTGAAAAGCACCTAAACCTGTATTTAAAATAAATAGAGAAAATGTTAAAAAAATACAAGCTAAATTGCATCAGTATAACCATTTCATCAGTGTGTAAAATAAATCTTATACATCTTAGCTTTCCATGTTGCATTTCAATGCCGGGCTTGATCAGTTTGTTCGTTTCTGGTTTGTTTGGTTTGGGGTTTGTTTTTTTTTTTATTGGGTTCCTGTCTTTGTGTATTTCTTCCCATGGGCTCAAGTGCCCAGAAATGAAACTTATTTGGCCTTTTTAACTGAACCATTGAGCAGAACAAACCAACAACTTCTCTTCCTGGTTTACTCAAATTAAAAATAAAAGTATAATTTTTACCTGCTGACTGACCTAGTCTTAATTGTGTTTAACTTTCTCCTTCAGCTGGAGGAAGGGCTAGCAAGGGCTGTGGCTGTGATCAGCATTTGAGTATAGCTTAGGACCTCGGTTCCCAAGGTGTTGATACAGCTCATTCCAGCAGCTATCTGCTTGGCCATGCCGTGAACGAGAACGTTCTTGCAACACCTGAGCTCTGCCACAGGCTTTCTTTCTGATCTTGCACAGGTTGTTTCACTAAAGAAAATGCAGCATCTCTAACTGGGTCCAAGTAGTAAAGGCAGAGGGCAGGTTGTTTCTTCCTTGGATCTCTCCTGCCTCAAAATAGGCACCTGCCACTCCTGTCAGCAGTACCTCCAATGTATTCATCAATGTCTGTGCCTCCATTAGCTGTAAAATGCCTTCTCTTGCCCATAGGTGTGGACAGAAATATATTCAGTCGTGGCTGCTTAATATTATTAGAGAGGTGCACCTCCACTGGACTAGATGCTCTGGAAGCAAAGGAACAACTTTGGCTTTACAACAGTTCTCCTGCAACACAGGAGAAACAAACAATGACAAAGCATCTCTACTTTCCTAGGCCTGTCTGCGATCCGTGAACTGTGGCACACGTGTATTACAGCATAGTAGAGCATTGTAATTAAGGGTAATTACTGTGTTGCTTTCATGTAAGGAGGCAAATTTTTCTAGTAGCTCTTTATTTTCCCCATGATTCCCAGTATAACCAAATATGCGAATAGGGTGTGACACCAGCACTGTTGGTGGCCTTCTATCGAATCCATTTTAAGGATAAGTGGAGATTTGGGTGTTCTGTCTCTGCAAGAAAGCAGGGCTGAGGGTCAAGTACCTCTTCCTTACCACGAAAAAGAGTAAATAAATTCTCTGGTATCTTCTGCTACAAGCTAAGGAACTAGAAATTGTCTGGATTAGCATCTGTTCCTATTTTGTGTTTATGAATGAACTGATCTGTTTGTTATCAGGCCTAATTACACAGGTAGATAATTAACACTTTTGTGATCACTTTGCTTATATCTGGTTTTGTTTCCTTTAGGTGGTAAGCTGTGTCCGTCCCCCTTTCTTAAGGGAGGTACTGCACTAAGCAGAATGGGATATTGGTCCCAGCTGGGGGTTCCCAACTAGAAGCCCTAGCGGGGGAGAGGCAGGGGATATGTCTATGAAGTCTATATAAAAAATTATCTTTGGGCTGGAAGGGACCTTGGAAGATCTTTGAGTCCAGCCCCCTGTCCCAGGGGCAAGAAGTCAGCTGGGGTCATATGATCCCCGCAAGAAAAACATCCAGATTTTTCTTGAAGGCATTCAAAGTAGGCATTTGAACCACCTCCTAGCAGCAGGCTATTCCAGACCCTGGGGGCTTGGACAGTAAAGAAGTTTTTCCTTATGTCCAGCCTGAAACAGTCTTGCAGGAGTTTATAACCCTTCAACCTTGTCAACCCTTGGGGCGCTCTGGTGCTATATGCCTTGCTTAAATACTCTTCTTCCTTAGCTTTCACTTTCTGTCGTAAGTGGCAGGTTACTGGGTTAGATGGCAGGGCTGGACATGGGCATGGGTGAACCGGGCAGCTGCCTGGGGCCTGGACAGAAAGGGGGCCCAAAAATGGTGAAAATAATGATGATTTATTATTTCCATCATCTCTGGCAAAGGGAGGCCCGAAACAACTAAAAGTTTGCCTGGAGCCACCAGGAGTCTAGGTACAGTGCTGCTAGATGGGCCCTTAGTGCAACTCAGTGAGTGTGCCTGCACGTTCACTAATGAGCCACAATTACGGTGCATTGTAACTACAGGTACTATCTGCATCATAATCGGTGCAACTGCACATTAGTGCAGGCACATGGGGGTTTTTGTGATGTTAATGCACAGTAGATTAATTCTACTGCACATTAGGGCATTGGCACAGGTTTTGCCTGCTGTGCTAATGTGTAGTAGAATTAGTCTACTGCGCCTTTAGTGTCTTGTGTAGACGCACCCAATATGGCATCTCTTATGATCTCCAAATGTTGCTGTAATTCAAATCACGCTGGGTCCATCCAAGGGTGAAGGAACCTTTGCTACTTCAGGTGTCTCTCTCCAGGCTGGAAGCCATCCTCTGGGTTTGTTCAGTGTCTGTTTTCATTAAAGCCGTTTCCTCCAAAGAACAAGTTTATTGAGGGCACAGAGCAATTCAATCTGCTGTGAGTTTGGTAAGGCATTGGCCTGGCTTTGCCTATTCTCTTGGGGAGATCATTAATCAGTACAGACATAAAGTGAAGTTGGGATCTTTTCCTGGAGAGGGGAAACCTGTTCCAGTGTGACACGTCTAATCGTTGTTCCTCCAGGATGCAGCTAAATTCTATTGTCAGAAAGCAGTTGGCAGCCACTTACGTGGCTTCAACAGCAAAACCTGTGATTCCCCCTCCCCCTCCCCCCAACCCTCCAGCAGGTCTTGGAGTGGAAAGTCCCCTTATAAGAAGAGCTGGAGGCTGGGAGAGGAGAATGCTATTTACAATCAGTAAAACGAACAAGATCCCAGTGGATATTGCTGCTGGCATAAATTTGTCCTTTTGTTTTTGTGGCCCAAAACTGCTAATTTTAACTGCCTTAAAAAATCCTGGAAACAGATGTTTTGACAAAAATAAACAGAGTAGAAATGGATCTTTGAGCACCAGGAGTGTCACAAACAGGAACGTGCAAAGCTTTGTAAATCACCTTTTTTTTTCCAAATTGATCCCATGTCGCTTGCCTCCAAGCAGCTGGCAATAAATTAAGCCAAGCATTGGCTCCTCTGCTCACAGGCACCAATCTGAAAGTCTATAGAAACAAGTCTGGTTCCCAGTTCTAGATCCTGCCTGCTATGGTCTCTCTGAACCTCCTTTGTTCCCTTTGGTGAACTGAGGGTCATTACAATTTGCCCTCTTTCCTAAAGCTTGTTGAAACCTGTGCATGGAGACTGAAGTAGTAAGTCAGCTCTGCAAGGGGCTCCTTTTGGTCTTCTCTCATGAAAGATGTTTGATAGCCCAGAGAAAGAGTCAAAACTCCCTGTCTACTGTGGGGGAGGGGGAACACTCCTCCCTGATATCTGTCACATTCAGACAAATCTCCTCCGGTACTAAGTGTTCCCTGCTTCAAACCCACCCCTCTTGCCTCACTTTCCCCTGCTCACTTCCACTCCCTGCCTTCTGTCCTTTACCATCCCTTGGAGAAAGCATAGGCTTCTGAGCAATTGACCTCTGGGTCTGGGTTCCTGGTTCCTACAGAGGTTTCTGTGATCTTGGGCAAGACATTTAGTTTCTCTATGCTTTGGTTTCCCTGATGGAAATAATGCTGCTTCTTTTCCCCCCACCCTGCATCTACCTTATGTATTTAGATCGTCAGTTCATTGGGGCAGGAGCCAGCTGTCTCTGTGTATGCACAGCACCTAGCACATTGTGGCCTTTATCTTGGCTGGGCCTTCTTGGTCCCGGGAAAGATATTTGAGAAAATTCTCAAGGCTCGTATCTGTGAGGGACCAGCTGGAGACTTTATGCTGAAGGAAAACCAGCACGGGTTTGTTAAGGGCGGGTCCTGTCAGACCAACCTGGTCACCTTCTATGACCAGGTGACCAAATCCATGGATGCGGGTGTCCCTGTCGA